>JAJHIY020002049.1:0-185000 GCA_022114975.2 Lampris megalopsis
GGAGAAGGATGCTGCATATGGAGCTGCCAGGGAAGAGGAAAAGAGGGAGGCCAAAGAGGAGGTTTATGGATGTGGTGAGGGAGGACATGCAGGTGGCTGGTGTGACAGAGACAAGAAGAGATGGAAACAGATGATCCGCTGTGGCGCCCCCTAACGGCAGCAGCTGAAAGTAGTAGTAGTAGTAGTAGTAATAGCAGAAGAAGAAGAAGGAGAAGGAGGAGGAGGAGCAGAAGAAGAAGGAGGATGAGGAGCAGAAAAAGGAGCAAAAGAAGGAAGAAGAAGAAGGAGAAGGAAGAAGAAGAAGAGGAGGAGCAGAAGAACGAAGAGGAGGAGGAAGAGCAAAAGAAGGAAGAAGAAGAATTAGTAGTATTAGTCTTGCAATGGTACTGTCATGGGATGAAATTCGGGTGTGATACTGTTTTTTCATCCAAATTGACGATAATGAGAATCTATTACCTAAAATGCCTCACAAAATGAGGTCTGACATTATTGGTATGGTACGGTATGGTACGGTACAGTATGGTATGGTAGGGTACAGTCTGGTATGGGTATGGTATGATATGGTACGGTATGGTACGGTACAGTCTGGTATGGGTACGGTATGATATGGTATGGTATGGTACGGTACAGTATGGTACGGTACAGTCTGGTATGGTACGGTACAGTCTGGTATGGGTATGGTATGATATGGTACGGTATGGTACGGTACAGTCTGGTATGGGTACGGTATGATATGGTATGATATGGTATGGTACGGTACAGTATGGTACGGTACAGTCTGGTATGGGTATGGTATGATATGGTACAGTATGGTACGGTACAGTCTGGTATGGTACGGTATGGTATGGTACGGTACAGTATGGTATGGTACGGTACAGTCTGGTATGGGTACGGTACGGTATGATATGGTAAGGTATGGTACGGTACAGTATGGTATGGTACGGTACAGTCTGGTATGGGTACGGTACGGTATGATACGGTAAGGTATGGTACGGTACAGTATGGTATGGTACGGTACAGTCTGGTATGGGTATGGTACGGTATGATATGGTAAGGTATGGTACGGTACAGTCTGGTATGGTACGGTATGGTATGGTATGGTACGGTATGGTACAGTATGGTACGGTACAGTCTGGTATGGTACGGTACAGTCTGGTATGGGTATGGTATGATATGGTACAGAATGGTACGGTACAGTCTGGTATGGTACGGTATGGTATGGTACGGTACAGTATGGTATGGTACGGTACAGTCTGGTATGGTACGGTACGGTATGGTACAGTATGGTACGGTACAGTCTGGTATGGGTACGGTATGATATGGTATGGTACGGTATGGTACAGTATGGTACGGTACAGTCTGGTATGGTACGGTATGGTATGGTACAGTCTGGTATGGTACGGTATGGTATGGTACGGTACAGTCTGGTATGGGTATGGTATGATACGGTACAGTATGGTACGGTACAGTCTGGTATGGTACGGTACAGTATGGTACGGTACAGTCTGGTATGGTACGGTATGGTATGGTACGGTACAGTATGGTATGGTACGGTACAGTCTGGTATGGGTACGGTACGGTATGATATGGTAAGGTATGGTACGGTACAGTACAGTACGGTATGGTACTTTGCATTGCCAAGCAGTTCATTAGGATCAAGCTTAATTTGTTGAACGTGGCACTCTTGCATATGCGCTCCTGATATACGTCAACATTATGTAAGAGTCCCCATGACTCTACACACTGATAATAATATTTTCCATATCGCCCGGCAGTGACTTGACATAAATTACCCTTCGGGACCACAGCGAACACTTGAAAGAAACTGGCCCGAGTCCTTCCAGAACGAACTGTGCAACCTGTTTTATTTTGCAGCTGTGAATAATCTGGTCCCTGAAACGGTGGTCTCATGTTGAAACCCAACTCTACAAGAAGCAAATGAAAGTAATTTTCCTCTAAGCTGCTCTCGCCTTGAGATGAGCGCACTCTCTCATTCTTTCCTCGCTCCTTCGCAGTTTGAAATCAGAAGGTCAACCGCCACAGAGGAGGGAAGAAAAAGTCGGAGAAGTTAAACAACAACACAACAGGGCAGAGGCAAGCATCGCTCTCCCTCTCTCTTTCTCCCAGCTGGTCAGTCGCTTCATTTAAAGCCGAACCAGTGTTTGCTCGGTAGTATTTGGCCGATCCTACAGGTCCTCTCTCTCGCTCTCTTTCTCTGAAAATCAATTGCTGAACAGAGGGCAGGGGGCATCCAAGCCTCCGCCTTTACAAAATCAATACCAGCAGCACGTCCCGTGTCCATGTCGAAATCCATCACTAAAATCCCAGGACGATACAATGCCACGCCACATACAAGAAGGCGAAGGCCGATGAGGACGACAATGGAGACGAGAAAGACGGAGGGGGGGTGTAGAGAGATACAGAGGAAAAGTGTGAGAGATAACACGAGAAAGAGAGCGAGAACGAGAACATGAGAGGCAGACAGATGAGGATCCACGAGGGGAAAGGAAACAGAAACAGACAGAACTAGAAACACAATGAGAGCGAGAGAGAGAGAGAGCGAGAGAGAAACAGCAAATCCTAGAGACTGAGATTACAGTGAGACAGAGAACCGACCAGACAGACGGACAGACAGACAGACAGACAGACAGACACCCACTATGAGAAAGCCACATCCAGTCAATCTCACAGCCACGAGCTTCGAAAGTAGAGGCTGGGCGATAATTCAGTATCATCGTCCATCGTCTTTCATCGTATCGGGATGCGACTGGGACGCTGCCGTACCGTGATACGCCATTTTGTTGTCTAAACTGATGTCGACAAGAATCCTTTAGCCTCAAACTTCCCACAAAATGAGGTCTGAAATATCGGCAAGATTATCGACTGAAAATGAATTCTGGTTTGATATGATACTTTACATTACCAAATAGTTAAGTGTCATGAACCCCAGCTGGACTCCAACACTATGCAAACGTTGATCGATACACCGATGAGCCAAAACATTATGACCACCTGCCTAACATGCTGTTGGTCCTCCGTGTGTGCCGCCAACACAGCACCGACCCACTGAGGCATGGACTCTACAAGACCCCTGAAGGTGTTCTGTGGTATCCAGCACCAAAACATTACCGGCAGATCCTTCCAAGCCCTGTAAGTCATGAGGTGGAGCCGCTGTGGATCGGACTTGTCGGTACAGCACATCCCGCAAATGTTCCAACTGGATTGAGATCTGGAGAATTTGGAGGGCAGGGCAACACCTTGAACACTTCATCATGTTCCTCAAACCCTTCCCGAACAATGTGTGCCGTGTGGCGGGGGGTGCATTACCCCGCTGAAAGAGGACACTGCCAGCAGGGAGTACCACTGCCATGAAGGGGCGTACCTGGTCTGCAGCGATCTTCAGGTAGGTGGTACGTGTCAAACTGACGTCCACATGAATGTCTGGACCCAGGTTTCCCGGCAGAACACTGTCCAGAGCATCACACACTCCCCCTACTGGCTTGTCGTCTCCCCACAGAGCATCCTGGTGCCGTCACTTCCCCAGGTAAACAGCGCACACATACACGGCCATCCACGTCATCTAAAAGAAAACAGGACTCATCGGACCAGGCGACCTTCTTCCACTGCCCATTGTAGACACTTTCGACGGTGGGCAGGGGTCAACATGGGCACTCTGACCGGTCTGCAGCTACGCAGCCCCATACGCAGCAGGGTGTGACGCCCTGTGTGTTGTGACACGCTCCTGCCATAACCCTCATTAAACTTTTCTGTGACTTGTGCCACAGTAGACCTTCTGTCGGTCTGGACCAGACGGGATAGCTTTCGTTGCTTCTGCGCACCGATGAGTGTTGAGCACCCAACACCCTGTCGCCGGTTTGTGGTTTTTCCCTCCTCGGACCACTGTAGGTAGGTACTCACCACTGCTGACCGGAGCCCCCCCACAAGCCTTGCCGTTTACAGAGATGCTCTGACCCAGTCGTCTGGCCATAACGATTCGGCCCTCGTCAAAGTCAGTCAGGTCTTCACTCCTGCCCGTTTCTCCTGCATCCGACCCGCTGACTACGAGAACCAGCTAGTCTACCCAGACCTGGGCACGTGCCCTCGTTTGGAGGTGGTCAGTGTTGTGTTATTCGGTTCGCCTGTAAGTGGTCATAATGTTTCGGCTCGTCAGTGTAGCTCCATATCGCGTCAAATTTGCGAGAGTTATCACAACGGCAGTTTCTTCCTTGACGCCCGGCCTTACCGACACGAGCCGTTCCAACGCGGAAACACTCGCTCTCGACGTTTCCAACCGGACGAGCGCCCACGCCTTCACGGCGTGTCACCGCGCCGCGCCGCTTGCATGACACATCCCAGGAAGTGGCAGCCCGTACACATGTCAAGCACTGCTAGGAAGAAAAGAAAAAAATAAAGGAGTGCTGTGTCTAATTTAAGCTGGGAGGGTGTGTTTGCTCCTACAAAAGAGGCAACTCCAGCCTGGCGGGAAGAGGAACCGGACCAGGCCTTACCGTGCAAGGTGTCTACCGGTGACCCCTGACCCCTGCCATGCTTGTGGAAGAAACAATAGCGAACGGCCGTGGTGACAAAGCAAAAGGAGCGACGCAATGGGAACATGGAAGGCTGGTACGGTTTTGATGTTATTTGGCCGAAGGTTTGGTTAAACCCAGACTCCCCCCCCCCACCACCCCACCAAAACCCACACACACACACACACACACACACAGTGGCATGACATCACAGGCCTTGCTGTGAGCAAGAGCCGTGGTTAGCAGCTCAGCATTTGGCCGGCGTTTGCACCTCCGGCCGCCGAGTCCCAGCCTCTGTCACAGTTCATAAACGCCACCGAGGACACTTAAACACGCGCTTTGAAAACAGGCGCACGCCGGCACAGCGTCCAACTCAAACACACGCACTGCACCGCCGGGGGGCTGTTTTCCAGCATCCGAAGCGAGCGCAAGGAAAATGATGTCAGAGGATCCAGTCCAGTCACGACTCCAGCTCTGGTCTGACAGCGCTCCTTTGATGCCGCTTCATGGCGAAGTGTTGAATTTTGCCTGGGTCAGCAAAAACATGTTTTCAGCGCCGAACCTCCGCCTCGACTGGGCGCAGCACAGAAGACTAGAGCGGCAGAAGAAAGGGAAACTCCCCTGACCTACGAATGACACAGCCGGACAGACAGGCGGACAAACACACTGACAGACAGGGAGACAAGCGGGCCAACACACACACACACACACACACACACACAAACACAGCTAAAGACAGACAGCGCTACAGACAGAGAGAGGTACAGACAGACAGAGACAGACAAGCAGACAGACAGAGCTATGGACAGACAGACAGAGACACAGACAGACAGACAAACAAACAGAGACAGAAAGACAAGCAGGAAAACATACACACACACACACACACACACACACACACACACACACACACACACACACACACAAACAAAGCTGAAGACAGACAGCACTACAGACAGAGGAACAGAAAGACAGACAGACAGACTGAGACAGAAAGACAAGCAGGAAGACACACACACACACACACACACACACACACACACACACACACACACACACACACAGAGCTACAGACAGACAGATACAGACAGACAGACAGACAGACAGACAGACAGAGACACAGACAGACAGACAGAGACAGAAAGACAAGCAGGAAAACATACACACACACACACACACACACACACACAGGCAAACAGACAGAAAGACAACCAGAGACACATGTTCAAACACGTACACACACACACACAAACACACACACACCCAAGACAGGGCTAGCTAAGCCAGCCAGCCAGCTAGCCAGCCAGCTAGCTAGCTAGCTAGGAAGAGCAGAGGAGGGAGGACGCAGCTTGACAACTGTTGCTGCTCTGCTAACTCGTCAGGCGGCCTGCTGTTCTCCGACCTCATCCACCAGAGGAAAATACAACAAGGCTGCTGGCAACCTGTCAACGTCTCTCTCTCTCTCCCATTTGTCCATCTCTTCTTTCACAGCCGCACACCCACACAAACCCTCATAACCTGCGCCCGCCCAGATGGCCAGATTGCTCCCTCTCTCTCTCTCTCTCCCCCCCCCTCTCCCCCCCTCCACTGTTTCCATGCCATCAGTAGATGGCAACCACGCGTCTCTCTGCTTCTCTCTCCCTCTCTCTGGCGGTCTACGCATCAAGCCCATGTCTCTCTCCCTCTACCCGCACTTCCCCTCATCCAGCATTCTGCTGACGACGACAAACTGTCTCTTCATCACCTTTACCCTCCCCCCCCCTCCCCTCCATCTTGTCTCTTTCCGTCTCCGTCCCCACCTCTCTCGCTGCTACGCAGCGCCAGGAATTCGCTCGACGAGACGCGCGAGGCGGCTGAGACGTGGCGGGACTCGGTGCTGCGGTGAAGGGATGGGCCGCAGCGCACCGGCCCGGCGGAGAGGGAGGGAGGGAGGGAGGGAGGAGGAGGGAGGGGTCCGCCGCCTCGCGCACGGCCACGCGGGGAGGCGTTTCGACCGCACGCAGGTAAACAACCAAAAAAAAAAAAAAAAAGCCGAAGGAGGCGACCCGAACCGCGCGCAGAGGGAGAGGCCCGTCTGCGCATGCGCGCCGGCTCACACAGACACACACCCACTCCCGCTCCTCCCGCAACAGGCGCACATACCCATGCGACGCAAACCGCCGAGCGCTCCGACGGAACCTCCGACTTGAAACGGAAACGTCTCGGATCGCAACAAAACAAAAAACAAACCTCCCCCCCCCCGCACGCGACACGAGGGCGGACGGGGCGACGGGTGCCGCAGTCGGTCCACCAGTTCACGACCCAAAAGAACCCCGCCAATGAGCCGCGAACGGAAAGTTCCGTTTTTACGCACCGTCTCCTCGCCGCGTCCGTCCGTCCTGCCGTCCGTCCTGCCGTCCGTCGTGTCCCCCAATACGTTCCTGCGCGACCGGCAAGGGGGAGACCCAGGTCCTGTCCCCCGGGCCCGGGGACGGTACCGCCGCGGGGCCTGCGGGCTCCGGCAGGGGAGACGCGGCGTTAATTCCCAAGTTGGATCCGTCGCGCGTCACCGCCGCCGTCCATCCGCTCCCTCCTGTTTACTGACTGACGGAACAGCGGACCTCTCTCCCTCTCTCTCCGTCTCGCTCTCTCCCCCTCCACTCCCAGTCACTCGCTCTGTATGCCGCCGTACAAAACAAAGTGGGTGTGTCACCCTGCAGCGGCCCCCCCCAAAAAAAGGAGCTGAACAGAAGAGGAGGAAGCACACACCCACGTGTGAGCGAACTATGACACCGCTCCGTACAGCGCTGCGTGTGCGTGTGCGTGTGCGTGCGTACTATCCGAGAGTCAATGGAACGCACATACACATCCGTCCCGCCATTACCCGAACTGCTTATTCTGAGATACATATATGTGTGTGTGTGTGTGTGTGTGTGTGTGTGTGTGTATATATATATATATATACACACACACACACACACACACACACACACAGAGTAGACGTGGACGCCCCCCTCTCTCTCTCTCTCACACACACACACACACACACACACACACACAGAGTAGACGTGGACGCCCCCCTCTCTCTCTCTCTCACACACACACACACACACTCTCTCTCTCTCTCTCTCTCTCTCTCTCTCTCTCTCTCTCTCTCTCTCTCTCTCTCTCTCACACACACACACACACACACACACACACACACTCATCACACACAGAGTAGACGTGGACGCCCCTCTCTCTCTCTCTCTCTCTCTCTCTCTCTCTCTCTCTCTCTCTCTCTCTCTCTCTCTCTCTTTCTCTCACAAACACACACTCTTCCTCTCTTTCTCTCTCTCTCTCTCTCACACACACACACGCACTCTCTCTCTCTCTCTCTCTCTCTCACAAACACACACTCTCTCTCTCTCTTGGCGAGTACTCTCTCTCTCTTTCTCTCACAAACACACACTCTCTCTCTCTTGGCGAGTACTCTCTCTCTCTCTCTCTCACAAACACACTCTCTCTCTCTCTCTCTCTCTCTCTCTCTCTCTCTCTCTCTCACAAACACACTCTCTCTCTCTCTCTCTCTCTCTTTCTCTCACAAACACACACTCTTTCTCTCTCTCTCTCTCTCACACACACACGCACACACACACACACACACACACACACACACACACACACACACACACGTCATGGCTACAGGCAGGTTGCGGTAGGAGTGTGTGCCATGCCAAGTGCTCTCCATCTCACCAGGCAGCTGGACGAGAGCCCAGCCCAGCCAGAGGGAGGACGGAATACCAGGAGAAATAGGAAGAAAAAAGGAAAGAAGAAGTACCGGCCACCCACACACACCCGTGGTGGATGTGTTTTTGTTCTTTCGACTGAAGCACCTGAGAGCAGCCCGAGTAGCTGCAGCAGCGCCGGCATCTGCTCCCCGTCCCACCCATATCCGTCACCACTCTTTCGCTTATTGTGCTACCATCGACGTCGTTAATACGTGTGTGTACGCACGTTTCGCTTTAACTTAGCCACGAGTTTGGTGGCTCGCAGAGCGGCTGTCTGTCCGTCCCGGAGGAGGGATCCCTCTTCTGACGCTTCCTGGCGTTTCTCCCACGTCTGGATCGAGGGTTCGAGAAGGGGAAGGTGTCGTCCATTGGGCCCCTCTGCAGGTTTTATCCATGGGAGGGAGCAATGTGACTGGCTGCAAGACTCTGAGGCCGAACTGTGGTTTTCCCTGTGCTGCACAGGACTGCAAGGCAAAAAAACAAAAAAACAAAACTAATTATAATTAACGGATTGCAGGAAGCAGGGGAGGTCATGGCAGAAAAAAAGAGAAAAAAAATGGCAGACTATTTGTTTCCTTTATTGGCTCTCAGCTCTTGTTCATGTTCAACATCCAAGCGGAGCGCTGGGAGAGCGAGGGCGACAGGAACTCTATAAAAAGAGCCCCGTCTCCATGGCGACGCCGAAGGCAAAGATCGGTTCCATCCCAGCGACCGCGTTTAAAACCCCCCGCCTCGCGTACGCACACGGCATTGTGGGAAACCGGACGCCGTTCACATCCTCTCCCCGAGGGGTGTCCCGAGTTATTCAAACACACGCCTGCACGAAACGAACACACACGCGCACAGACACACACAGACACAGACGTATTGTGTTACCCTACAAAGTATCACAATACTAAGGAGAATGTGTCGTCACGGTTTTTTTTTACCCCCGGGGGGGGTCAAAGGTCATGATCAGCTACAGGACAGGTCATATGCTGCTCAATGACACTTTGGCACGCCAGCATGTCGCACACCACACACACACACACACACACAGCTAAACACACGTGCATTGCTACACTGTGATATCAAACTTTTGCCTTTTCCGCCTTTTGTGTTTCATTCAAGCTTTTCGCCTTTGGAAAATGTTCCTCGTGCAGCGGAAACACTCCCGTCAGAGGAGACTCGACAACTTCAAACTGCCGTCACCACATCGCTCATCAGTGCTCCATCAGTACACGAATCTTCCGCTTCACGTATTACTACTGCGGAAAATAAAAAAGCACAATACTTCTTCGAGCCGGGCGGCACGGTGGCGCAGCGGTTAGCGCCGTTGCCTCACAGCAAGAAGGCCCCGGGTTCGAGCCCCGCGGTAGTCCAGCCTTGGTGGGTCGCCCCGGGTCATCCTCTATGTGGAGTTTGCATGTTGTTTGTGTGGGTTTCCTCCGGGGGCTCCGGTTTCCTCCCACAGTCCAAAGACATGTAGGTCAGGTGACTCGGCTGTACTGAATTATCCGTAGGTGTGTGTGTGTGTGTGTGTGTGTGTGTGTGGGCCCTGTGACCTGTCCAGGGTGTCTCCCCGCCTGCCACCCAATGACTGCTGGGATAGGCTCCAGCATCCTCGCGACCCTGAGAGCAGGATAAGCGGTTTGGGTAGTGGATGGCTGGATGGATGGATGGATGGATGGACAGATGGACGGACGGACGGATGGACGGATGGACGGATGGATGGACAGACGGATGGACGGACGGATGGATGGACGGATGGATGGACGGATGGATGGACGGACGGATGGACGGACGGATGGACGGACGGACGGACGGATGGACGGACGGACGGGCGGATGGACGGATGGGCATCTTCCTCGGCTCATCGATAGCCTGTGTTCTCATAGCCGGAGTAGCCACCACCACAGGTATAAATGATACGTCTTAGATGCACCAATTCAGCAGTTCTGCTGCGATTACAGACATGTTACAATGACACCGCCACCAAGTGAGCCGTTCTACCCGCTCTAGAAACTGTAACGCCCACTGGCCACCAGGGGCGCCTCCGCAAACTGGAAGGAAGATGAAGGAAAATGCTCAAAAATATATATATTTTTTAAAAAATTACTATTGTGTATTATTGTAAAATGTAATTTACAATAATAGAACTTATACATGTTATATACATATAAGCCCACCCCTCCCACTACACACACACACACACACACACACAAAATGTTGCGTTGTTAAACTAAACAATGCTTATAATGGAAAAAACAAATACTGAATCTACTGGGATGAAAGAAAAGAAGAAGAAATCCCCTTTATTTTGTCATTTTACAGGTTACAATGAAATTTGTAGGAACCCGGACATCCGGAGGGAGCTGGGAGTAGAGCCGCTGCTCCTTCGCATCGAAAGGAGCCAGTTGAGGTGGTTCGGGCATCTGGTCAGGATGCCTCCTGGGCGCCTTCCTTTGGAGGTTTTCCGGGCACGGCCAACTGGAAGGAGAAACCGGGGTAGACCCAGAACTCGCTAGAAGGACTACATGTCCATTCTGGCTTGGGAACGCCTTGGGATCCCCCAGGAGCAGCTGGAGGGCGGTGCTGGGGAGAGGGACGCCTGGAGTGCCCTACTTAGCTTGCTGCCACCGCGACCCGACCCCGGAGAAGTGGCTGATGATGAGATGAGATGAGATGAGATGAGATGAGATGAGATGAGATGAGATGAGATGAGATGAGAATGAATGTCTCTGCATTTAAGCCATCCTAGTGTGTAGGAGCAGTGGGCAGCTGCATCGCCCGGGGACCAAATCCAGTTCTTCTTTCCGTTGCCTTGCTCAGGGGCACAGACAGGAGTATCAACCCTAACATGCATGTCTTTTTGATGGCGGGAGGAAACCGGAGCACCCGGAGGAAACCCACGCAGACACGGGGAGAACATGCAAACTCCATACAAGGAGGACCTGGGACGGCCTGGGGTTCGAACCCAGGACCATCTTGCTGTGAGGCAACAGTGCTAACCACTGGGCCAACGTGCTGCCTGGTGATTGGTGATTAAAGATTTGAAATATAAATATTATTATTGCATTAATAAAAATAAAAGAATTATATTCAGAATTTTTTACATTTGCTATAGTACCCCCCCCCTTTTCTCCCCAGTTGTACTTGGCCAATTACCCCACTTTTCCAAGCCATCCCGGTTGCTGCTCCACCCCCTCTGCTGATCCGGGGAGGGCTGCAGACTACCACATGCCTCCTCCCATACACGTGGAGTCGCCAGCCGCTTCTTTTCACCTGACAGTGAGGAGTTTCACCAGGGGGACGTAGCACGTGGGAGGATCACGCTATCCCCCCCCGAACAGGCACCCTGACCATGCAGAGGAGGCGCTAGTGACATACCCACATCCGGCTTCCCACCCACAGACACGGCCAATTGTGTCCGTAGGGACGCCCGACCAAGCCGGAGGTAACACAGGGATTCGAACCGGCGATCCCTGTGTCAGTAGGCAATGGAATAGACCACTACGCTACCCGGACGCCCAAATTCACTTTCTTGTTGTCCTGGCCTGTGCACAGAGTTGGTAAAAATGGATGTGCAATAGTGAACTGTGACTCAACCATTTCGGTCTTCATTAAATCTACTAGTGGTTTCGCTTCGCCAGCATCCAAAAAGTCCTCACCGCTGGGGTCCGGCGCATCCGAGCTACCACGTACTTGCTGTGATGTTCGCTGAAACGCACAACTATTTCACTAAGGATCGAGTCGATAACGCTAAAAAAACAGCCACTCGCACTGAAGTGTAACATTCACTTCATGCTGACCAAGACTCTCATCCACCACGTAGTCCTGCAGAGTCCCGCTGGCCTGCTGCTGCCGTATTGGAGGCGCAGGAACCGCATCATCTGCACCTACACCGTCAGCCAGGCCACAGTTTAGCAAATTCAGCGTCCGATCGCAGATTTTCAACGCACGAAGAGGCACTTTGGATGAGCCGAACTGCAGTGATTCGATCCGTGTGTCCGGCTTGCAGCATCCCATGCGGTGGGTGCAACAAGCCCACATCACATCACGCAGGCAAGAGACTTGAAAGTCCTTCCTGTGATGGTCTTGTGAAGTCCAACGTCTTCAATTTTCCACATCAGCACTTGTTCTCGCGGTTTCGATTTCTGTCAGGAACTCCACAAGCGTGGTGTGGGATTTCAGCACCACGGTCGCCGTGTCCAGGTTTCCAGTCCACTGTTGATCCAGTAGCCTTTTAAGCTTCTGCTCATTATACTGTGCGGCTGTAGTGGGCACTCAGAAATGTATGAAGTGAATTGCACACATAGAAGAAAAAAAAATCCCCAACTGCACCCTGATGAAATAGCACGCAGGGCCACCAACTGTAATTGATGGTTCGAACAATGAATGTAGGTCACTTCTCCGTTTAATTTATTATGAATAAGTTTTTGCACGCCTCCTTCTCTTCCAGACATGACGCGGGCCCCGTCGTAACACTGACTTAGCATTTTGTTTGTGTCGAGACCACCGTTTGACAGCTCTTCAAGCACCGAGTTAGTGAGAGACAGGGCATCACACTTGTTTGTGGTCAACGCTGACAGCAGCCTCTCTTGCACTGTGCAGTTCTGGTCTGCATAACGAACGACTAGAGATGTTGTCACTGCCTGTCGGGTCCTCAGTTCCGTCCCCCTCCGTCGTAAACCATAACGAACCGCTCTGTCACGATCTTACTCATCACTTCAACATCGTTTTGAATATCGTGTCATGTGTACGAAGCGCTTTTTTTGGAATTGTACTGGAAGCCTGCGTTAGCCCTTGGTTTTGTCTCAGCGTGTGATAAAACGGTGGCAGAATTAGTCCACTGCCCACCTGACCTTTGACCTCTGTTGTCAACTGAATCGATGGCACCCCCTCGACGGCAGTTCATTTGAGATGGGGAATTCAATAATGTCTACAGTTGCGGATGGATGCGTACAGGCGGTTTCGTGATGGGAATTAACCAGGCTTGAAATCTCCTCACCCTTTCCAAATAGCCACACCTTCTTGATGCCCTTTACTGTTAGCATGTCTGCTAAATCCCGTCACCTTATCAGCAGCATGCTTCCAATCGCTAAAACTAGTGCTTATGAAAACTAAGTCACTCCCTCCAAAATGTCCAACAGGGAAACCAAAAGGCAGAATCTGCTTGCTTTGAATATTCAAGCCAGCCCCTCTCGTACCAGTTCGCCAAAAACGATCGCCAACAGTTTCTTCTCCCTGTTAAAGGTTTTTTTGGGTTTTTTTTTTTAGGGAGTTGTTCCTTATCCGATGTGAGGGTCTAAGGACTGGATGTTGTGTTGCTGTAAAGCCCCTTGAGGCAAATTTGTAATGTGTAATATTGGGCTATACGAATAACATTGACTTGACTTACAGTCATTCTTGTGCTGTTGTTTCTTTGGAACTGCTTGAGATGAACCTGGGTTGACTTGACATCGCCAAGGTCCTCAGGCACATTAGACAGCTGGCATTGGCGAGTCCTCGCTGCTGGCAGGCTGAGCGGTGGCAAAGAGTGGCTGAAGCAGGCCTATGTTGTCCAGAGTGGTTGTTTGGAGCCCGGGACCTGAGGTGGTCGCAGTAGGAGGTTCTGTCTTTTTAATCCAATTTCCCAGTACCACTGCGGGAAGACGGCGGCATGAATTTATGTGTGCGGCAGCCTAACCCAGTACTGTCCATGCAGTGCCTTTGTGCACGTCTGCATCAACGTTTGTGTTTTCGTTTGATGGCTGGGAGAGCTGGCACTGCATCGGCCGGGAGAGCTTGGTCTGCTGCGTCCTGTGGGCCCAGGGACCACGGCCCCGCCTGGAGCCGCACCAAAAGAGGAAACACTGAGGGTGGTCTGACAGGACGCCGACGCGGGGCAGGCTAAGCTAACTGCTAGCCCACGCAGACCGGCAGTTCCGATAACGCCGAGGGCGGTCTGGCGGCGGCCTCGCCTGGCGCTGACTTGTGTCTTTGGTGTCGTCATGTGGAGTGTGGGGAGGTGTGTCGAAGGTGTCTTGCTGGGAGAGCTGGCGCTGGATCGGCTGGGGGAGCCTGGTCTGCTGCGTCTGGTGGGCCCAGGGATCACGGCCCTGCCTGGAGCTGCGCTTGAGGAGGAAACACCGAGGGCGGTCTGACAGGACGTGGAAGCGGGGCAGGCTAAGCTAACTGCTAGCCCATGCAGACCGGCAGTTCTGACAGTCATCCTGGCGTTTGCTCTCTTGGACAGTGAAATTTTTCCTTTTTTTTTGTTTTGATGTGTTGGATATACACTCACTGGCCACTTTATTAGGTACACCTTGCTAGTACCGGGTTGGACCCCCTTTTGCCTTCAGAACTGCCTTAATCCTTTGTGGCATAGATTCAACAAGGTACTGGAAACATTCCTCAGAGAGTTTGGTCCATATTGACATGATAGCATCACGCAGTTGCTGCAGATTTGTCGGCTGCACATCCATGATGCGAATCTCCCGGTCCACCACATCCCAAAGGTGCTCTATTGGATTGAGATCTGGTGACTGTGGAGGCCATTTGAGTACAGTGAACTCATTGTCATGTTCAAGAAACCAGTCTGAGATGATTCGAGCTTTATGACATGGCGCGTTATCCTGTTGGAAGTAGCCATCAGAAGATGGGAACACTGTGGTCATAAAGGGATGGACATGGTCAGCAACAGTACTCAGGTAGGCTGTGGCGTTGACATGATGCTCAATTGGTACTAAGGGGCCCAAAGCGTGCCAAGAAAATATCCCCCACACCATTACACCACCACCACCAGCCTGAACCGTTGATACAAGGCAGGATGGATCCATGCTTTCATGTTGTTGACGCCAAATTCTGACCCTACCATCCGAATGTCGCAGCAGAAATCGAGACTCATCAGACCAGGCAACGTTTTTACAATCTTCTGTTGTCCAATTTTGGTGAGCCTGTGCGAATTGTAGCTTCAGTTTCCTGTTCTTAGCTGACAGGAGTGGCACCCGGTGTGGTCTTCTGCTGCTGTAGCCCATCTGCCTCAAGGTTCGACGTGTTGTGCGTTCAGAGATGCTCTTCTGCATACCTCGGTTGTAATGAGTGGTTATTTGAGTTACTGTTGCCTTTCTATCAGCTCGAACCAGTCTGGCCATTCTCCTCTGACCTCTGGCATCAACAAGGCATTTTCGCCCACAGAACTGCCGCTCACTGGATATTTTCTCTTTTTCGGACCATTCTCTGTAAACCCTAGAGATGGTTGTGCGTGAAAATCCCAGTAGATCAGCAGTTTCTGAAATACTCAGACCAGCCCGTCTGGCACCAACAACCATGCCACGTTCAAAGTCACTTAAATCACCTTTCTTCCCCATTCTGATGCTCGGTTTGAACTGCAGCAGATCGTCTTGACCATGTCTACATGCCTAAATGCATTGAGTTGCTGCCATGTGATTGGCTGATTAGAAATTTGCGTTAACGAGCAGTTGGACAGGTGTGCCTAATAAAGTGGCCGGTGAGTGTATGTGTTCTTGTAGATTTTTTTTGTAGTTTGGATATGTGTTTTTGTCTTTGTGTTGCACTGCTGTGGGCTGGGGAAACGATATTTCGTTTCATTTCATGAGCGCAGGTGCATGGAATGAAATGACAAATAAATGTCCCTGATTCCTGACATGTCCATGCTGAAATCAGGGGAAAAAATAGCAAGCTAGCCAATCCCCATAATTGTCTGCAGTTCTTCTCCTTGCGCAAGAAAATTGTGAGTTGTTCAGCGTAACGCAATTTAACGACGCAACCGATCAAAACGTGGCTTTGCGTAACAGACTGCCTCTAACTAAAATATTGCTATTGTAATATCACTAGAAAGCTGAAACACTTGGGTGTTGTGATTTTTGTTTAAATTTATTTACATTTTTTTTCCAATTAAAATCCTTTTTTCACATTCATCTCGACTGACGGTGCAGGACAGTCCGGGCGGGAGGGGGGTGACGCACCCCTGCGAGGTCGGCCGTGCACCAACTCACCTCCTCAGACATGAATGCGGTGTAAAAATGGTGGTTTTCTGGGTCACAGCACTGCTCGCCGAGCCGCCGCCGAGGCGCGCAGACAAGACAGAGGCAGAGCCAGTACAGAACAGATGCTCCAATTAGCAACGTGTGATCTACAGCCACAGACAGAGCTGGGTCAGTACTGTGTGTGCATGCATGCCTGTACGTGTGTGCATGTGTGTGTGCGTGTGTGCGTGTGTGTGTGTTTGTATATGTGTGAGTGTGAGAGAGAGACCTGAGAGATGAACATGCTCGTTAATGAGGCCGAACTTTACCTCACCCACCATGGAGGGTTACCAACTGACAGAATGAGAGCTCAGCGCACACACACGCACACACACACACACACACACGCGCGCACACACACACACACACACATACTTGTAGTGAACTACACAGCCCCCATCCGTGCTTTATAAAATAGAAAAGTCACTCACATGTAAAAGCCATCAACTTCTGTGTGTGTGTGTGTGTGTGTGTGTGCTGTGTTCCACAAGTGTGTGTTTGCACCGATAAATGGTTTATGAGCCTGCTGGTTGCTGTTGTAAAGGGCAAGGTACAGGTACAGTGGTGCCACACCCAACTCTGCCAGCCATTCGCCCACAAGACAACCCAAGGTGGAGTCAGCTCTGTGGGCTCAAGCAAGTGTGAGACAGTGTGTGCATGTGTGTGTGTGTGTGGGGGGGGAGGTAAAAGAGAGGCAGTGTATGTGAATGTGAACATATATTTGTGTGTGTTTGTGTGGACAAGGGTGTTTGTTTCTGTGTGTGTGTGTGTGTGCGTGCGATGGAAAGACGGCATGCACTTGTGCTCATACAGTCCCCACACATGCCCAGAACACTAAGAACCAAATCAGGAGATACGAGCACCACAGTACCACACTCATATCATGGTGTATACCATGTACGTCTTCATCACTGTAGACGACAGTGATGAAGACGTACAGAGACAGAGAGACAGAGACAGAGAGACAAAAAGTGAGTGAGTGAAAGAGACAGATATACAGGCAAAAAGAGAGGAAGAGTGAGAAGAATAAGAGAGCGAGAGAGATTTTGATTTTGAAAAGCACATTTGTTCAGTCCAGCAGCTGATATTCAAAACATATACGTGAGAGAGAGAGAGAGAGAGAGAGAGAGAGAGAGAGAGAGAGAGAGAGAGAGAGAGAGAGAGAGAGAGAGAGAGAGAGAGAGAGAGAGAGAGAGAGAGAGAGAGGACAGATAGTATACATCAGTCCCTGCTAGTTCTCTTAGATGTGGCCACATTAATGTGATCCTCGCCTTCACTCCATGGCTTACAGCCTCTTCATCATCATCACAAAGTCCTCCTCAAGTTGTCTACACCAGGGTCTTCCTCTCTGGCTCATTGTCACAGGGCCAGTGTGCGTGTGTGCGTGTGTGTGCATGTGTGTGTGTGTGTACTGATGTGTGCTGTACAGTCATACATAGCAGCAGATGTCGAGCCATTCCAGTCCCGTGACTCAACGGACACGGTACCAGAACCCGTGGTCACACTTTAAAAAGGAGCAGCGGTAAATCAGGATCAACAGATGAGTAACAGGGCCCCCCACAGCTCCGACGACACGCTTCTTAACATTAGCAGACATCTTAAATATAAACGACCCTCGTAAATTGTTTTCAGGTAACGATTAATAGCGTTACGAGAAAAGCCACAGGACGATTTACAGAGGAAATTAAATGGGGGGTTTGGACATTTGTGTCCGTGAAGGCGAAAAGCGGCACCAGGCACATCTTAATGTCTTCTAGCCCAACCGCCGCAGAGGCTACCGGGGGCTCCACCCGCTCCGAACACAAGGGCGGGGCCGGCTCACTAACGAGGTGACGACAGATTTCCATACTAGGACGTGTGATGTAAAGCAATCCCGATATTCCCTCGAGAGTCTGAGAATTAATCCGAATCATCTGAACGCTGACTGGGTCGCTCTTCCAGCAGTCATTGGGTGGAAGGCGGGGAGACACCCTGCACATGCCGCCAGTATATATATATATATATATATATAATCCAGTGAATCAAGTTAATTGTTCATGAGACAGTACAAGCCTGTTTCATGCCATAACCAATCATCAGCTGTCAATAATCATGAAACAGGCTTGTACCGTCTCATAAAGAATTTACTTGACTCACTGGATTATTTTGCTCCTTATTTGTTGAGCACTTTCTCTACCGTTGAGTGTTTCTTTTAACGAAGTTAAAAAGCTCGTCTTAGTTGTATATATATATATACATATACATACACACACACACTATATATATACACACTATATATATATATATATACTAAGACAAACATTTGACTAATTGATGCTAGATGTGAACTGTATATAACTGTTCTGACTTGCATACAAATTCGACTTACGAAGAGAGGGGGGGAAGGCGTCTCCTTCGAGACTGCCGGCCGGAGAGATGCGGTTGGCCGACGCATGCGGTACGAGGGTGGGTGTTTGAACTACAATAGGGATCAATTGGCCACTAAATTGGGAGAAAAAAAAATCAGAATTATAGAAAGAGAACAGACTCAAAAACAGAACTCGTTCATAACCCGGGACTTCCTGTAAAGGAAGCTCCACCAGACACTCCCCAGGCTGGATGAATAAGATCAACCAGACACTTCCCAGGCTGGATGAATAAGATCCACCGGATACATACATCCCAGGCTGGATGAATAAGATCCACCAGACACTCCCCAGGCTGGATGAATAAGATCCACCGGATACATACATCCCAGGCTGGATGAATAAGATCCACCAGACACTTCCCAGGCTGGATGAATAAGATCCACCGGACACTTCCCAGCTGGATGAATAAGATCCACCGGACACTTCCCAGGCTGGATGAATAAGATCCACCGGACACTTCCCAGCTGGATGAATAAGATCCACCGGACACTTCCCAGGCTGGATGAATAAGATCCACCAGACACTTCCCAGGCTGGATGAATAAGATCCACCGGACACTCCCCAGGCTGGATGAATAAGACTGTTATGAACACTTTTGAACGTCTGCTAATGTTAAGAAGTGTGTTATAAGAGCTTGTAAGCACCCTATTACTCATTTATTAACCACTATTAAGTGTTAATAAACCTGTTTACCTCCTCTACCCTTCTATCCTACCTCTTTTGTTGTTTCTCTCTCTCTCTCTGCACCTTTCTCTCTACCTATCTACTTTTTAAAATATCCCATGTCCTCTGCTTTTGCCGTTTTTAACACTCTCTCTCCCTCTCTCTCTACGCGAGCTACTGTTTCTTTTGTTATTTTTTTGTTTTTTTATAACAGGCACTCTGCGCACACACACCCTCTTGGCATTAGCACGTCTGGTTGCTCGAGCGCTAATTGCTAACGGGCTGCAGTAATGGCAGGTTGCGCGTTGGTGCTGTGGGGTCCGCGGTCTGTCAGCGACTCAGTACACTGCGGAGCAAGACCACATCACGTGGCCCCGGCCTATAAAGGGTGTTATTATGGTGGAGGGGGGAAAAGGAGGGAGCGGGAGAGAGAGAGAGAGGGAGAGGGACAGGGAGAGAGGGAGAGGAGGAGGGAGGAGGGAGAGGGAGCTGTCTACCTAAACTATTTGTCATATAAACAGTGTGGTTTTGGTCCGAGTCCAGGACCCGCTGCACGCAAATACACACAAACATAAAACGCATGCTGATGGCATGACACTGAAAGGGAGAACACATTCTGTGGTTTAACGTCACATAGTGTGTGTGTGCGTGTGTGTGTGTGAGTAACAGACCAGACATTTAGAGAGTACTTTACAAGTTCTATGGCGGGAAACCATGTGCCCCCCCCCCCCACACACACACACACTTGTACGTACACTGACACACACCTCCTGCTGCGATCCGACTCGTGAATCACTGCAGGACCAATCTCCACATTCATTATCAGATGCAAACAATGAGCCCTGTGTGTGCGTGCGTGTGTGTGTGTGTGCACGTGTGCGTGTGTGAGTGCACGTGGGTGTGGTGTGCGCGCGTGTGTTCCACACCACCACGACCCTTCACCTAGTTCTGCGTCATCCCCACCCTAAGTGTCACGGCACACCGACTTTACGGGCTCATCTTTCTACCCACAATCCCCGGCTGCGGTCCTGCCTCACCATTTCACTTCCTGCTTACATTTTCTTCAGACCGCCGTCCCCTCACCGGGCCAATTTCTGCGCCGGACTTTGCAGATTTTCTGTTTTGAAAACCGAGGCTCGATTCCCCCCAGAAGCGTTTGCTGAATTTGCCACGACGTCATCAGTTGTGCCATCCCAGAAGCCATACCGACCAGTGGCGGCTGGCCAGTACGGGGCGCCGGGGCGCCGCCCCCTTCAAATATCAAGAGATGAAACTGTACTCAAACATGTTAAATGGAATTTAGTTGCATAGCGTAAATAATGCTGAAATCAAAGTGTTTTCAGTCTGTGAGCCTGTCAGCAGCATTAAATATTGGTTCAAATGGTGTTTGGTTGGTTCCTGTCTGAACACATATACTTCCTGGGCGAGGGGCGCCGGCCAAACCACTCCTTATGTAAGCCCTCAAACTTGTGGCGAGCAGGTGACCTGAGGCTGCCGTCTAACTGGTTTCTTCAGATTTTCCGTGGGGCGCCCCGGACGCTCCCACTTTCATTGGCAGCGAATTAGTATCGTTATAATGTTGCTGATTGGACAATTCTCATGGCTGCCAATCATGTTCACGCCCACCAGGACGCCTCGTCTCGAGAGTCAATAATCCGCCGTCTACCAACCCTGAGAGAATCTGTAGGCTGCACTGTCCTTCTTAATAACTCTGTGAGTGCGTGGACATTGAAGCAGCTGTCAGGTGTGCTGCGCCAAGGTGAACTGCGCCCCCCACCCCCCCCAAATTTTTTTTAGCACCACCACTGATACCGATGTGCTTTCAAGGAAAACAAAAACGTAATGAGAGGATTTCAACCCGTGTGAGCGCTGAAGAAGACAGAGCGTGCGCCTCAGATGGGACCTGGGGAGTCGTACCGTAACTCCTCCCAACCTTGGATCCGTTTCACGCCTGTCATCCGCCTCTTTATCGCTTCCTCGGTTCATCCTGCTTTCACGGTTGAACTACGAGTTTGCCTGACACGACGCATTACCGTCAGCTGATCGAAGGGCTTGAATCAAAGGACAGTTAAAAAAAAACACATCGGCACACCCAACCCAAATCGGCGGGAACGAGAGGCAAACTTCAGAGCAAGGAGGGGTGTGGTGCAGTGTGGTGTGTGTGTGTGTGTTTGTGTGTTTGTGCGTGGGTGTGGACACAGATGCATGTAATGAGACTTTACAACAGGTACGGTCACGTAAGTCGCCCACACACACACATTCTTCTCGTTCCTTGGCCATGCAGACAACGAAGCACAGAGGGATGAGGAAGCAAGAGGTGCGACCGCCACCATGTGTATGCACACGCACACGGCATCGTCCACCTATGACCCTGCGATGGTTTGCTGCTTGTGATGTGACGACGGCGTTGGGTCGTAATCTGTTGGAACAACGGTGGAAAAATATACTAAAGGAACATTCCAACGAATTGTCCTGCTGACGGTTACACGAGAGGTGGACTTGATTGCGAGCGCGTCATTCTAATCCTGTCAACTCATTCGAGAACTAAAGGCTTCAGCAGTATGACAGCAGACTTCAAATTGCAAGGAAGGCTGGAGAGAGACAGAGAGACAGAGAGAGAGGGACACAGAGAGAGAGGGAGACAGAGAGAGAGACAGAGACAGAGACACAGAGAGAGAGGGAGACAGAGAGAGAGAGACTGAGCGAAAGAGGGGGAGAGAGTGACAGGGCGAGAGAGGGAGAGGGAGAGAGCGAGCGAAGGAGAGAGAGTATCAGGGCGAGAGAGGAAGAGGGAGAGAGAGAGAGAGCGAGAGAGAGAGACGGAGAGAGAGCGACAGGGAGAGAGAGAGGGAGGGAGAGAGAGAGAGTGACAGGGAGAGAGACAGGGCGAGAGAGGGAGAGCGAGCGAGAGGGAGACAGGGAGAGAGAGAGAGCGACAGGGAGAGAGACAGGGAGGGAGAGAGAGTGACAGGGCGATCGAGGCAGAGAGAGCGAGAGGGAGGGAGAGAGGGACACGGAGAGAGGGAGCGAGAGGGAGAGCGGGAGAGACAGTGAGAGGGAGAGAAAGAGATGGAGAGGGAGACAGGGGGGGCGAGAGAGTCAAACAGAGGGAGGGAGAGGGAGGGAGGGAGAGCGAGAGGGACACGGAGAGAGGGAGCGAGAGGGAGAGACAGTGAGAGGGAGAGAGAGACGGAGAGAAAGACAGTGAGAGGGAGAGAAAGAGATGGAGAGGGAGACAGGGGGGGTGAGAGAGTCAAACAGAGGGAGGGAGGGAGAGAGAGAGGGAGGGAGAGGGAGGGAGAGAGAGAGAGGGAGAGACAGAGAGAGAGGGACAGAGAGAGAGAGAGACAGAGAGAGAGACAGTGAACGAAAGAGGGGGAGAGAGTGACAGGGCGAGAGAGGGAGAGAGAGAGAGAGAGAGAGACGGTGAGAGAACGACAGGGAGAGAGAGAGGGAGGGAGGGAGAGAGAGAGACGGAGAGAGAGCGACAGGGAGAGAGAGAGGGAGGGAGAGAGAGAGAGTGACAGGGAGAGTGACAGGGCGAAAGAGGGAGAGCGAGCGAGAGGGAGACAGGGAGAGAGACAGGGAGGGAGAGAGAGTGACAGGGCGATCGAGGCAGAGAGAGCGAGAGGGAGGGAGAGAGGGACACGGAGAGAGGGAGCAAGAGGGAGAGCGGGAGAGACAGTGAGAGGGAGAGAGAGAGACGGAGAGAAAGACAGTGAGAGGGAGAGAAAGAGATGGAGAGGGAGACAGGGGGGGTGAGAGAGTCAAACAGAGGGAGGGAGGGAGAGAAAGAGCGGGAGACAGCGAGTGAAAAGAGAGAGAGACAGAGAGAGAGAGAGAGATGTTATGTAAGAAGTTCTCTTCTGAAGGACTGCGTCTCTTTACAGACTGCCCTTGGTGATCAGAAGTCATCAAGTCCCCCCGCAGCCCCTGACGGCGATGGAGCGATGTTACATAAAAACCTCTTTAGCATAAGAACACACACACACACACACACACACACACACACACACACACACACACACACACACACACACACACAGACACACAACACAATACAGATGCTCGCCGGAAAAAAAGACAGCAGGATCAGTGTGGACATACTATAAACACACTCGGACAGACAGACAAGTTGACAAAAATCAAACATCTAAAAATAAAGAAAAAAAAGTGGGTAACACTTTAGTATGGGGAACATAAAAAAGCTTAATTACTAGTGAATTAGTAACGATCAAGATGTCACTTTAGTATGGGGAACATATTCTGAGTAACAAAAACTTAATTTACAGCAATTTAACACTATGCACACTTGTAGTGTTGTGTGTTGTTATGTAAGAACAGAGCATATTCATTAAGTGTTAGTAAGGGAGAATAACTCTTCTTGTGGTACTACCACCTTATAAAGGCCATACTAAGCAAAGCATACTGAGATGGTACTACTAATAAGCAATACTTCTGAGGTTATAGAGGGAAAACTCATAGTTAATGGCTTACTGGTTGTATAATAAGGCCATGCAGAATACGGCATTAATGAGTACGTAATAATGACAAATTAAGAGCCAATATGTTGCTAATTTGCATGCTAATAAGCACCTAATTAATGGTAATCTGTTCTCAGCAGCAGCAGCAGCAGCAATACTGAGGGAACGGGACGCGAAGCTGAGTCGTAGCTGCAGTAGTTTGTCGTGATGCACCTCGATCCCACATAAGCAGACATCGTGTTGTAAGTTGTGGGAGTTTCCACCGGCGTCACTACTTCAGAAATCTGACAAGGCCCCCCCCCATCCCACCCCACCCACTTCAATACTGGCTTGTAAAGAAAAACAACGTGAGGGTTTTCCCACCCTCTTACACGGTGTTCCTCTGCTGTACGGGTGTGTGTGTGTGTGTGAGGCACATGCGAGTGTGTGCAGGAAATGCACGTAAGCGTGTGCAGTTGTGCAAGTGTGTGTAGAAAGGAGGGTGGCGTGTTTCCGAGTAGCCCGTGTTAAAAAAAAGTTTTTACGACCTCTGCGATAAGAAGACTTTCCCTGAAATGGGGTAATAAACGCAAAACGCTGACCTTGAAACTGAGGCCAGTCGAGTCGCGGTCGGATGGATGACGGGTTAGATTGAAGCGCCGGTTCCCAACCCGGGGTTCGGGGACCCCCCAGCGGGACCTCGCGGGCGCTCCCAAAGGGGTCCTCGGCAAAATGAAGAGCGGTCTAATTTCACTGTAATCTAACTATAGGTCTCTCTCTCTCGCCACTTGTCTCTTCCAACACACAGCGCAGACGATTATACAACCCCGTACTAAAATAAGAGACCTTCCTATGGGGGTCGCTGGGACGAAAGTTTAAGGAAATTGGGTCAACTGGTCATAGGCCTTGACCGGTTTGATTGCGCGACAGTCGTACACGTTACAATGTCGCGAGTAGGACCGTCATGAATGACTATTTTCGTAATCATTGAATCTGATGATTAATTAAAATAATCAGACAGAGTGCTTTTAAGTGCTGTATTTAAATTAAGGATAAATCTGGCCTACTATACTATTCCGGTGCCCACTGGAACATGGAGGTTGAAGCCATGTTGGGAAGCAAATCCCACTTTGCAATGCTTGGAGACTGTTGTATTTTCTTTGCATTTTGATTCCAAAACTTTGGATTTTTTTTTGGGTCAATTTTTGGCCCCTGCCTCCTTTCTGTTAATCGTCATCATCTCTCGTGTCCTAGGATCCATTCCAAGAGATTAAGGTGTGTACTTGAAAGGAAGACGGCTTGACAGTCCAAGGTGAGAATAATAGAAGAGACTGGAACAGCGTGGACAGGGGGTAGTAGGGGGTGGACCCGTTCCGGCGGCTCTCCTGTTCTTGGCGGATTTTTCTGCGGCGGCGCTTTTCTTCCGCATGCGTACGTTTGTCTGTTTCGGCCTTGATGGAACCAGCCAGGCAGCCAGGCGGGCGGGCAGGTCTCCGGTGCTTTCGATTTTCCGCTACTTTTTCCCCAGTTCTTAGGGTCGATGTTGAAGGTGATCAGCGTTCCCTTGATACAGTCCTTGTAGCGTTTTTTGGGAGCTCCTCTTTTTCTTTGACCTTCAGCCAGTTCGGAGTATAGGATTTGTGTCGGGAGTCTGTCGTTTGGCATCCTCTGGATGCGGCCAAGCCACCGCAGCTGGAGACGTTCAACTGTCGTCTCGATGGAAAGGAGATCGGCTCTTTCGAGAACTTGATTGTTGGTGACCCGTTCTTGCCAGGAAATTCCCAAAATACTTCTCAGTTTTTGCTGGCGGAAGCGTTTTAGTTTATGGATTTTGGTATTTGTAGAGGGTCCAGGCTTCACAACGGTGCGGGAGGGTTGAAAGAACCACTGCACGGTAAACCATGATATTGGTTGATGTCTTGAGGTCACAATCACAAAGAACACTGTGAGAAAGTCGGCCAAAGGCAGTTTGGGCAGCTTTCAGTCTGTTGGTGATAACCGGTTCTAGACCGCACGTTTCTTCGAGGATACTTCCAAGGTACAAGCTACTTTAATTTGTCATCGTCTCTTCTTTTTTTTTAAAATTTCCCCCCCTTTTCCTCTCCTGTTGTTCCCGGCCAATTACCCCACTCTTCTGAGCCATCCCGGTCGCTGCTCCACCCCTGCCGAGCCGGGGAAGGCCGCAAACTACCACATGCCTCCTGCGATACATGTGGAGGAGAGGGGAAGCCGGCCGCCTCTTTTCACCTGACAGTGAAGAGTTTCACCAGGGGGACGTCGCGCATGGGAGGAGCACGCTGTTCCCTCCCGAACAGGAGCCTCGACTGACCAGAGGAGGCGCTAGTGCAGCGACCAGGACACATACCCACATCCGGCTTCCCACCCGCAGACACGGTCAATTGTGTCTGTAGGGATACCCGACCAAGCCGCAGGCAACACGGGGATTCGAACCGGCGATGCCCGTGTTGGAAGGCAACGGAATAGACCATTACGCTACCCGGATGCCCCTTTGTCACTGTAGTCTTACAACGAATTGTATTACAATGAATGTGTTCTCTGCATGTAACCCATCCTATTGCATAGGAGCAGTGGGACGCTGCAGCACCCGGGGACCAACTCCAGTTCTTCTCTCCATTGCCTTGCTCAAGGGCAAAGACAGGAGTAGTAACCCTAACATGCATGTCTTTTTGATGATGGGAGGAAACCGGAGCACCCGGAGGAAACACACGCAGACATGGGAAGAACATGCAAACACAGAAAGGACCTGGGACGGCCTGGGGTTCGAACCCAGGCCCTTCTCGCAGTGAGGCAACAGTGCTCACCACTGGGCCACCGTGCCGCCTTGTCTAATCTTGCCTTTCTTCCGTGTTGTCAACTCAAACAATCAGCTGCGTCAGCTCCGTGCAACGGTGATAATCGCTGGCCTACACGGCCGCTGCACATGCATGTTCAGACATGTGTGAGGATATAAATGAAGCTTCAAGGCAGTAAACTGCTTGATTACAGACTCGGTCGTAACTTTGATTCCGGCATAAATTCTGCCATGCTGGCCTGTTGTCCCCTCTCTCTCTCGACGCTCTTTTCCGTCACTCTTCACTCCTCTTCCTCGTCATGTCTAAGGCCTTCATGAACACACAAATACACACACACAAGCAGACCCTGGCCCCTGAACGTATGAGAGTGCATAGCGTGCAAAGCCATTGAGATAAACCCAAATCACACACATCCTTCAACTATAAGACACTCGCTTTGAGGAAAAATGGAGGGAAAAAACAGATGTGGCACACCAATCCCCAGAGCCAACCAGATGCCAACCAATAGTAAAGCTAAAACAGTGACTTAGTCTGACCTTCACATGAACATGAGATAGACGTTAGACGAAAAAGAGCAGCAGCAGCAGCTCATACTGAATGGCTTCTCGAATGTCTTTTTACAGTAAAATGTAAATGTGGACTAACGTATCGGAGAGGGATCTCATCGAAGTGTTCTTGGGTATATCTGTGAATCCTGAGTGGAGGTCGTCCCTAACCTCTGACCTCTCTTTGGAGGATCAATAGAGTATCGCATTTACAGGATCGATGATGAGAGAATAACTCTCAACTCAATATCTCTCTTTCAAAATCTACCTCGTCCTCCAATCCCAGTTGAAGCTTTACCATCCCATTTCCCAATACATAGGATGTGATGTCCCCATCTACTTGAAGACAAAAGCTCAAATCATCAACCATTCATTCATTCATTAGGTGGCACGGTGGCCCAGTGGTCAGCGCTGTCGCCTCACAGCAAGCAAGGCCCTGGGTTCGAACCCCGGGGTTGTCCAACCTCATCCCGGGTCGTCCTCTGTGTGGAGTTTTCATGTTCTCCCCGTGTCTGCGGTGGGTTTTCTCCGGGTGCTCCGGTTTCCCCCACCATCAAAAAGACATGCATGCTAGGGGTTAATGTGCCCTTGACCGAGGCATGGCAAGACGAACTGGAGTTGGTCCCCGGGTGCTGCACGGCGGCTGCCCACTGCTCTCAGCTACACAGCTAGGATGTGTTACACGCAGAGCATAATTTCCCTACGGAGATCATTAAAGTATATCAAAATCAAAAAAAAGACAAAAAAATTCTCTCAATGAACTTATTTTTGCAACAAGTTGCGTTTCTCCCAATTAAACTAAACTATCTCCTCGGCATCTACAAAACTCAGCACCTACACTGAGGCCCACGCCTGGTTCACATCATCACACCACGTACCTTCAAACCGGATAACTTTCAACACCAGCTCGCCACTAAAAACTGGCAAACCAATTCGCTCAGCAGTTCAGAAACTGAATCTTGCCGACAGCCACAGGGTGAAATGAGGGCTGACCCTGGAGGGAGCTTGTGTCTGCAGAAATACCCCCCACCCTGAATCACTGACCGCTGTGTTTCTAATGAGCACTCTGCACACAATAATGGATAAACACCACTCGCCAATTAAAACTTAACTAACAGCAGACAGCCCTGTTCCATTCTTAATGGCGATATGTTTGTCTATACTTGTGTGTGTGTGTGTGTGTGTGTGTTTCTGAGTGTGTGAATGCATGTGTATTTGTGTCAGCTTGGGCTTTCATGCAGAGTCAATGAGTTCCTCAAGTCAATCACACACCCAGCATGCTCTCAAGTAATTAACACACAGGTTATCCTCCTATTAAGTGACAGACAGGCAAAGGGAACAGATCCCAGTTCTGCTGTAATACCAGTGCAGTCATCGCAATGCCCCCAAGTGGACAAAATAAAACATTAACCCGATTTTTTTATCCTTCTGTATTCAGGGAGAGTAATACAAGCACGCTTGCATCTAAGAAGGTGCATAGTCCATCCACAGCCCTTTAAGGGTGACCACTGGGCAGCTCCATAGATGAAGAAGGGGGTGAGAGCTTTGCTCAGAGGCACTTATATGTAGTTGGGAAGTACTCCTTATTTACTCTTCCCCTAACCAAGGGACAAGTATATTTTTTTCCCTTAGTAAAATTATATTTATAAAACGGTACCAGTGACTGAAGCGACACCTTCTTTATAGTAAAGAGCTAATTATTACACAAAGAACGTCTTCCTTTATCGAAAGGGAAAAAGAAATTGAACAATACCCTTAACTGTTTGACTCAGACTCATCCATTCATCCATTATCCAAACCGCTTATCCTGCTCAGGTTCACAGGGATGCTGGAGCCTATCCCAGCAGTCATTGGGTGGCAGACGGGGAGACACCCTGGACAGGCCGCCAGTCCGTCACAGGACCGACACACACACACACACACCTAGGGACAATTTAGTACGGGCGATTCACCTGACCTACATGTCTTTATACTGTGGGAGGAAACCCACGCAGACACAGGGAGAACATGCAAACTCCACACAGAGGACGACCCGGGACGACCCCCAAGGTTGGACTACCCCGGGGCTCGAACCCGGGACCTTCTTGCTGTGAGGCGACCGCGCTAACCCCTGCACCACTGTGTCGCCCTAAATACAAAACATTTGAATTTAAATCATTTGTTGCATGCAGTACTGTTAGAATCCCTTTGGCTAAATTATAGCCGCACTTTGGACTGTTTCGTTTCGTGCAATTTGACGGCGTTTAAGGCGTTAGCCAGCTTAAAGGCACCTCCTTCCGCTCACCGTTGACAGAGGCAGCGAACGACGGGGTCAGAGGTGAGCACGGACAGTGACGCTTCCATTACTCTTAACTTTCAACTCAAAGCGACAGCGGGCGGTGTAAAACACTGAATGGAGGCTTCAAGCGCTGGCATGGTATTTTAGCACCTCGATGAGGCACCGAAACCTGCGTTGCATTTTGGTTGTAGGGGGGGGGTGGCGATGCCGTGGTGGCGCCGAGTTTCAATACCCAACCTTACACCGATCCAGGTCGTGGATAAAAGCGGGACCAAGATCAGTAATCAGATTTAACTTCTCGCATCCTAAAACCACGAACACGGCGTGATCAAATATTCAGCATCCATGTTTTATTCATGAGTAACCAATATTGTGTTTTTCACGCCTTTATTCGTAACTGTGCTCAATTCTCCGAAGAACGGCGCGAGGGAGGGGTCTCCTCCTCATTAATACGCAATAGCTAGCCTTTCAGCGACAACATTGGTGGTGAGGGTGGGCGGGGCTTCATTTTTTTTTTTGGACAATTTGATCTGATTGGCTGTGTCTGATGACATCGTGAGCATCGGAACAAAAACGATTGGCTGAGAGGAGCCGCACTAGGGGGAGCTCTTTTTTGTAAAGCGAAAAATAGAAAAGCCGAATGCTACCTTTTAGATTTGTATTTTAAATTTGCACGCGTGTTGTTGTTTTTTCAGGAGAAAGAAACAAAACACCTGGCAATTAAAGCGGCGAGTGATGTTAGAAAATACCGTTTCAATTTTGCGCCGACTTGAAGCGGGTGACCTTCCAGTCTCCGGGCCGGTCGTCTCAACTCTGCTCTGTAATAAGAAGAGCTAATGACGGGCTGTCAGCTAGCCGCCTGCTCTGTGGATATACGACAACGGTGATAATAGGTATTAAGATGCCAAGGGCCCTGTGTACAGACCTCCAAAGGCATGTCATTCTGGTACAGGGAAAGCGGAAAGCCCCTCCGCCTGTGTCAACTCACTCTCGGTTTCCCACCACCCAAAAGGCGAGGGGGGACGAACCTCAGGCATGTTACTGACAGGCGGAGAGCAAAGAGAGCCGGGGCCCGCCGAGGAGCCGGGGGGCCCCTCAGAGCGAAGAAGGGACCCTGAATGCGGAGACGCACGGTGGTGGCGTTGTTCCTGTCGTCCTTGGCGTCAGGGATGAGGAACATTTATCCACGCCGTTTGACGAGGCCCGCCGCCAGGAGATGGGGCGAGTGAGCAGGCGAGCGGCACCGTTGGCCGGAGGAGACGTCAATCACTGCTCGTGGCAGGTTGAGGCCGCATGGTCGAGCTTGACTGAATGACTTTTTTTTTTTTGCTCCCTCCCCCTTTTCTCCCCAACTGTACTTGCCCGATTACCCTATTTCCCGAGCCGTCCCGGTTGCTGCTCCGCCCCCTCTGCCGATCCGCGGAGGGCTGCAGACTACCGCGTGCCTCCTCCCGTACATGTGGAGTCGCCAGCCGCTTCTTTTCACCCGACAGTGAGGAGTTTCGCCGGGGGGACGTAGCACGTGGGAGGATCACACTATTCCCCCCCCAACAGGAGCCCTGACCGACCAGAGGAGGCGCTAGTGCGGCGACCAGGACACATACCCACATCCGGCTTCCCACCCGTAGACACAGCCAATTGTGTCTGCAGGGACACCCGACCAAGCCGGGGGCAGCACGGGGACTTGAACCGGCGATCTCCGTGTTGGTAGGCGACGGAACAGACTGCTACACTACCGGGACGCCCCCGACTCTTACACCTTTTGGTTCGGAATGGCGACGTCATGACAGCTTTCCCTCTCTCGCCCAAATACACATACATACCATCTAATAGTCTCTCACTCTCTCAGGTCTCTTTAGCCCCGCCCCCCTTTACATCCGCCCCCTCTGATTTCCCCTCTCTCTTTAATGCAGCAATATTTACCCACACTGTTTGACCGGGAGCACAGCCGAGGGACCAGGGCGAGCCACGCCATTGGTCGGAGGAAAGGTCAATCGCCGCCATCAGCGAATGGGGGACGGCAGCCGTCGGCGAGTTGCGACTACGGCAGGGTGACGGTGCAGTTTTCTACCCCGCTATCAAACCGGCCCGGCTTAATGGCCCCGGTTAATCTCGGGGCGCTACTTTGCCGCATCCAGCGCGGGCGAACACTGTGTTCCCTCGTGGCGTCTTGACAGCAGCCGCGCTCCCTGCCAAAGAATGTGCTGCTTGGCATCAGCCTCCATCTCTGGCCGCCCTGTCGACAGACACATGTCTCTCTCTCTCTCTCTCCCTGTCTCGCTGACGTCCACACAAATGGATACACGCAAACACACGCACAGCCTCTCTCTCCCGCTCCCTCTCCTATGCAAACACACAAACACACAATCTTGTCCTCTCGCCACTCCCCTCCTGCACGCACACACACACACACACACACAAAACAACATAAAACGCCTCGATGTTTCTTTCTCGCTTGCAAACTCAAACACACAAACACGATCTTATGATTTGTTATCTTTCTGAAGTCTTCCCTTGCACGCACACACACGCACACACGAAAACACAAACGCAACCTCTTTTCTTTAAGATTTCTATTTATTGTCACCACCTCTCTTCTTCCCATCGCTTCCCCCCTTTTCTTGACTCCTGTCTTTCCACGCCATCTTCTTTCTACTGTCTTTAAACTCCATCTTCTCCCTCTCTCTCTGTCTCTCTCCCTCCCCCCTCTCCCGCTCTCCCTCCCTCTCTGTCTCTCTCGCTCCCCCCTCTCCCGCTCTCTCTCCATCTGTCTCTCCCCTCCCTCTCCCTGTCTCTCTCCCTCCCCCCTCTCCCGCTCTCTCTCTGTCTGTCTCTCCCCTCCCTCTCCCTGTCTCTCTCCCTCCCTCTCTGTCTCTCTCGCTCCCCCCTCTCCCGCTCTCTCTCTGTCTGTCTCTCTCCCTCCCTCTCTGTCTCTCTCGCTCCCCCCTCTCCCGCTCTCTCTCTCTGTCTGTCTCTCTCCCTCCCTCTGTCTCTCTCGCTCCCCCCTCTCCCGCTCTCTCTGTCTGTCTCTCTCCCTCCCTCTCTGTCTCTCTCGCTCCCCCCTCTCCTGCTCTCTCTCTGTCTGTCTCTCCCCTCCCTCTCCCTGTCTCTCTCGCTCCCCCCTCTCCCGCTCTCTCTCCGTCTGTCTCTCCCCTCCCTCTCCCTGTCTCTCTCCCTCCCTCTCTGTCTCTCTCGCTCCCCCCTCTCCCGCTCTTTCTCTGTCTGTCTCTCCCCTCCCTCTCCCTGTCTCTCTCCCTCCTTCTCTGTCTCTCTCCCTCCCTCTCTCCTGCTCTCTCTCCCTCCTTCTCTGTCTCTCTCCCTCCCCCCTCTCCCCCTCTCTCTCTGTCTGTCTCTCCCCTCCCTCTCCCTGTCTCTCTCCCTCCCTCTGTCTCTCTCGCTCCCCCCTCTCTCTCTGTCTGTCTCTCCCCTCCCTCTCCCTGTCTCTCTCCCTCCTTCTCTGTCTCTCTCCCTCCCCCCCCTCTCTCTCTCCTGTGTCATCCTCTTTTACTCCAAGTCTCCCAGTGTGATGATGTCTCTTCCTCTGCAGGTTTCATGGCTTGTCTTTCCTGTGAGGTGGAGACCGGTTTGACTAAAAGCCGCCTCTGTACGGCTGTTACTTCTGCTACGCTCACACTCATCTCCGTCGCTTCTGCTGCGCTCACACTCATCTCCGTCACTTCTGCTGCGCTCACACTCATCTCCGTCACTTCTGCTGCGCTCACACTCATCTCCGTCGCTTCTGCTGCGCTCACACTCATCTCCGTCACTTCTGCTGCGCTCACATGCATCTCTGTGCAAAGGAGAGCCGTCCCACTCACACACTCACTGTGACCTTAAATGCAGGCCCTCACTGTGAAAAGGCAACTAACACGAACACAGACTTGTGCGTCTGTATTGTCTTGTGTGTGTGTGTGTGTGTGTGTGTGTGTGTGTGTCTGTGTGAAACAGAACATAAGTGAGTATATTTGCATCAGCATGGTCCTGTGCCTCTGATTGTGCATGTGTGAAGGTTTCTGAGCATAAGCATATGTGTGTGTGTGTGTGTGTGTGTGTGCGTGTGTGTGTGTGTGCACCTGTGCGCTGGCCTATAGCTGCAGGCCAGCACATCGCAACTAACAGGTGAAATCCCTCGGGGAGGCCGTTGGCCCCTCGCCAGCTTGACACAGTACCACCGACCACAACACTGAGTCACACCACAACTAATGAACCCTGAAAGTCATCAAAGTACTTCCCTCTTCCACACAGCACAGCACAACACGCTATGACACAATACGACACGCTACACAAGAACAGAAGGTTCCTGTCTGGCTGTGGCTGTCCACTGCAGAGGACGTAAAAGAAGAACTATCCTTCTTTTTTCTTTTACTTTCACTGGATGTTTGCAGAGTTACAACTACACGTTGGCTCCATTCCCAAAGTCGAAGTGTTAGGAGGAGAAAGGGGAAAAAAAACCCGTTCCTGCTCTTACTTCGGCAATCAGGAGCTGCGAGGAACGGTCCGGTAGCTCGCCCGTTGTGAGACGAGGTTGACGGTTTCGTGTCACAGAATACTAATTGGATTTCTATTCAGCGCCGTTCAACAAATTACCGCCTGCGACGGAGGTTAAATGCGGGCTAAACTCAACAGGGGGAGCCGCCACAGACACTATAGGGCTGCATAATTAATCGTAAATACGCTGAGGTCGGGATTTTACGCCTCCGCAGTTCATCATCGTTTCGGCTAATCGTTTCGTTCACTTGAAACACGCTCAATTGTTTAAATTAAACTTCCAGTTCACCTGAAAGTCCCCGTGGTGTTAAATCGTGTACCTCCGCCATGCGAAACCCGGCCACGGGCTTGGAGCGCACAACATGACGCACGGGAACAAAACAAAAGGAGGTCCACCGTCACGTGTGGGGAAAAGGGCGTCCGGCTGGCACAGCTGTCTATTCTGTCGCTCGCCGGTTCGAATTCCCGCGTTACCTCCGGCTTGGTCGGCCGTCCCTACAGACACAATTGGCCGCGTCTGCGGGTGGGAAGCCGGATGTGGGTGTGTGTCCTGGTCGCTGCACTAGCGCCTCCTCTGCTCGGTAGGGGCGCCTGTTCAGGGAGAATGGGGAACTGGGTGGAATAGCATCACCCTCCCACGCGCTACGTCCCCCTGGCGAAACGCCTCACTGTCAGGTGAAAAGAAGCGGCCGGTGACTCCACATGTATGGGAGGAGGCATGTGGTAGTCTGCGGCCCTCCCCGGATCGGCAGAGGGGCGGAGCAGCGACCGGGACGGCTCAGCAGAGTGGGGTAATTGGCCAAGTACGATTAGGGAGAAAAAGGGGGAAAATCCAGAAGATTGTCAAGAGTGTGGTTTTTGTCGTGATCGTGCGGCCCTAAACGGTAACCGGCACTGAAACTCCTACTTCGGGATACTCGCCACATAAATGCGTTGAGGAGGACAGGCTCCAGCTCCCTCGGGGGCCGTCTCCTCCATTACAGCGAGTCCGCCCTTGAACGCTGAATAGAATAACGCCGCTGAGCCGAGCTGTGTGAGCCGGCCGGCAAATCGGCGGGCCGACAGTTTCCTTTCTCCATCCGCACTATTCTTCAATTATCCCCTGGGGTGAATTAATTCAGCTCATCCGTAAAAAGGGCCATAAGTGCAGGCAAGGAACAACGACACGATGATGTGCATACACAACACAGAAAAACATAACCCCCCCCCTCAAAAAAAAAACCCCAAACAAAACAAAGCAACCCTCTGATTTTGACGGCTGCTTATGAGATGACAACCTCCGGACAGGTCCGTGCACTTTGACCCCCCCAGAGCTTCCCTGTTGCCCCATCATACTCTGGGGGTGGGGGGTGGGGGGTACAACGTGGACTGTTTTCCTTTTAATAACAACCAAGCAACAGGGGAACAGCCTTCGTTATTCTACTCACCCCTCTCAGTTCACCTCCCCTGAAAAAAGTGTGCAGCTCAGAACAATGGGAGAGTGGGAGCGAGAGAGAGGGAGAGGTAGAGCGAAAGAGGACAGAGGGAGAGAGAGAGGGAGAGGGAGAGGGAGGAGAGGGAGAGAGGTAGAGAGAGAGAGAGGGAGAGTGAGAGGGAGGAGAGGGAGAGAGGGAGAGAGAGAGAAGGAGAGCGAGAGAAAGGTTGCGAGAGAGTGGGAGAGAGAGGAGCGAGAGAGGTAGAGAGAGAGAGAGGGAGAGTGAGAGGGAGGAGAGGGAGAGAGAGAGAAGGAGAGCGAGAGAAAGGTTGCGAGAGAGTGGGAGAGAGAGGAGCGAGAGAGGTAGAGAGAGAAGGAGACAGAGAGAGGGAGAGGGGGGGTAGAGAGAGAGGGAGAGACAGAGACAGGGGGGTTGAGAGAGAGGGAGGGGTTTAGAGAGAGAGGGGTAGAGAGAGAGGGAGACAGAGAGAGGGAGAAAGGTAGAGAGAGAGACAGAGAGAGGAGAGAGAGAGAGGGGGGGGTAGAGAGAGGGAGACAGAGAAGGGGAGAGAGAGAGACAGAGACAGAGGGGGAGAGAGAGAGAGAGACAGCCATCAGACACGGCTGAGTGAGTTCTCTGTCCACCTGCGATGCATACTTCTATTTGGTTTCCCTTCTCCCCCTCTCGCTCGCTCTCTTTCAGTCTCGCTTTCCTCCTCTCGCAATTTCATGAATGAAACTAGAAACTAGATTGTGACTCATCACTGCACACCAAAACACCGCCTCCCATACACCGCACACACACACACAAACCGTAAGCAAACAGTTACTTAGGAAGTACGTGACATGTGTGTGTGTGTGTGTGTCTGTGTGTGTGTGTATACACCTGTTTGTGGTGTGTTCCTTCGAACCACATCTGGGTTGCTGGATGAGTCATCTGATTGAGGCCGAGTTTGCTGATGGATGCTCGCTGATGGTCCGGCACTCCCACCCGCCCCGACTCCGGGACACACATTCCCAGCTACACACTCTCATCTGAAAAGACCGGCAGATGGACAGACAGAGAGAGAGAAGGACAGAGACAGAGAGGCCATTACCCGTCTTGTTTGACAGAAATCTCCATCACACACCTGAAAGCAAACATGGAAGCCCGACATGACATGGCACATAGCGCCCTCATCAGGCTGACTCAGAAACAAGTGACGCGGGCTGCCATGCATTCAGAAGTCTGAAGAGTTGAACTGCCAACAGCATCTTAAAAAAACACACTACGAGACGGCCAAAGGTGAGTGTCCCACTGGCCGCTGTGACAGTCTGTGCCCCTGTGGTCCAGTAAGGATGGAGCAGGGTGGGGCCTCAGTGACCTGTCAGTCATAATACCCAACGTGCTGCGCTGCCCGGGCAGATGGTGCGAGCCAGCACCCCAACGGCTGCAGCAGCAGCAGCAACGCCAAAACCATGAAAGGTTGAAAAGGTCAGGTCATGTCGGGGTAAAAACCTCCCGGCTCACCCACTGCCACCCACCCACTGCCACCTCCTTTAAGAGAGGACACGACAGTCAGGTGACGGGGGCACATGAACTGTATGTGTGTGTGTGTGTGTGTGTGTGTGTGTGTGTGTATCTGTACGTTAGTTTGGATGGTTTAGGATTACTAAGCCTACGGGGGCGTCCGGGTAGTGTAGCGGTCTAGTCCGTTGCCCACCAACACGGGTTCGAATCCTCGTGTTGGTAGGCAGACACAACTGGCCGTGTCTGCGGGTGGGAAGCCGGATGTGGGTATGTGTCCTGGTCGCTGCACTAGTGCCTCCTCTGGTCGGTCGGGACGCCTGTTCGGAAGGGAGGGAGAACTGAGGGGGGGGGGTAGCGGGATCCTCCCACGCGCTACGTCCCCCTGGTGAAACTCCTCACCGTCAGGTGAGAAGAAGCAGCTGGTGACTCCACGTGTATGGGAGGAGGCATGTGGTAGTCTGCAGCCCTCCCCGGGTCGGCAGAGGGGGTGGAGCAGAGCGGGACGGCTCGGAAGAGTGGGGTGATTTGACGGGCACAACTGGGGAGGAAAAGGAGGAAAATAATCCAGAAAAAAAACAAAAAACAAACCAACACACACACACACAAGTGTATCAACACACAGGCATGGCAGTTCAGAACACTGTTATAGACACACGCACACACACACAAATGCAAAGTCATAGTTGTGTATCCATCATCCTTTTTCAGCATCTGCTCAACATGCGCTTCTGGTCCAGTAGTCTCGCACCCCATCGCCTCCTGTCCAACACCACCTGCTCTCCATCCAATCTCTCCCTCCGATCATGTGACGCGGAGGACCACCGGGGAGAGAAATCAAATATCACATCCCAGGAGAAAGGTGAAGGAGCGTTTCCTTCGAGTTTTCACCCACAATGCTCTTTGAAAACTTCCCTCGGATGATATGCGAAACATGCTTCGTCTTGGTTGTATTGCCCTCTTCATAACCCCCCACACACACACACACACACGCAACTGTGGTTGAAAAAAAAAGGAGCGTTACACCGAGGTTTCTGCCTCGTCAGAAATCAAACTGTATGTCACAGAAACTGCGGCGGCGGTACGCGAGAGGCGGCCAACGGTACACGAGGGTGTGCTCGCCGCCTCTCCCGCTCGCCGCTGCGAACTCGACGCCACGTCATAACGCGCCTGACAGACACCACCGAAGATGAGCGCTTGCTGTGTCATCTGAATGACCCTTTGACTCAGCAGGGGGTTGGGGGTTGGAGAGATTTAGGAACAAAAACCACAAAAAAAAAAAAAAAACCCAAATCTACTCTGAACAAAATGACTAACAGCAAAAAGAAAAGCACACCGCTTTCTGTTCTTCTTTATGCAGGACACCTCTCGTTATGTGTGCTGTCTTGACTGAAAGCACTTTTAAAGATGGGCATCGCTGTAGAGATGTCGAGAGGAGCCACACTTCATCAAACTGATGAAAAACAGACAGAGAGAGAGAGAGAGAGAGGGCGAGGATGACAGAGAGAATGATAAAGAGAGAATGACAGAGAATGATAAAGAAAATGATAGAAAGAGAGGGAACGATAGAGAGATTGATATAGAGAGAGAATGATAAGAGAGAATCAAGTCAATTTTATTTGTATAGCCCAATGTTCCTTTGCTGTGCTATGTTTCTTAGCTGTGCTATGTTTCTTAGCTGTGCTATGTTTCTTTGCTGTGCTATGTTTCTTAGCTGTGCTATGTTCCTTTGCTGTGCTATGTTTCTTTGCTGTGCTATGTTCCTTTGCTGTGCTGTTTCTTTGCTGTGCTGTTCCTTTGCTGTCCTATGTTCCTTTGCTGTGCTATGTTCCTTTGCTGTGCTATGTTCCTTTGCTGTCCTATGTTCCTTTGCTGTGCTATGTTCCTTTGCTGTGCTATGTTTCTTTGCTGTGCTATGTTTCTTTGCTGTGCTATGTTCCTTTGCTGTGCTATGTTTCTTTGCTGTGCTATGTTTCTTTGCTGTGCTATGTTCCTTTGCTGTCCTATGTTCCTTTGCTGTGCTATGTTTCTTTGCTGTGCTATGTTTCTTTGCTGTGCTATGTTTCTTTGCTGTGCTATGTTTCTTTGCTGTGCTATGTTTCTTTGCTGTGCTATGTTCCTTTGCTGTGCTGTTTCTTTGCTGTGCTGTTTCTTTGCTATGCTATGTTTCTTCGCTGTGCTATGTTTCTTCGCTGTGCTATGTTTCTTCGCTGTGCTATGTTCCTTTGCTGTGCTATGTTTCTTCGCTGTGCTATGTTCCTTTGCTGTGCTATGTTCCTTTGCTGTGCTACGTTCCTTTGCTGTGCTGTTTCTTTGCTGTACTATGTTTCTTCGCTGTGCTATGTTTCTTCGCTGTGCTATGTTTCTTCGCTGTGCTATGTTTCTTTGCTGTGCTATGTTTCTTTGCTGTGCTATGTTTCTTCGCTGTGCTATGTTCCTTCGCTGTGCTATGTTTCTTCGCTGTGCTATGTTCCTTTGCTGTGCTATGTTTCTTCGCTGTGCTATGTTTCTTCGCTGTGCTATGTTCCTTTGCTGTGCTATGTTTCTTTGCTGTGCTATGTTCCTTTGCTGTGCTGTTTCTTTGCTGTGCTGTTCCTTTGCTGTCCTATGTTCCTTTGCTGTGCTATGTTCCTTTGCTGTGCTATGTTCCTTTGCTGTCCTATGTTCCTTTGCTGTGCTATGTTCCTTTGCTGTGCTATGTTTCTTTGCTGTGCTATGTTTCTTTGCTGTGCTATGTTCCTTTGCTGTGCTATGTTTCTTTGCTGTGCTATGTTTCTTTGCTGTGCTATGTTCCTTTGCTGTCCTATGTTCCTTTGCTGTGCTATGTTTCTTTGCTGTGCTATGTTTCTTTGCTGTGCTATGTTTCTTTGCTGTGCTATGTTTCTTTGCTGTGCTATGTTCCTTTGCTGTGCTGTTTCTTTGCTGTGCTGTTTCTTTGCTATGCTATGTTTCTTCGCTGTGCTATGTTTCTTCGCTGTGCTATGTTTCTTCGCTGTGCTATGTTCCTTTGCTGTGCTATGTTTCTTCGCTGTGCTATGTTCCTTTGCTGTGCTATGTTCCTTTGCTGTGCTACGTTCCTTTGCTGTGCTGTTTCTTTGCTGTACTATGTTTCTTCGCTGTGCTATGTTTCTTCGCTGTGCTATGTTTCTTCGCTGTGCTATGTTTCTTTGCTGTGCTATGTTTCTTTGCTGTGCTATGTTTCTTCGCTGTGCTATGTTCCTTTGCTGTGCTATGTTTCTTCGCTGTGCTATGTTCCTTTGCTGTGCTATGTTTCTTCGCTGTGCTATGTTTCTTCGCTGTGCTATGTTTCTTTGCTGTGCTATGTTTCTTCGCTGTGCTATGTTCCTTTGCTGTGCTATGTTCCTTTGCTGTGCTATGTTCCTTTGCTGTGCTATGTTTCTTAGCTGTGCTATGTTTCTTAGCTGTGCTATGTTCCTTTGCTGTGCTATGTTCCTTTGCTGTGCTATGTTCCTTTGCTGTGCTGGGTCTCTGCTGTGCTATGTTCCTTTGCTGTGCTATGTTTCTTCGCTGTGCTATGTTCCTTTGCTGTGCTATGTTCCTTTGCTGTGCTATGTTCCTTTGCTGTGCTATGTTCCTTTGCTGTGCTGGGTCTCTGCTGTGCTATGTTCCTTTGCTGTGCTGGGTTTCTTTGCTGTGCTATGTTTCTTTGCTGTGCTGGGTTCCTTTGCTGTGCTATGTTTCTTTGCTGCGCTGGTTTTCTTTTCCTTTTCCTTTTTTATTTATTTCTAGTTTTTCCCCTTACCCACCCGATTAACCCAATGGCATATGGCCGGAACTCTTGTCGAATAACTCCCCTGGTTCACATTTCCACAGGAAGGAGATAGTCGTAACACCAGCTTCCTTCAAACTTGTTTCGGCTGCTCTCGCTATTTTACACGCTGAAGCCTCGCATGGATTGCATCACCTTCAGGCCACGAAGGAGACGTAGGGAAAATGCTTTCAGTTGCTTGGCTGCAGGCACCCGGGTGGGCCAGAGGGGTCGCTGGAGAAGTCGAGTCCTCGAACACTACACCGATCTACACCCACTATCCCTCGGGTAAGGGTGGCCTAATGAATGCCTTACCCCGTGGACGCTCTGGCCGTGACCGGTTACGGCGAGTCTGGGATACGAACCTCCCAGCCACATGACGAGCGGACTGCAAGAACGGCGATTTATTCCGCTCGGCCACCCGAGCGGCCTGTGCTGGGTTTCTTTGCTGCACTATGTTTCTTTGCTGTGCTGGGTTCCTTTACTGTAAATATGTTCCTTTGCTGTGCTAGGTTTCTTTGCTGTACTATGTTCCTTTGCTGTGCTGGGTTTTTTTTTGCTGTGCTATGTTTCTTTGCTGTGCTATGTTTCTTTGCTGTGCTATGTTTCTTTGCTGTGCTATGTTTCTTTGCTGTGCTATGTTTCTTTGCTGTGTTCCTTTGCTGTGCTATGTTCCTTTGCTGTGCTGTGTTTCTTTGCTGTGCTATGTTCCTTTGCTGTGCTATGTTTCTTTGCAGTGCTGTGTTCCTTTGCTGTGCTATGTTTCTTTGCTGTGCTATTTTTCTTTGCTGTGCTATGTTCCTTTGCTGTGCTGTTTATTTGCTGTGCTGTGCTGGGTTTCTTTGCTGTGCTAGGTTTCTTTGCTGTGCTGGATTTCTTTGCAGTGCTATGTTTCTTTGCTGTGCTATGTTTATTTGCTGTGCTGGGTTTCGTTGCTGTGCTGGGTTTCTTTGCTGTGCTATGTTTCTTTGCTCTGCTGGGTCTCTTTGCTGTGCCATGTTCCTTTGCTGTACTATGTTTCTTTGCTGTGCTGGGTTTTTTTGCTATGCTATGTTTCTTTGCTGTGCTGGGTTTCTTTGCTATGCTATGTTTATTTGCTGTGCTGGGTTTCGTTGCTGTGCTGGGTTTCTTTGCTGTGCTGGGTTTCTTTGCTGTGGTATGTTTCTTTGCTGTGCTATGTTTCTTTGCTGTGCTATGCTTCTTTGCTGTGCTATGTTTCTTTGCTGTGCTGAGTTTCTTTGCTGTGCCATGTTTCTTTGCTGTTCTATGTTTCTTTGCTGTACTACGTTCCTTTGCTGCGCTGGGTTTCTTTGCTGTACTGTTTCTTTGCTGTGCTATGTTTCTTTGCTGTGCTGGGTTTCTTTGCTGTACTGTTTCTTTGCTATGCTATGTTTCTTTGCTATGCTATGTTTCTTTGCTGTACTATGTTTCTTTGCTGTACTATGTTTCCTTGCTGTGTTATGTTTCTCTGCTGTAGTATGTTTTCAATAATATTTTCCAATTAATGTTTAGCTTTTTTAATGTTTAATCCTATGCTTTGGCAACATGTACAGTGTTACATCATGCCAATAAAGCCATTTGAAATGGAATGACAGAGAGAGAGAATGATAGAAAGAATGACAGAATGTGACAGAGAGAGAGAGGATAGAAAGAATGACAGAATGTGATAGAGAGAGAGAGAGAATGATCGAATGATCGAGACAGAGAGAATGATAGAAAGAATGAGAGAGAATGATAGCAAGAGAGAATGATACAGAGAGAGAGAACGATAGAGAATGATAGAGAGAAAGAGAGAATAATATAAACAGAGAGAGAGAATGATAGTGGGAGAAAAGGAATGATAGAGAGAGCATGCTAGAGAGAGAAAGAGAATGATGGGGGTACAGAGATCTTTTCTGATGTGAGGTGAAACAGTAAAATGTGACAGTTCATTTAAAACAGCCCTTCTCCCTCTCCCTCTCTCTCTCTCACACACATTCTGTTTCTCTCTTTCTCAATCTGTCTCTCCAGCTGCACCGGTTAGTTAACAAAATTCCTTCATAAAAGGTACATATCTACTGTCTCCTTCTGATGGCACTATTATACCAACATGTTGGATACAAAAACAGACAGTAAACACTGTCACACACACACACACACACACACACACACACACACAGTGTGTGTGTGTGTGCTATAACGTGTTGCTCTCTCTCCCTTATGGAATTAAACATCATGTCAAAAACCTTGGCGTAATATTTGATTCTGTCTTCAAGTTTGACAAGCAAGTTAATGCCATAATGAAAACCAGCTTTTTCCAGCTTCGTACTACTGCCAAAATCAATCCGCCTCTCCCCTTTCAATAGCTCGAGAAAGTCATCCACACTTTTACATCCCCCAGCTTGGACGACTGCAACTCCATGTATATTGGGATTAGTCAGTCATCCCTGTCTCGCCTGTAGCTGGTCCGGAACGCCGCAGCCAGGCTCCTGACAGGTACCCGGAAGAGAGACCATAACGTTATCCCTATACTGGCCTCTCTCCGCTGACTGCCTATACGGCGGTTGAGGATTGATTTTAAGGTTCCCCTGTTTGTTTATAAAGCCCTAAATGGGCTGGCCCCCTCCTATATCACAGACCTTTTAACCCTCTATTCCACCTCCAAGGGTCCCTCAGGTCGGCTGACTTAGGACTCCTGGCTGTGTCATGATCTAAACTTAAGTTCAGGGGAGACTGTGGCCCCTAGAGTGTGGAACAGCATCCTCCGATCCCTATCAGATCTGCCCTCTCCATCGACTATTTTAAGTCCCGGCTCAAAGCTTACTTATATTCTCCGGCGTTTGAATCCTCCTGATGTGGCTGATTTCTGGCTTGTGCCTTGTTGTCTGTGTCGGTGTTTGTTAGTTAGCTGCTCTGCACAGCACTTTGGTCAACATGGGTTGTTTTTAAATGTGCTCTATAAATAAATTTGACTTGATTCCTAAGGAATGGCTAAAACTAGCGAGGGAGAAGACTGGAAGAGGACTTACAGAGAGAGAGAGAAATAGAGAGAGAGAGAGAGACAAACAACCAGACAGATGGATAACAGACAGACAGACAGACAGAAAGACAGATGGGGGCAATCCGGGTGGCGTGGCAGTCTATTCCGTTGCCTACCAACATGGGGATCGCCAGTTCGAATCCCCGTGTTACCTCCGGCTTGGACGGGCGTCCCTACAGACACAATTGGCCATATCTGCGGGTGGGAAGCCAGATGTGGGTATGTGTCCTGGTCGCACTAGCGCCTCCTCTGGTCGGTCGGGTTGCCTGTTCGCAGGGGAGGAGGAACTGGGGGGAAATAGTGTGATCCTCCCATGTGCTATGTCTCCCTGGCGAAACTCCTCACTGTCAGGTGAAAAGAAGCGGCTGGTGGCTCCACATATATTGGAGGAGGCATGTGGTAGTCTACAGCCCTCCTCGGATCGGCACAGGGGGTGAAGCAGCGACCAGGATGGCTCAGAAGAGTGGGGTAATTGGCTGGACAGAATTAGGGAGAAAAAGAGGGGGAATTCCGAAAGACAGATGGACGGAAGGAAAGATGGACAGACTGAAAGACGGGAAAAGACAGAGGAAGTTGATGTTAAGATCCCTACTGATAATGGATTGAGAGAGAAGGATAGAGAGACACAGAAAGAAAGAGAGGAAGGCTGACATTAGAGGTCTTCAATAACATGGAGAGAGAGAGAGAATATTTGGGGCTAATAATTACCTCTACAGGAAATTTCAATCTCACTATTAATGATCTCAGAGACAAGGGAAGAAGGGCCTTCTATACTATAAAAAAAAGTCTTCAAACATAGACATGCCTGTTAGAACATGGCTCAAAATATTCAAATCCATAATTGAACCAATGTTACTATATGGTAGTGAAGTGTGGGGTCCCCTCTTGTAAATCGAGACTTTGAAAAATGGGACAAACACCCAATCGAAACCCTGCACACTGAGATTTGCAAGAGCATTCTCAGAGTACACAAGAACAGGCCGCTCTGATGGCCGAGCAGAATAAACCACCGTTCTTGCAGTCTGCTCATCATGTTGCTGGGAGGTTCGTATCCCAGACTCGCCGTAACCGGTCACGGCCAGAGCGTCTACGGGGTAAGGCATTCATTAGGCCACCCTTACCCGAGGCATAGTGGGTGTAGATCGGTGTAGTGTTTGGGGACTCGTCGTTCTCCAGCAACCCCTCTGGCCCACCCGGACACTTGCAGCCAAGCAACCGAAAGCGTTCTCCCTACGTCTCCTTCGTGGCCTGAAGGTAATGCAATCCATGCGAGGAGGCTTCGGCGTGTAAAATAGCGAGAGCAGCCGAAACGAGTTTGAAGGAAGCTGGTGTTACGACTATCTCCCTCCTGCGGAAACATGAGCCAGGAGAGTTATTCGACAAGAGTTCCGGCCATATGCCATTGGGTTAATCGGGCGGGATAAGGGGGAAAAAAATAGAAATAAATTAAGAGTACACAAGAACACGTCCAACAATGGATGCCGAGCAGAACTAGGCCAATTTCCCCTGTTAATAACAATGCAAAAAAGAGCAATCAAATTCTGCCAACACCTAAAAGCAAGTGACCCCAACTCCTATCATCACAAAGCTCTCAATTACCAAGAGGAGAACAAAGAGAGGAGTCCCCTCAGCCAGCTGGTCCTGAGGCTCAGCTCAGCCAACAGCACAAGTCATCAGGCCAGTCCTCACACAATCCGGCCCAACCAAATTATAGCTAAAGAAAATTACATTAACCATTGGACATCTATCACAAAAACTCAAAGCAAATGTTATGTGGCTCTAAACAGACAGTACACGATGGCACACTACTGACCACCATGACTGACCAGAAACTGAGAAGGACATTGACTATGTACAGACTCCGTGATCACAGCTTGGCCATAGAGACTGGCCAACACAGGCAGACCTGGCTGTCCAGAGAAGACAGGCTGTGTCAGCTCTGCCCAGAGAGACAGGTGGAGACAGTGCAACACTTCCTGCTACAATGTAGCACATATGAAGACTTAGTAAGAACAAAATTCATCACAAAAATTCAATGTAAATTCCAAGACTTCGACACACTCTCTGACCAGACCAAAATGCAACATGTACTTGGGGAAAACAGTGTCAGCACCATAGATGCAGCAAGATATGTCAGGTCATGTCACAGCCTAAGAGACAAGCAGCACAACACAACAGCTGTAGTCTCCTCACAACCCATGCTCTTCCTTCTGATCTACTGCTGTTTCTTTATTGTTATGGCCGTTTTATTGTTTCTTTATTGTTATGGCTGTTTTATTGTTTCTTTATTGATCGTTACAATGTTGTGTTGATGTTCATTATTAGTGTCATTGTGTACCGTTCAAACTGTATTTCTGATGCTTTGGCAACACTGTTGTAAAACTTTCATGCCAATCAAGCCCTTTGAATTGAACTGAATTGAGAGAGAGAGAGAGAATAGTGACATTACAGGTCAACCAAAAAGAAGAGAGAGAGAACAATAGAAAGAGATTGATGTTACAGGGCTACTGAAACGTTGAGCGAAAGCAAGAGTGAAAGAGTGAAAGAGCGAGAGAGAGTGAGAGCGAGAGAGAGAGAGAGAGAGAAAGACGTTAAAGGGCCATCGATGACACATTACCAGCAAAAGACAAGTGAGACAGCGAGGTAGCTACGGACATGACTGATGTATTGGTGGCACATCAAACGTTCAGGCTTGTCTTCAGTTGACTTTTTCCAAGTCAACTGCAGACTGAGCAGATCGCCAGATGGCTGCTGTGGTTTTTAAGTAATTACCACCTCGGTGAGATGAGTGTGCAGACGGTGGACCGTTAAAACGGCTCTGAGAAGAGGTTTCTAACTGAGTCGGGCCAATGCAGTACACATCGAGCTTTCATGCCAAACCGCTATAAATACGCCGTTGGAAGAAAAGAAAATAAGAGAAAGATTCGGAAGAAGAAAGCCACTTTATTTTGTCATTGTATTTTACAACGACTTTATTCTTTTTATTTAACCCATCCTATTGTATAGGAGCAGTGGGCAGCTGCAGGGCCCAGGGACCAAATCCAGTTCTTCTTTCCATTGCCACTTTTCGGCAATTGTGAAAGATTACATTAACAAAGGTTACTGAGGAAAGTGTTGTTTTGTGGTTAAAAAGGCTCAAGGTGGTGAATAATTTGCACCCCAGAGATAGTCGAGTTCTGGCTCCTCTATCCACGGAGGGACGTCGGTGCCCTAAAAGGCATAAAATCTAAATTTTTTCAACACTAATTCTACAAACTGATTAAACTAATATTAGAGAGGAGTGCAAAACATTTAAAAAAGGTTGGCAATGTAATGTAAATACCTGCATGGGTTGGTAGCTTGTAATATCGAAATCCTGTGAGTAAAGTTTCAGGTGTGACTATTTAGTGATACAGTGTTTCTGTATATCTGTCATTATACCCTGTGATGGCCTGGCGGCCTGTCCAGGGTGGCTCCACGCCTGCCGCCCAATGACTGCTGGGATAGGCTCCAGCATCCCCGCGACCCTGAGAGCAGGATAAGCGGTTTGGATAATGGATGGATTGATGGATGTCATAATACCACTAGGAGGCGCCATGCACTCTGCTGGAAGAGCGGTGTGTGCCGTCACAGACTCAATGGTGAGAAACTCCACTGGTGTTACTCTTCAATACAGAAGAGACAAAATGTGTAAAGCCCAAATCAACTTCACCAGACCAGATGGTGGAAGTGACTGGGAAGGCAGCCAGTATGAATCAGACTCACAGTGTCCTTTAAAAAAAATGCTTGATGTAATGAGCTGCCACCCCAATGCTCCCAGTCTTACTGGCCGTGTGCCGAGACGACGCTTGGGTGGATTACCGAACAGGTCTACCAGGCCCAGGACCAGGGGCCGTTAAGCTAGAGCCTCTGCGTGAAGTTGCCGTTATTAACTTTGCATTTCTTGTCGCAGTCATAGGTCTTAGCTGCCTGGTATCAGACAGAATTGTCAAGTCATTACACTCAATTTTCAACTTCAGTACAACTTTGCCTCCACTCTAACTGACACCCGTGGGGGGGGGGGGATTCAAATTTCCTTATCAATCACTAGAGACCAACCTATCTGCCTGAATCTAATGTCTTTTTAAGTCGACACTGATCCGAAGCCATGCCAACATAGGGGTTTTAAGAGTGGAGCAGAGAGAAGTAAAAGACAAACTACAATGTCGGGCGATATTGGGAAGACATGCCGTGTTGACAACAGCTTGCCAACGGCATTAGTCCCGCCCATGGCACTGACTGACTAATCATCAGTCCCTCCGCAGCGCTCTTTGGATAATCGTTTTTTTCAACCGAGAAACCAAACTGCGGTTTCATATCATGATGCCAGACCAGAAGAATCGGTTAACCTGGTGGAGTGGGCGGATTCAAAGGTCTGGACCCAGGAAAAGGGGCTTATTCAGTCATGTTAATGACAGAACCCCAAATGTCCAACTGAAAAACTACAGGTGAATGTTTGTCTTAGTTAATATGCTGTTGGAGTAACTTGTTTAAATGTGCGCTGTAAATCCTGTTGAGGTACAGGTGAATTTAGTTATTGTGCTGTTGGCTGCAAGTCAGCGTACCTGTCCTACCAGGGGGGGGAGGGGGGAGGGCTTTTACACATCTGTGCCCACTGCCCGGGGACCCATTGCCTCATAATCCGCCTATGAGCTGTTGTGATGCAAGAGCATTTACACAAGACATCCTGGGGATTTCTGTGACATCAGATAGTTTACATGGCGATCTCAGTGCAACCTTGGACACCACTGATCACTGTACTATTAGACAGAATAAGTTGCAATTTGGCGTCTCTGGCTTAGCTCTCTCTTGGCTTAAGTCCTACTTATCTGGAAGAACATATTGTGTCTGCTATAATAATATTACATCATAATTCTCTGACGTTAAATATGGCGTACCTCAGGGCTCGGTTCTTGGCCCTCTACTTTTCTTTTTATATTTCATCTCTTGGCCAAACTATATGCAGTCATGGAATAAATTTCCATTGCTATGCAGATGATGCTCAACTGTATGTGCCTATATGGGCTGATGATCGTACTCAAGTGACTAATTTAGAGGCTTGCTTGGCTGCTGTGAAAAATTGGATGGCACTAAATTTCCTGCTTTTAAATTTGAATAAATCTGACATGCTGGTCGTTGGCCCTGCTAAACACAGACACCAATTTGATCAAGTAACAACAACAACAATCAACAACTCCGTGATTTCACAAGTGTGGCAGCCAAAAATACTGGTGTTACGTTCGATCCCAGCCTTTCCTTTGATAAGCACATTAAAGAAATCACCAAGACTGCCTTTTTTCACTTACGTAACATAGCTAAAATTGGTCTTTTCTGTCCATGGCTGATGCAGAGACTCTTATACATGCATCTGTTTCATCCAGACTTGATTACTGTAACGTTCTTTTTTCAGGTCTGCCACATTCTAGTACAAAATGTCTTCAGATGGTTCAAAATGCTGCAGCTAGAATCCAAACTAAAACTAGAAAATGTGACCATATTACACCAATTCTTGCCTCCCTTCATTGGCTTCCTATCCATGTTAGATCAGACTTCAAGGTGCTTTTGCTGACTTATAAAATCCTAAATGGGCTTGCCCCATCATACCTGTCTGATCTCCTTAAACCGTACATTCCATCTTGAACTCTCTGCTGTCAAAAAAAAAGTCAGCTGGTGGCAGGACCTTTTCCCATCAGGCCCCGTTCTTGTGGAATAACCTGCCTGCTGCCGTCAGACAAACAGAGTCTGTCGAGTCCTTTAAATCCAAACTTAAAACTCATCTTTCTGCCGTAGCTTACAATTAGTTGCCTTTAAGTTGAGTGCTTCACAACCTGTACAGCATGGCGGATCAGTTTCTGTCTCAATGAATTTATTAAGCACTGTTCTGCTGATGAGAGCATAAAGATTATTGACAACTGCAAACTGTTCTCTTCTCACACGTCTTTTCTCTCTCTCACTGAATGACGTCTTTCCCTGAATGATGTCTTTCCCTTTCTCGTCTTCTGTGTATGTTAATGGTGTGATGTGAGTCTCCCCTGTGTGCACGTGCAGTCTGTCCTCCTGTCAGGTCTCCATGGGGTTTGTAGTCACCACCTGGACACTGCTTGGCATCCCCCTCATCACATTTTTTTATACATCTCATAAATCCTTATAACTTTGTTATCCCATCTCATTGTTATATCCTTCTCTCACTCCGACACTGCTTAGCATCCTCCTCATCACATTCTTAATATATTTTATAATTCCATTATAATTCCGTTATCCTCTTTCAATTTTAAATTCTGTAAATTGTGTAAACACAACATCCATTGCACGTCTGTCCGTCTTGGGAGAGAGATCCTTCCTCTGTTGCTCTCCCTTCCTATTTTTTTCCTCCCTGTTACAGATTTTTTTTAGGGAGTTGTTCTTTATCCGATGCGAGGCTCTAAGGACAGAATGTTTTGTTGCTGCAAAGCCCCCTGAGGCAAATTTGTACTTTGTGATAATGGGCTATACAAATAAAACTGACCTGACTTGACGTCCACAAAATCATAAATTCTATCTAAAAACTAACTTTCAGAGACAGATATCATCGTTGTATGAGCTCCATTTTCAACCATACGCATGAATCATGGGTGTATATCTTAATCAGCATCCTAATTCAAAGCTTTTCCAATTTGTTTTGTCTTCCTTTAAAAATATTCAGTAGTGAGGTTTGCTGTCACACCAGCGACGGTTTTGTCAGACTATTAACTGGGTCACATTTCCAAACGGCGTCTTGTTTTAGGAATGACGCTCCTTTGAGTTTTCCTGCTCCGGAGGGGCGAGCTCGCCAACAGACAGTAATTAACCACAAAAACAAATGTGTGGTTAGCGAGGCGGTGTGAACGCAGCCTCTCCGGAATGCTGGGAATCTCATTAAGATAGGGAGCGTTTAAACCTCAGCATATTCCCTCTGCTCAGTGATGTCAGAACGTAGCGACGGTTTCCAGGAAGGAAACTAATGCATCACCGCAGTGACAGACCATCCAGGGAATGATGGCTAGAGAGAGAGAGAGACAATTGGCACACTGTTAAAGGGGCTTTTTTTCCAGGGAGTTGTTCCTTATCCAATGCGAGTGTCTAAGACAGTATGTTGTATTGCTGTAAAAGTCCAGAGACAAATTTATAATTTGTGATATTGGGCTATATAAATAAAATTGACTTCACACACACACACACACACACACACACAGAGTATGTATTCTGTATTCCAAAGTAAATGTGCAGCAGATATTGGAAAATGGTCACAGGAAACACAATTCAAGTCAAAACTCAGAACATTTAGAGTGAGATGGATGAAAATGAATAGGTATGACAGTGAAAATTAAGTTCTTTCAACGATACCAAAAAGACTACGATCATTATGTGTGCCGCTTCGATGTGAAATCTTCCCCCTGCATCTTGAAAACTGGCTGCTATCAGGGTGCTGGGAAGGAATCAGTAACACGTTTCCCCCCAGCCCACAGCAGTGCAACACAAAGACACAAACACAAATCCAAAAACTACAAGAACTTCAAGAACACACATATCCAAACTAACAAATATATCCAAAAAAAACAAAAAACAAATAAATCACTGTCCCAAGGGAACAAACGCCAGCCAGGATGACTGTCAGAACTGCCGGTCTGCATGGGCTAGCAATTAGCTTAGCCTGCCCCGCTTCCGCATCCTGTCAGACTGCCCTCAGTGCTTCCTCTTTGGGTGCAGCTCCAGGCAGGGGCCATGGTCCCTGAGCCCACTGGACGCAGCAGACCGGGCTCCCCCAGCCGACCCAATGCCAACTCTCCTAGCCAGACACCCTCGACACACCTCCCCGCACTCCACAGGACGACAGCAAAAACACCACGGTCAACGCCAGGCAAGACCGCCGCCAGACCGCCCTTGGTGTTATCGGAACTGCTGGTCTGCATAGGCTAGCAGTTAGCTTAGCCTGCCCCGCTTCCACGTCCATCATTGAAGAATGGATTTGTTAGTACTACCATGTTCATTAAATTGAGAATGGTTCTCGTTGTGTTTATCTGTCCTTTGCATGATTTACATCTTAAATTATGCAACGCCAAAATCCAGATTGTTAAACTAGAGACATGGGAAGGCTTTTGGATTCTGTCCATTTCTATCTCTTTGCTCAGGATGACTGTGATCGGGTTGGTGGTTGGTGGTTTTGGGGGTTTTTTTTTGTTTTTGTTTAATCCTGTGTGAGATGGACATGAAAGTAAAACATCCATTCAAAAACCGCCAACACAGTCATCTTCTAGCCTCCCTTGTCAGGCGTGACAGTTTGTGCTTTTTGACAGCTAATACGGTTATGCACGGACGGTCATTGTCATTAGTTAATCACAGGCAGGCTATTGTCTGAGAGGAAATCCCCCGGCGTGTTCCTGTCAAACACGTACCAGGCTTCCGTTCTTCGCGATCTGGACTTATTAATGACACATTTAGAGAGAGAGAGAACAAATGGGGAGAGAGAGGGAGAGTGAGAAAGGAAGGAGGTTGACATTAAAGGCCTATTAAAGATCCTGAGAGGAAGATGGCGAGGGGGTGCTGGGTTTGGATAATTAGACAGAGACAGTATTGACATTCAAAGACCATCGATGACTCAATGAAAGTAAGAGCGAGGGACAGATTAATGATTAGACGGAGAAAAAGAGGAAGACGGAGAGAAAGAGAGAGCAGGAGTGTTGACCCGCAGCTTAGGATGACAAGACGAGTGTGCTGCCAGCCTGAGAGAGAGACAGACAGACAGACAGACAGGCAGAGAAAGAGAGCAAGAGAGACAGACAGACAGACAGACAGGCAGACAGAGAGATTATATCTTCCCGGATAATAAAACTAACCTCTTCCATCATTACACAATCTACACATTCCACACACACACAATCTACACATTCCACACACACACACACACGCTCTCTTTCTGTCAGTTCAATTCTGTTCAATGGGCTTGACTGTTATGAAAATGTTCAACCAATACTGCCAAAGCATTAAAAATGTGTGTGTGTGTGTGTGTGTGTGTGTAAAGAGATTATGTTGTCTTTAACACAAGAGAGAGATGATGTATTTAACAAACAAACAAAAGAAAATATCAGTCACTCTTTTATATTAACACGTCCACAAAGGAGTTAATCCTCCACCACAGAGCCCCAGATCAATTTAAAGCGAGAGACAGAGAGAGAGAGAGAGAGAGAGAGAGAGAGAGAGAGAGAGAGACGTGGGTGGATGAATCAGATAAGGTTACCTTTTCTGCTCCTCTAACAATAACAGCACTGTAACTGTACGTCCCGAACAGGCGTCAACAACAGAGGCATTGTGCCCGGAGGTCAAGGCCAAGTTAACACCCAGACAGGCAGGTTTTAAACCAGCGCCTCCTGCGTCACGGAGCGAGTCACGAAAAAAAAAAAAATGACTCAAGAGAAGGTTAACCTGGCCGAGAGGACTCCGACGCAAATACGTCACCAAACAAGTCCCTCCGCATATCTCGCACCGCGCCCCCACCACCTTTTTAGCAAACAACGGCCTTTGACATCTATCCCGGCCGCTTTGCCGGGAGTCGGGACGCAGGCGAAGGCTGGCAGCACAGTAATCCACACTCACTGCAGGGCCGAGCGTCACTCTTACACAACAGTGACTAACTGCATTTCCATCCGAGTGTTTCTATGCAGAATTTGTTATTTCCAATAACAAAACAAAGGGTCCTTCCGGGTGGCGTAGCGGTCTATTCCGTTGCCTACAAACATGGGGATCGCCGGTTGGAATCCCCGTGTTACCTCCGGCTTGGTCGGGCGTCCCTACAGACACAATTGGCCCCGTCTGCGGGTGGGAAGCCGGATGTGGGCATCTGTCCTGGTTGCTGCACTAGTGCCTCCTCTGGCCGGTCGGGGCGCCTGTTCAGGGGGGAGGGGGAACCGGGGGGGAATAGTGTGATCCTCCCACACGCTATATCCCCCTGGCGAAACGCCTCACTGTCAGGTGAAAAGAAGCGGCCGGTGACTCCACATGTATCGGAGGAGGCATGAGGTAGTCTGAGCCCAGGACAGCTCAGAGAGCAGGGTGATTGGCCAGGTACAGTTGTGGTGACAAAGGGGGGGGGGGATCCAAAAAAGAAAAAATTGGCACACTTTAAGTATAAATTTGAAAGTATATTTATCATATTTGCTGTCAAATCTTCCACTTATGCTAATGCAAACTCGCTCTCGGTACTGACAAGTCCGCTCTGCGCAGGAAGTGTCAGGTTTCTTTGCCCACCCTTCATTTGCATATTAGACAGCGATCGGCTTTCAGATTTGTGACGTACTAAATCTAGTTTACCCAGGGGTACGTTTGAATCTCAGATTTTGGGGAGCTGCAGAAACAGCTCCCCCTACAGTAGAGGAATGTGAAGACACCGCTCTAGTGACAAACCTTGCACAGTTACAAGTCAGCATAGTCAAGGCCGGACATTTTAGGGGACACAAACATAAGAAAAACACATTTCTGAGTGGAGGGGTACTTGAACTTACGTTTGGACGAACGATATGTGTCACAGTCTCGGATTAGTGTTGGCAGACTTTTCCATTTTGTGAGCTGCTCTCGCTGAAAAAACCCGACTGTCCAAAGGCAGTCCTGCTCATACAACCCCCCTCTCGCCACAGACCTGTGTGTCTGTCATCAGCTGTTTCTGCTTCATAAAAGCACTCACGGGGGAGGAGCCAAGCCATGCAGAATCTTATCGACAAGACAAGCGTCTGTAAATGTGATAAGATGTGTCCCAGCTCAGTAAATGTTGATTTCTTAGGCGGTAACAATGGTGATGGGTGTTTGGCTTTGAGCCCCGTTTTTGATTTGAGGGGTGCTTTAAGTATAGAAAGTATAACAGATATAAAAATCAATATTGGTACACTATAGATCGATATAAAAAATACTTCAGTCTCATCTAAAGTACAAGCATGGGTCAATCAATCAAATATCAGTCAAATGTCAATATTACTGTTGCTACCTTTTGCAAAAGTAGAAAGTATCAGCAAGTCTAAAGTAGAGGAAAAGTTGAAGTACATTAATCGAGATTACCTTACATGTAGTAAAATGCACTGAAGTACATTTCTGTTTGTCTGGGACGACAAGGACTACGAGCGTTGGGTGAAATCTGACGTGAAGACCCGTTTCCATCGCAAACCTCTCCATCCTAAGTGGGCAGAAACCCCGTTTTAGCAACATTTAGGGGTTTATTTGGGGTTCCCGTTTATTTTTCTCGTTTATAAAGTCGACATGCTAATGAATATATCTTGGTGGAAATGCAGCCACTGATCCATAAACCGTTAGGACAAATCGACATAGGGGTGAGCAGCCCTACAGATCTCAACCTGCTACTGAGGACGGGCATGGTGCTAAGCACTGTGGGAAATGGAGTTTTCTACTTTGACTTTAACAACAGAGCGTTGACGTCAATCCCCCATACAGCTGAATATGGTAGTCTGTGATACCTGCATCAGATAATGTATAGACCACCAGAACACTTCTGGGTACCTTGACAACAGGATGCCAGGAGAGGGGGATAGAAAACCCAAGCTGCACTGTATTAGATAGGCAGCCTAGCCGTAGCTACGATGCCCAAAAGTTGCTGTGTGGTGGACTGTACTGTTAGCAAGAAAAACAACCCAAATATTCGTTTTTTTCTATTGCCTAAAAGGCAGAAGGAGGGAGAAAAACGATTGCAATGGCTCCGGGCGATCAGAAGGAAAGACAAGGATGGACAACTTTGGGATCCTGACAGCAAACATGTTTACGTCTGCGGTCTGCACTTCATCACTGGTAATGTTAGCTAGTTTAACTAGTAGCTAATAATAGGTGACGTCTATTCTACATTTTATAATCACCAAAATGTCAAGTTAGAATGCCAATAGATCAGTGGGCTCAGATGGGAAAACGAATTTAGTCCGTGTAATAGGCTAGCTACATTGAACGAGATGTAGCTGAGTTAGCTAGGCTACAACCCGCATAATGTTGGCTACACTGTAGTCTCCCTCGCCACACTCCCTTCAGCTACACTGTAGCAGCTAGATGTGGAAACTCAGTTGCGGGGTAGGTTGATTCATCTCCCCTCTTCCCCTCCCCTTGCCTTCCCTCCTCCACTCATATTTTCTAAGACCCGCTCTGGCCCCTCCCTCACCTCCTCCCCTTCCCCCCTCTCTCCCTCCCTGGAACAGTTTGGTCTGGCGCAGGTTGAGCCGGGGGCTATAAGGAATTCCACAGCTAGCTAAACCTGTCTGAATGAGATCACATTCTTCAAACCCATATGTATTTGTATCCTTTAAAGATCATAAAATGGTCCCTCCCCCCTGAATATTTGGTCACGTGCTCAATTTTGTTTATCTTTCCTAGGAACAGGGGGTAACTACCCCGGTCTCCCTTACCCAGTTAAAATGCAAACATTGTTATCACATTATTATTGTCATCCTTATTGAGTAGTAGATCATGCATCATTGTATGCAGTCATGTGTAATCCAGTAAAAAGTAATAATTGAATAAAATGCAAACATTTGTTGAAAATGTAGCCTAGTTCCTATGTCTTTTCCCCATGGCTGCTCTAGGTCATGATGTATGATTTAATGTTTGCCTTTTATCATTTCAGGGTGTAATGCAAAGGACCCCACGCACCCGGACTACTGTCCCTTGAAAGGACCCTGGCCACCGATACTGCGAATTTTTCGCAAATATGGGTTCTTGTCCGCAGCAGCCAACGTAGCGACATAGTTAGCCATTTAAACCGTGTTCAAACTTGCAGGCTTCTATCCCCCTGTAGCGTTCGAACGCGGAAGTGCAGTGGTCTATGCTGAAATACCATAGCCAATACTGAGCATGTGACACCAGTGACACTCTCTACCCTTTATGTCTCTCAACAGCCATGTTTCCATCATTATTTGCAGAGACTTAAGAAGGACATTGATGTGAGTTGTTCTCTCTGTGGTTTGTTTAATGAAACATTGGTTCATTTATTTTGGTCTTGCCCACACACTAAACAACTGTGGAGTAGGTTGTCTCGTTTGATTATTGATCATATTTACCCCCATTTCACCCCGAGTTGGAAAAATGTATTGTTTGGATATACTGAAGTTGATAGGAACCTCGATTCTCAGTATTATTTAATCAACTTGCTAATTATCTTAACACAATTTTATATTCACAGATCTAAATTCTCTAGCAAGAAACCTAATTTTCCTGAGCTGTCTGCGTATATCAAACAATATATTTCATCAATATCTGATAGTGAAAATAAAAAAGCTGTAAAAACATATATAAGCACTTTATGATTTACAAAATATTTAGGTAAGTATGTAATTTATTTGTTTTGCTTTATACAATCCCCCTGGTGTATTTATGTTAATGTTTATGATAACAAATGTGTTAATGTTGTATACATTTAATAATGTGACTATTGTTGATTGACATTGTTGTATACTATTTTTGTTCACTTTTGTTTTTTTTTAAGCAATATATTTATCGAATTTTGTTTGCAAATTACATCAAAACAAGTAATAGCACAGTACAGCAAACATTTTCACCCTACCCCCCCATAACCCCGTCCCTATAACAAGTAATACAATTCAAAGCAGGGTTAAAGAAGATAATAAAGATAAAAATTAAATTAATAAAAATAATAAAATAAAATAATAATAACAAGAATTTCTTTCACAGACTGATTATTGTTCACTTTTGTTAATAAAGTTCTTTAAAAAAAAGAAGAAAAAAGCCATGTCTCCATCAAACTAATGAATAAACTTCAGGCAAAGCGTTAAATATTGCAAGAAAAATATATAGCATGAGGTACCTAACTGGACGAGAACATCCTGATTTCCCCAGTGAAGAAGTCCTGACCTGCTCCTTTCGTCAGCGAACAGACGAGCGAGGAATCACACGAAATAATGGTCAGGAACCAATTTTTCCTGCACTTTATCAATGAATTTCAACAATATACCACCATATTATTTAATCTTAAAAAAAAAAGCTATTGAGACTTTTAAGTTACTAGGCGGATCTAATACGCTGCATATAACACAAACTCTAGCACTGTAAAATTTGATTTTTGTTTGTTTGTTTATTTTTGTTTTCTATTGTCTATGCGTTTGTACCGTTGTATATGACTGTGTTGAATAAAGAACGGTAGAGGCTAGTTCCTATCGATGCAGAGAACGGTCAACTGCGCATGCGCAAGTACTCGTTGCCTCCGTTGTTGGGGTAGGTTAAGGATAGGGTTAGGGCGGGGTTAGGGTTAAAGTTAGCCAATCAGGCGCCGAGTAGGGGCGGGTCTTCCTAGAATCCCAGCGCCTGGATGCTACGCGGGGCGTGTGGAGGCGTGGTAGGCATTTCGCGCATGCTCAGTTGACCGTTCTCTACTCCGTTTCCGTTCTCCGCATCGACGGGAACTAGCCCCTACCAATAAAGAATGGAAGGGGGGGGGGGGAACTTGCCCTGGCTCTACTGTTGCTAAGTTTCACGCACTCGTGCCATCTCCAGCCTATTTTCATTGGTCAAAATCGACGCTGACGTCCGTGACGCTTCCGTTTCCCCTCCAATCAGCAGGGCCCACCGGCCGTGAATTAATTTAAGGAAATTAAATGACCCAAGGAAATTATTCAATCTTTTACGTTAGACATGAATAAATAACTTACACTTACTCATTTGCAGAGGAAGAAGACAAAAAAAGAATAAAAAATCTCACTCCCTCCTCACGCTGCGACATTGCTCCGCCACTCGAATCCGCTTTCTATCGGAGCGTAGGCCTGCGTGTCCTACGTCACGTTACCGTCCACCGTCGCCTGCAAATGGCGATAACGAGGAAACGGACGACCTGGTGTAACTTCTCCCCCGGGTCTGAGCCTGACGACTCCTGCGCAGTTTTGAAAAATGCTAAAAAAGTGGGCAAGGGGGACGTGTGAGGCAGGAGTATCGGGGGAGATCGCCGCGCCGCGGACGGAAGAAGGCCCAGCGAGAAGGGCCACGGTTTCCGGCGGCAGAGAGGCGGGCGACTGCGCTCAGCCCGACCGACCCAATTGTCTGTCTTCTTCTTTTCAGCTTGTTCCCTGTTTCTCACGGGCAGTGGCGCCCCCAAGGGGTGGCCACGGCCACCCTGATACAATCCCTGCCCCCCCCCCAGCCACGAGTTGCATATGCTTCTGATTATGCACAATAAGCTTCTATCTGATATCTTGCATTAGGTGCTGTTCATTTAAATCAATAATGTATATTTTTCTTAACTCTCATATTGACAGTTTTCCACTAGCCTATACAGTATACTAACAACAGCAGCATAGAATTCCCGAAATTCAGTCATGGCTTTTGGTTTTGGTGTGCCACCCCAAGATTTTCAGTGGCCCCATTTGGCCACCCCCCCCCGATGAAAAATGTCTGGGGGCGCCACTGCCTCATGGGTCGCCACGGCGGATTGTCGTTTTCATCGGTACCCTGTGAGGGCACAGCACCGGCGGCGGCTGTCGTTCACCCGGGCCTCGGCCAATCCCGTATGGAGCCTCGACTGATCCGGTAGGGTCTCGTCAGTCGGCATAATACCGACCCAGTTGTCCGTAATGTTATATAATATTCAACCGATAGTCTCACACCGGGCTGTTCAGCTGTTACTCTGTCTGATCGCGTTACGACTCGCTTTACGACAGCCGTCAAACGTCAGTCAATCCAACCTCTTTACGACAGCTACCGTTGTCCGGCGGCGCTTCTACGGCGGTCAAAAGCGCAAGTCCTAACCACTGCGCCAAAATCGAAAATGGTGAAATAAAACAGCGATGACTAACTTTAAATTGAGAGAAATTCAAAACGTTGGTAGAAAATGGAATGAAGGCGCAAGGCTAGCGAGTAAACGGAAACATGACTCCCGATATTTGAAAATGAGCACGGTTTTAGACTCACGCCATGAAGGGCGGGGCTGGGGGCAGGGCTGTGGGCGGGACTGTGGGCGGGGCTGGAGAGGTGGGTTGCCTCGCCCACCTCTGATTAGAGGGCGTTAACGTTCTTATCTCTTTTTTTAATTTCATGACGTAATAAATCCTTAGCTTGTTTCAGGGGCGATTCTAAGATCAGAGCTTTAGGGGTGCTGAGCACCCAGAGTGCTGGCCAGCCAGGCAAGATAAATTTGGGAGGGTGGATCAAACCATTTTCGAAGCATGGGGGGGTGCTGTATTTTTGTTGTTAAAATATTACGTTTAAACCATATACTGGATATGGTTTTGACATTTCTTCAGCTTATTAAACATGGACATACAGTAAAAAATAAAAAAATCTCTTCGATTTTAGGGGTACTGGGGTTCAATTTAAGGGTGCTGCAGCACCCCCAAAAATGGGCTAGAAACGCCTATGGCTTGTTTTATGGTCGTCCGTAGTGACCACGTAATGGCCACCTAAGAACCACGCCGTTGCTTGGACGCCGTCATGAGAGCGTGATGGTTCTGCGTGGGGTTTACGTGTCGAGATGCAATTCAATGCCACACCGGTAGAGGGCGCTGTGGGTTTTTTTGTAAAGACTGACCGTGACTCTTGTTATGTATGTCGTCGTCAGCCTCGTAGCCTATTTGTTTATCTTCCGGCTATTGTCAGTCACGGTGAACGATGGCGACCGAGGCCAGACGCTCTTCCAAGTTGTTCATTCTACACTCTGGATGCTATCGACTTGATAGCCGAATGAAAGAATGTGCTACAAACGCAGAAGATAGATAACTCTACACTGAATACAACTCAAACAATGCGCTACAAACCCGAACAGCTGACTCGAAGACGTTTAAAAATGGGCGGCGTTTCTCGAGCAGAAACCGGAAAAGCGGCCTCCGGCGGATGCGGTTAGTGGACCAATCACAACCAACGCCGCTGCGCTCGGGCTACGTCGCCTCGACGTGCGTCTAGGATTTCGGGGAGGCACACGTCAGGCCCTTGCGGTGGACGTAAGTGGACGTCAGGGGGGGGTGCAAGGACGTAATGGGTGAACGCTCGGGTATAAATTGCCACGACGTCATAGTAGAAATCCCGCATTACCGGCTGACGCTACGTCAGCGTTGGCCTTGCAAGGGCCAGGGCTGATTTAAACCAGTAGATGGCGTGTTGGGCCATTTTCAAGCTATTGTAAACTACTAACAAGACACGTTAGCCCCCTAGTTAACGGGTCTGACCCTTTAGCCGAGCGGTTAGCGATGTCGCCTTGTGGTGCAGTACACCTCGTATCGAATCCCGCACCGGGCAAGAAAATAACCGGTTACACTATTAAATGCCGATTTTTATAAAATTTGTTAAGAAACGTCCATTTTAACACCAGCGTTGATGTGTTTCATCGCCATACGGTCATATCGTTCAGTTTACAGCTCAAAAAACACGTTTAAGTGTTTAGGAGGTGCCTCGGCAGTAGCGCTTTACACTGTAGCGTATCGCATTTCTCATCAACAATAAGTGTATCCACCTCAAGTGGATACAGTTCAGGTGGATACAGTTCAGGTGGATACACTTCAAGTGGATACACTTCAGGTGGACACATTGCTTCGTACCGACAAATTTAGGGGATTTTATTCGATATTTGCTGTTACCGTCGAGACGTGTTTTATTTGAAATGGAAAAAGTCCAGGTAAAAACCACGGATGGGAAGGCGGATAATCTCTGTGTTTGAATATGAACTATATTTTTTAAACGGCCTAGCAGCTAATATTACAAGATCAGGCAGGAGTCTCCATGGACGATGATGTCCGCGGATGACATTGTGATCTGTAGCGAGAGTAGGATGCAGGTGGAGGAGAGCCTGGAGAGGTGGAGGTATGCACTGGAGAGAAGAGGAATGAAAGTCAGTAGGAGCAAGACAGAATACCTATGCGTGAATGAGAGGGAGGACAGGGGAATGGTGAGGATGCAAGGAGTGGAGGTGATGAAGGCGTTTGAGTTTAAATACTTGGGGTCAACTGTCCAAAGTAACGGGGAGTGCAGTAGAGAGGTGAAGAAGAGAGTGCAGGCAGGGTGGAGTGGGTGGAGAAGAGTGTCAGGAGTGATGTGTGACAGAAGGGTACCAGCAAGAGTTAAAGGGAAGGTTTACAAGATGGTTGTGAGACCAGCTATGTTGTATGGTTTGGAGACAGTGGCACTGACGAAAAGACAGGAGGTGGAGCTGGAGGTGGCAGAGATGAAGATGATAAGATTTTCACTGGGAGTGATGAAGAAGGACAGGATTAGGAACGAGTATATCAGAGGGACAGCTCAGGTTGGACGGTGTGGAGACAAAGCAAGAGAGGCAAGATTGAGATGGTTTGGACATGTGTGGAGGAGAGATGCTGGGTATACTGGGAGAAGGATGCTGAATATGGAGCTGCCAGGGAAGAGGAGAAGAGGAAGGCCAAAGAGGAGGTTTATGGAGGTGGTGAGGGAGGACATGCAGAAGACAGGAAGAAATGGAAACGAATGATCCGCTGTGGTGACCCCTAACGGGAGCAGCAGAAAGTAGTAGTAGTAATAGTAGTAGCAGCTAATATTAAAATCTAACATCTCTTATCTAACAACGTAGGCTGATCCCCCGTTGGTCACGGCCATTATGAAAGGCAGAGTGACATCATCAGCGGGCCCCGGTGGCTTTTTTTTTTCTTCAGAGAAACTAAAACTAAAAAAAAAAAAGGACAGAAACAAGACTTGACTTGACTCCATTCCTGTGGTTTTCCAGGGTTTCTCTGAGAGTCAGTTTATAGTTCTTGGCAGAGCGTCACGACGGGGGTCACGCGACGGGTCACACCTGCCAAATGTTGTTCCTCGATTTCAATGGCGTCCAATGAGGCACTGCCTTTTACACCGGAGCGAGTCTTGGGGACACTGGTTTCTTTTCTTTAATTCTTTTACGAAGAGAAGACTCTTGGCCCTCTGCCCCCCCCCCGTCTTCACTCTCTGTGTCTTGTCCGCCTGTCTGTCTCTCTGTCTCTCTCTCTCTCTCTCCCTCGCCCCTTGGCAACGTTAGCTTTACCTTGGAGGCATGTCTACGTCGCACACAGAACGAAGAAAGCTTTAACAAGCAAGACAATAAAGCCGGTTTATTAGGAAATGACTCATGCAGGCTTCACCAGCAGCTGACCCTCCATACAGTTGCCATGGAAACATGCCGTTGAGAAGAGTCGCCCCCCCACCCACCCACCCACCCCCCCCGCTGTCCATGGCGTCTGACTGAAGAGACCTGTTGGATCATCAGACCCGACCCAGAGAACCCGCAGTGGATCTGAGGCTCGGGCCCTCAAGATGCGGATGCAAGAACGAGAGATGCGAACCGCCGCTCGATATCACGCCACACGTCTGTCATCTTCCCGTTTTTCCCCCCTTTTGAAAAAGCATATCCTAGACATGGCCCGTGTATATACTCCTCTAATAATCCACTTCATAAAGAGCAGACAACTCTCACCGGGGTTCAATCACCCGAATAGCGTTCTGTGAATGACGGGGTCGAGATCCTGCAACAACATATATTTTGTCTTTATGCATGCTCAATAATCCGGGTAAGAAAATCAAAGAAAGCTGAATATCGGTTCATCCGGACACAAAATGTATTGGGAGAAACGTTTCATCGCTCATCTAAGTGGCCGAAGAGGTCACTCGGATGAGCGATGAAACGTTTCTCTCCGTAAACTTCGTGTCCGGATGAACCGATATTCAACTTTCTTCGACGGCCATAGTCTACTTCGGTTCAGAATAGCCCCACAGCAGTATGCTACCCCCAGTGTTTCCTGTTCTTATGCACCGCAGTATTGTGATATGCATTTAAAGTGGCCTTCGTTATGGATACTTGAAAATGCGGCGCGCTCAGAATCCTTTTGTTTTCTACATTTGTTGTCATTTTTGCAGAAATGTGCGGGTTTGGCACGTCAGCAGTGGCGCACGCCTTCGTTTGATTTCACCGCAATCAGTCAGTTGTGGTGACCCACATCTATATAACTAGAGACATTCACCTAAGAGGACGGTGTACCTTTAAGGGAAGAGGCGAGGGGTCAGATAATGCACTTCCGCTTCCGGTACACAGTTCAGTGTCGTTGTCGAACGTATGACATGCAAAGTTGGAGCTAGTGAACTACCTCGACTACGTCTACTCCCACGTCTCCTGTCTCGTTGTTTTCTAACTCCACACAGTAAAGATTTAGTCGAGAGCCGGCATCCGTTCCTCGGGTCATTATTCAGATCTTCTGCATAAAGCCCCCCATTTAACATGCGTGAATACACCTTTCGGAAGGCCGGTGACGGGGTATTATAATAACGACACGCCCCCTACAGTTGTGTCGCCACAGACACAGTCAGCTCTGTGCATGACTGTAGTCCACTGACTTCCGGTTTCTACTGCAGCGGTCGTACCAGTTTCCTGTTTGTTGGCGCGTGCCGTCGACAGCGGCATGTTTTTCGCGACGCCTGCGAGATTTACCACGGCTAAACGGCAGCGACATGCACAGCACATTGTGAGGAGGCGCATCCTCCTCCTCATAATTGTGGACATAACTTGATATGGACAACTTGAAACTCTTCACCCGCTTGCTGGCAGGTGCAGGCGACAGTTTGTCGACAACCCTGTGCACGTGGTGGACATTTATTCACGGTAAATCTTAAAAACAGGCCAATCGTCAACGGCACACGCCCCCCAAACAGGAAACTGGTATGACCGCTGCAGTAGAACCCGGAAGTCAGTGGACCGCAGTTATGTGCGGACACAATTTGCCGTGTCTGCGGGTGGGAACGTGTCCTGGGCGCTGCACTAGCGCCTCCTCTGGTCGGTCGGGGTGCCTGTTCGGGGGATAGCGTGATCCTCCCACGCGCTACATCTCCTTGGGGGAAACTCCTCACTATCACGTGTATGAGAGGAGGCATGTGGGTAGTCTGCCCGCCGGCCAAAAATCCCGCTAACATCCGCCTGGAACACCGCCAACAGGAGGACATCATGCTTCCCTATTTCAGCCCTCCCCCGTCACCACCCCCACCACCCACCACCCACCACCCACATCTCCTCCGCTTTCGTTTCCCTCCAAACTGAGCGACACCGAGTCACGATGACTGAGGTTAACGCGTCCGGACACGCCGTTTCTCCGCCGTGAGTCGGGAAGTGACGTCACCGCCACGCCTACTCCCCGAAGAAGAAGAAGTAGTCCGTGTGCGCGCCACATCCTGTCCCATCAGGAGGACGAACGCAAGCCGGTGCCGTCTACGCCAGTGTTTCTCAACCGGGGGGTCCGCGGACCCCTAGTGGTCCGTGGTGTAATTGCAAGGGGTCCGTGAAAATAAAATATCTTTTAAAAAAAAGATCCTATGACATTTATAGAAATAGGATTATTTGACTCAAATGTGACTGAGACCTTTATCTACCTAAACTATAAAGGGTAACAGGACTTTTTTCTCTAATTACATCTGTTTCACAAGTGTAATTTATTGTATTTTAATAAGAGATCTCGCTCCAGTTTGCATTGTTAAAAGTTACTGCATAAAAATCCTGTTGTTACATATATCTGAAAGTTACTGAATACATATTCTGTTTTGTTACATATATCTGAAAGTTACTGAATACATATTCTGTTTTGTTACATATATCTGAAAGTTACTGAATACATATTCTGTTTTGTTACATATATCTGAAAGTTACTGCATACATATTCTGTTTTGTTACATATATCTGAAAGTTACTGAATACATATTCTGTTTTGTTACATATATCTGAAAGTTACTGCATACATATTCTGTTTTGTTACATATATCTGAAAGTTACTGCATAAGAATTGTGTTTTGTTAACTATATCTAAGTTACAACTGAAAGCTCTTATTTTTGCCCCAAAGAGTGAATAAATGCTATAATGCAATTTAAAATGCAGTTTCTACTGTTTCTATCAAATTGCAACCCCCCTCCCCCAAGATCAGGTGGAGGGGTCCTCAGGGTAGATCAAAAACACGCAGGGGGGGTCCAGGAACCCCAAAAAGGTTGAGAACCACTGGTCTACGCCATGAAACTCAGCCCCACAAACGAGTGCGTGAACCTGCGGCGGTGCAGAGCTGCCCGTCCCGTTAACGTGCCGGGCGTTCGGCTGACGCTCTGGAAACAGAAGAAGAAGAAAACAACAGGAAACCCTCACTCGGGCACTAAGGCCAGTATTCAAATCCACGGTTTTGCAGGATGTTGCGGGGGACAGTCCTGTCTAAATGAACGGACCTTGTGTGGTTCAGGAGCCCGTGCACACAGACCCGCTGGCCAGACCTACTTAGCAGGTTAAAGCGGCTTTAGGCCGGCTGACCGCAACGGTCGAGGAGGCCAAACGGCGAGTCCGCGTACAAAGGAGGCCTACCCGACACGACGCCATGCAACGGCTACTCAGCAAAAATTCGCAGAGACGCCACCCATGATTCTGTGCGGCTGACCCGGATGGGAAGACAACGTCTCCAGAGGAATGGGAAGGGCACTGCTGAAGGTGTAGTCCGTGTGCAGGAGGCGGTTAATGTCAGGCCGGACGTGCTGTGTGCTCTGAAAAGGGGTGCTTGTGTAAGCAAGTCCTCGAGATGAGTTGGAAACAGGGCCGCTCGTAAAGATAAGAGGCCGGGGGGGGGGCAGTTTGTTTTTATTGCACTGCTGCGAAGTACAGTACTATAGAGTGCACCTAGCCTACCCACCCACCCGTGTCTGCTGAGGCCCAGTTAGGAGCACACGCAATAAAGAAGGGAGTTTAGCCACACACACTCATGCACACGTGCATGCACAAAAGGACGTGCACGTGCACACCCACGTGCACGTCCAAGCACATAGACACATGCTATCACACGTCCCAGTTATGCAAAACCCAGCCGGCCTCGGTCACGTTAGCATTTCGCTAACCGAGTTGAAATCACAGTTCCTCATTTTTCTCCTTCCCTTTGAGCAGAGGGGAACGCAACACAATCATGCAAGATAAAGATAACACCCCCCCCCACACACACACACACACACACACGGTTGTTTCGGTAGGACCCCTCGTTGATAACATTCATTCTCTAAGCCCTCGACCGTAACCATCAGAAGAACTACATGCTGAACTTTTGGTTTTTCCCCTCTTTCTCCCCAATTGTATCCGGCCAATCACCCCGCTCTTCCGAGCCGTCCCGGTCGCTGCTCCGCCCCCTCTGCCGATCCGGGGAGGGCTGCACACTACCACATGCCTCCTCCCATACATGCGGAGTGTTGCCAGCCACTTCTTTTCACCTGACAGTGAGGAGTTTCACCAGGGGGGGACGTAGCACGTGGGCGGATCACGCTATTCCCCCTCTCTCTCCCCCCCGAACAGGCGCTTTGACCCACCAGAGGAGGCGCTAGTGCAGCAACCAGGACACGTACCCACATTTGGCTTCCCACCTGCACAGACGGCCAGTTGTGTCTGTAGGGACGCTCAAACAAGATGGAGGCAACACGGGGATTCGAACCGGCGATCCCTGTGTTGGGAGCCCAGATAGTAAAACTGCTGTGGCCCGGACCCGTCCCACACTGACACAGTCATCCGGCCCATATACCACGTGGAATGGTGGCACTTGGGCGGTCCGCTCCTCTTTGCCAGATCTGGGCCAGAACCAAGCCACAGCAATGCTGCACGGGCCACGTATTTGCCAAAGGTGGCCCCTTTTTTTATGATATTTGGGCCATATTCACCATTTACCACACGGGCCACCTCAGGGTCACATCCAGATGCCCAGAGCACCGCATCGTTGCCAAAAAAAGGCCCACATTTGATTTGGCATATTTGGGCCATATTTGCTATTATACATGTGGGCCACTTCAGGCTCACATCCATTTAGTCAGGGCCAGAGGAAGGCCAGCGGTGCCGCATCATTGCCTGAAGTGGCCCACATCCGGACGCTATCTGGGAGGCAGTGGAATAGACCGCCACGCCACCCGGACGCCCCGCTTAACCTTAACCTAACTTGACCCTAAACCCAAGTCTTAACCCTAAAATAGGCCCTGAAAGAAGAGAGGACTTGACAAAACGTCATCACAAAAACGCACGCAACCCCCCCCCCCCAAAAAAAACAAACCCAATAGAAACCCACATCTGAAAAGTCAACGTGTAACGGCCTCCTCTCCGAGTGGCGCGTTGATGTTTTCCCTGCACTTCTCCCTCATAAATATGAAAACGAGCTCAATTAGGCGGCGCACGCTCCGGCTCCGCGTGGCTCCGTCCGGGCCCTCCACGTGGCTGTAATCGAAACGAACAGCCGTCCGACCTCCCCTGTTGAGGGCCTGACTAATGCCATTAGAGGAGATCCCAGCGCACCGCTCCCGCGCCCGCACGCACGCGCGCCCGCATGCACGCTGACAGGTCATTCAGACTCCGCACCTCCTGCCCCACGACGCCTCCTCCCATCCATTCATCCCTCGCTAACCCACCCCCAGTGTGACAGTCTGCAAGAAAGAAAAAAAAACGCATGCACGGAAGCAGCAGCAGCAGCGTCGCCGGAAACACCGCAGCCACCTTCCACCAGCGACTGACACGTGTCGGGCACAACGTCATCCGTCCATCAACCAAAACGCAGCCCGGTGATGTGAAAAGTACAGAATAGTGTTTTTGTCGTCGCTAAGATGCTCGTTGTTCCCATCTAGTGGAAGCTACACGCACTGCAGGCCAAGGTCGGACGCAGGCAGGGGAGGAAGAGGAGCGCGCGAAAACAGGATGCGCTTGTGCGTCGGGTACAATCAGCGCCGACGTCGCCGGTAACGCGCCCGCATGCGGCCGCTGGGGGCTAATGAGCCCGCATGCGGCCGCTGGGGGGTAATGAGCCCTGAAAGCGGCGCGTTTTGAGTTTTCTTAGCCGGGTGGCGGCCACGGGGCCGGCGCTGCTGCCAAGCACCGCCAGCACAGCTGTTACGTAACGTGTAATCAACAGTCACGCGTCGCTGTGGGACCAGAGAGAGAGAGAGAGAGAGAGAGAGAGAGAGAGAGCGGATGAGAGGTTGAGGAGAGGAGAGGAGGGAGGGCAAAACAGAGAAGGGGAAGGAGTGTGTGAGAGAGGAGATAAATCACATTAACCAGATGATACTGATAAGTTTAGAACACAAAGTGCTGGAGGTCTTTCTGTCTCTGCACCCCCAACACTACTGACACCACGCACACCCATGCACACACACACACACACACACACATGCACACACACACCCACCCACCCATGCACACATACATGCATGCACGCACACTTGCACATGCATACACACAGACATGCATGCACCCCCAACACTACTGACACCACACACACCCATGCACACACACACACACACACGCACACATACATGCATGCACGCACACTTGCACGTGCATACACACAGACATGCATGCACCCCCAACACTACTGACACCACACACACACACACACACACACACACATGCATGCATGCACGTACGCACACTTGCACATGCATACACACAGACATGCATGCACCCCAACACTACTGACACACACACACACACACACACACATGCATGCATGCATGCATGCACGCACACTGACACGCATGCACCCAACACTGCACACATGCACACACACATATGCACACATGTGCGCGCACATGCATGCACCTCCAACACTACCGACGCCACACACACGCGCATGCACACACGCGCATGCATGCACACACACATGTATACACACGCATCCTCCCAGCTCACTGCAGCTGAGCGAAGGCCAACAGGACATGACAACTACAGGACTATGTCTGCCCTGAAAGTCGATGAGTCGAACCATCTGTTGGTGACCCCCCCACGACCCCCAGTTGACTTGAAATTCATCAAGTCAAGCCGTCGACTTTTTTTATTTGTTTTTGCTACTCGGTGCGCATTACACTGCTGCGTTCTAGCAGAGCAGCGTGCTCGCTAAAGTAAACAAATCATGTGACGGCATGCGCTGGTGGCTTAACCGATGAGAGAAGCTGAAACCTGAGGCGGCGCGGTCGGTAAACTAGGCCACCTATAACCGCGTCTCGGGAGAAGTCTCAAGTATGGCGGCGCCTCGACCTTTCGAAGGAGAGCGGCAACAAAGTTGAACGAAGAACTCCGTAAGCAGGTAGCTGGGCAGATTTCCTACACATATAATGCAGGCAGCGAGACTGTTGACAAGGCTAGGCTAGCTAGCTATGGTACAGACCCATCCCACGCGGCGCAGTAGTGCAGACGAGCACGGCTCGTGCAGGTCAACCCCGGGAAAACTCGACCGGAGGCCTCCCGCTCACGGCGACACGGAAACGAGCAACAGCCAACAGCACTGCAGATTTCCAAAATACATTCCCATCTTGAATAATTTCATTGGCTAATTTATTCTTGTTTAAATAAAAAAAGAAATTTATTTGTGTATTTATTTATCATTTTTTTTGTACTTATCGACTTATTTATTTATTATTTTTACTATTATCTGTTTGTGTTTATTCAGTTTATATTTTATTTCATTTATTTTTATTTATTTTATTTACGGTTTCCTCCCACAGCGCAAAGACATGTAGGTCCGGCGAAGCGGCCGTACTAAATTGGTGTGAATGTGTGTCGGTCCTGTGATGGCCTGGCGGCCTGTCCAGGGTGTCTCCCCGCCTGCCGCCCAGTGACTGCTGGGATAGGCTGGGATAGGCTGGGATAGGCTGGGACAGGCTGGGATAGGCTGGGATAGGCTGGGATAGGCTGGGATAGGCTGGGACAGGCTGGGACAGGCTGGGATAGGCTGGGATAGGCTGGGACAGGCTGGGACAGGCTGGGATAGGCTGGGATAGGCTGGGATAGGCTGGGACAGGCTGGGATAGGCTGGGATAGGCTGGGACAGGCTGGGACAGGCCTCCAGCATCCCCGCGCCCCTGAGAGCAGGGTAAGCGGCTTGGATACTGGATGGACGGACGGATTTACTCATTAGCTTTTATGTTTCAAGAGAAATAAAGAAGTAGGCCTGTCCTGCTGAGGGAGCGATGTCAGTTACTTCATAGCTGTGAATTTACTTTAAACTTTAAACGACACGTGTGCTGCCTGTCTCATTATCCCGACCAATCGGAAATTCAATTAGGCCGCAATTAAAATTCTTGCATCACATGCGGCTCTCTTTTATTGCTTTTTAAAATGCTCAAAACTATGTTCCCATGACACGGGACCACTTGTAATCTCCCACTCCCGCGCAGAAAAACGATACAAGACGTCAGCTTGCGCGTCAGTGACGAGTCCTCGGCGTTCGGAATGACGTCAGCTCGTCCTAGTGGTGGGAACGCGGCACTACAGTGGTGACGTCACATTACAAGTGTATCCAAACACAATGGCAAAACCACGCATTTTCGTTGACTAAACTGACAACGTTCTCGAGCCCTGATGCCAGCTAGCACTGACACCGTCATCCCATTGTTATGAGAAATGACTCTGCTGATGAATTAAACTCCATTTTAGAGTTTATTTCACACACCTCTTAAGCGATTCCGACTTAAGCGTGCGAAAGCATTTACAACCAACCAGAGGAGGGCGCCCTATCAAAATGAAAGGACTCTAGGCCCTGTCGTGGGCCTGGTCAACGTTGCACGAACTCTCGTGATTCCTAGTGTTTCGGTGACTTTATTTAATACCAGGATGCATTGTTTTGTGCGAAGTGTGATGGTGTCAATAAATGATGGCCTGGGGCATCCGGGTAGCGTAGCGGTCTATTTCATTGCCTGCCAACACGGGGATCACCGGTTCGAATCCCCGTGTTATCTCTGGCTTGGTCAAGCGTCCCTACAGACACCGTTGGCAGTGTCTGTGGGAGGGAAGCCGGATGTGGGTGTGTCCTGGTCGCTGCACTAGCGCCTCCTCTGGTCGGTCAGGGCGCCTTCTTGGGGGGAGGGGGAATTGGCGTGATCCTCCCACGTGCTAAGTCCCCCTGGTGAAACTCCTCACTGTCAGGTGAAAAGAAGCGGCTGGCGACTCCACATGTATCGGAGCAGGCATGTGGTAGTCTGCAGCCCTCCCCGGATCGGCAGAGGGGGTGGAGCAGCGACCGGGACGGCTCGGAAGAGTGGGGTAACTGGACAGATACAATTGGAGGAGAAAAAGGAGGGGGGGGGATAAATGGTGGCCTCCCAGTGTGCACTCTAGACTTTCTACATAGCAGCTACCAGCTTGCTTAGCCTATTAGCTCAGATATCACTGGGCTAAGTCTCGCCTACTTCAGCAACCAAAGTAAGTCTAGCAATTATATTAAAAGTACAAGCTGGATCTTCTGCCCTCTGCAATATTCAAACTTAAGCAGATGCATTTTGCAAAATATCTATGTGGGCTAGCTGTAAGCTAACGTTGACATGACTCTACATGCCATGGACTTCTGGCAAACGTTCACTTTTCACCCAGATTGCTCGGGTTTTCGCCCAGACATTTCTTCAATCAAAAACTGGGCAGTTTACAACAGCTTCATAGTGCCAGTCAGGCCGCACCTAGAAAATCAATGGGGAGGCACCGCCTATAATTATTCCAGGCCTTTGTACAACTTTCTTGGTAAGAGAGCATGGCATCGTTTTCCATCAACGTGCCCGTTTGTGTGTGTTTGTGCGCGTACACGCAATTTAATGTGTTGCGAACAAAGTGCCACTTTGTCTCTGTGTGCCAGACACAGTGAAATAACATGTATTATATGGTTGTGCATGCATGTGCAGGTGTTGCAACCAGCTTACTTGCACGTCTCATTCATGGGGGTCAGAGTCCTGTGTTCCCTCCAGTGGCGGTTCTAGGAATTTTTAACTGGGTGGCCCAGGGGTGTGTAGAGGTAGCCACAATGTTCACGCACAGCACACAGAATTTTTTATACGTATTAATATTCTACTAATAATTGGCTAAAACATAAATCAATAGGCTAAATGCAAACACATAACCGTTGATGGTCAGTCTTCTTTATAGTCAAGTAGGCTAACATTAACAATAACAAATAAATAGGACCCTTTTCTGAGCTCATTTACCAAAGTTAAGGCTATTAAGTAGTCAAACGCTCCAAGCAAACCACTAAACAAAAATGCATTATGCAAACCCTGGGTTCCACATATTCCTCTAAATTAACTCAAAATGACTAAACTGAATTATATAGTATACCTGACATTATAGCATATACTGATATAATAAGACAGCCCGGATGTTTTTTGGATAAAGAATGAAAAAAACAAGTTCTGCCCATATTTAAGGCCGTTAAAGTCATGGACTTTGTTCTGCAGAACAAACTGCGAGGCGTTGGGCAATCCCTGCCATGGTGCACCGACATAACACCAATATACAGGCTACTTTCATCTGAGGAGACTAGCGTGAAGCGACTGGATAAGTTACACGCGTCATTACAGCGTTAGTGTGAATGTGATTTTTGGACGAAGCAACAATGCGTATTACCGTCTTCAGGTTCCCGGGCTTATTATAACGATGCTCTGACCTGTAACTAAACCTGTGCAAGTATTTGTGGTCATGGATCTATAACAAGCCATTCACAGAACTGATGAGGACTTTTAGTAAAACGTAGGCTACTTTGAAATAATAAGCTGACTTCACGAAAGCTATACCTCTATGTTCATAGTCTGGCGATGCGTCAGACTCAGATGAGATCCTGTTAGATATCAGGATGAAGCACCTCTTTAGCTAACACAGGAACATATTCACATCGACCTTAGCTACCCTTCCACGCTCTTTCTGAGATATGAGGTTGTGGCGTACTCTCTCAGGTTTAGTCTTGGTTGTACATGTGGTGTGGAGTGCGGGGAGGTGTGTCGAAGGTGTCTGGCTGGGGGAGCTGGCGTTGGATCGGCCGGAGGAGCCTGGGGTCTGCTGTATCCAGAGGGCCCAGGGACCACGGCCCTGCCTGGAGCTGCACCCGAGGAGGAAACACCAAGGGCGGTCTGACAGGACGTGGAAGCGGGGCAGGCTAAGCTAACTGCTAGCCCATGCAGACCGGCAGTTCTGACAGTCATCCTGGTGTTTGTTCTCTTGGACAGTGATTTTTGTTGTTGTTGATATGTTGGATATATGTGTTTTTGTAGTTTGGATATATCTGTTCTTGCAGTTTGGATGTGTTGTCTCTGTGTTGCACTGCTGTGGGCTGGGGGAAACGATATTTCGTTTCATTTCATGTACGCAAGTGCATGAAAAGACGACAAATACACGTTCCTGATCCCTGACATGTGACACACTGTAGCTAAAACCGAGGTTCTCAACCTTTTTGGGGCCACAAGTCGAACCAGAATCACAAGGCACACCAACTCACGGCAATCAATTATGCAGATTGTCTCAAATGTCATGATTGTGTTCCCCTGTATGGCACACTGACAAATGATTAAATCTGACAGGCAGCAATGACATCGCTCGTCAAAAACACGTAGGCCCATTTATATGAGTCAGTACAAGAGCTTGCAAGACAAATGTGCTGCACATTATTGTTCAGGCTGATATAAGAACAGCAAAAATAATTGTGATTATGATGAGAAGCCAATGTATTTTAGGACTCAGGGATGACAATCAAGGCCCATGACTGACGCAGCCAGAAAACGATGCCTTGTTGATGTGCAATCACACCAACTGACGTGCAACTGCAGAAACGCAGGCGAGAGAACCCTGCAATGCAATTTCAAAAATAGCACAGGCAACACTTCTATGTGGAAGTAATAGGCGTGTGATTAACAGGTGCAGATATTGTGCGGTATTTGCGTTTATCTCTTATCTGGATTAAACAAGCAGCATGCTCATATCACCGGCACCTGTAAATAATCACAATGCAGAATTTGCAGACTGAAAGCAGTTGTCTGTGCACGGGATGCTTTGTTTTCAACAGCCTCTTCAGGCTAAGTGGGACAGAGCAGATGTGCAGGGTACGGGCACGGCAGAGTGTCTCGGTAAAAACAAACATGCTGGACAAACACCCACCCCATAGCAAGGTGGAAGCCCATGACATGGCAGAAATTTTGGGGTGGCATCTGGGGTGGCCAGTCAGATTATAGGGGTTGGGGGGTGTCCGGGTCGCATGGCGGTCTATTCCGTTGCTTACCAACATGGGGATCGCCAGTTCGAATCCCCGTGTTACCTCCGGCTTGGTCGGGCGTCCCTACAGACACCGTTGGCAGTGTCTGTGGGAGGGAAGCTGGATGTGGGTGTGTCCTGGTCGCTGCACTAGCGCCTCCTCTGGTCGGTCAGGGCGCCTTCTCGGGGGGAGGGGGAATTGGCATGATCCTCCCACGTGCTATGTCCCCCTGGTGAAACTCCTCACTGTCAGGTGAAAAGAAGCGGCTGGTGACTCCACATGTATTGGAGGAGGCATGTGGTAGTCTTCAGCCCTCCCTGGATCGGCAGAGGGGGTGGAGTAGCGACCTGGACAGCTCGGAAGAGTGGAGTAACTGGCCAAGCACAATTGGGGAGTAAAAGGGTGGGGGGGTTCTAGGGGTGGCACTGGCCACCCCGCCAACCCCTTTATAACCATGCATGGTTCCCTCAGCCCTATGTTCCCTCGTGAACTGAGGTTAGGGAACATTGGGCTGAGGGAACTTAGACATGCTCCACATTCTCGTGGCGGAACAGGAGGGCCAGTAAGCTTTGGCTATGGAGGTGAGGAGGACATGGTACCGGGACCTCTCCAGTCTCAGAACTGTCTGAAGAACTTCCACCCCGACAAAGACCGTGCACCCTAAAATCCAAAACGATGTTGCGCAAGACTCACTGAAAAATCCGTCCTCGAAGCTTAAGTGTTTACCGAGGAAAGATCTGAAGATGACTCATGGTAACTTAAACCGCAGTGCACCATTTCCTCCAGCAAGACGCCGCCACAAAAAAAAAAGCGGGTTTCAATTTTTTTCTTGATTGATTCAGTATTTTCACATCAGATTGAAACTCTTCCTTTATACTCACGGAGAACAAACTCCAGTCGTATGTTGAAAGGGTCAAAGGTGCAGCACGATGGAAAATAACCGGCCTCCAGGCCTGCACATTCGGGCTCGCCTCTTGGCCGCCGTTCTGTGTTTGGCGAAGGACTCTAATGGGAAAATCGCTCTTCGCCGCTTACACAGGGGGGGGGGGGGCAAGAGGAAAGGCTAAAAACAGCAAGTGTACCAGGTCCACTTTCGACAATCTAGGCCAGCGGCTCCGATGCAAAATCAAGCGAGGACGAGAGGAGCTGACGCATTGTTCATCAATGCAGAAACTGGATGTGGTTTGTGCAGATTAGCATGTGTCTGCGAGTGTGTTTGTGTGTGTAGACATCTGTGTGCGTACGTAGTTTAATCGTCTGTGTGTATATCTGAGCATGGTGTGGCTGCATTTGTATGCCTATATATATATATGTGTGTTCTTATAAATGTGTGCAGGTGTGTAATTACCTCTGTCTCTGTGTGCGCATGTGTCTATTTTTGCAAGCATTGTCTACACATGTGTGCGTGAGTGCACACACCATTCGTGTGTGCGCATGCTGGTGTGTACTTAGGTGCATGTGACTCTGTGTGTACACACAAAAGCGCCTGTAAGTTTGGTCGTGTGTTTGTTCATGCGTGCCCTGCAGAGCGCTCGATAGCCTTGTGCCGTCCACATCACACGGCAAATATCAGAAGTGTTTTCTTTTCTGGACACCCCGGTCTAATATTATGCAAATTCAACAGGAACCCAGCTATCTGTAATAACAGAGTTACACCCGACAGGGGTGAAGCTGTAAATCAGATCCAAAAGAAAACACATGGGAGGAGCGAGCCAGCAGCTGACTGTGGAGGAGACATCCTGGAACTTATCACACCGGGGATGGTTAGCGTGACGTTAGCGCCGCACAAGGCTAAACTGTGGCTAAACTGTGGCCCCGAGTTCCTCGCGACCGCGCAGAACAAACACCGGAGGTTCGGTGACGTCGGCCGACGTGAAAAGGCCCCGATCAACAGCGCTCCAGACGGACGACCACGCCGATACCAGCAAACTCCTACTTCCTCCCTCTCCTCAGCTGGTACCACAGACAGAGACCCGCCCCCCACACCCCCACACCCCCACTCTCTCTCTCTCTCTTCCACGGGTACCACAGACAGAGACCCGCCCCCCCACACTCTCTCTCTCTGTATCTCTCTCTTCCACTGGTACCACAGACAGAGACCCCCCCCCCCGTCTCTCTTCCACTGGTACCACAGAGAGAGACCTGCCCCCCCACACCCCCACTCTCTCTCTCTCTCTGTCTCTCTCTCTTCCACGGGTACCACAGACAGAGACCCGCCCCCCCACACCCCCACTCTCTCTTCCACTGGTACCACAGAGAGAGACCCCCCCCCCCCGTCTCTCTCTCTTCCACTGGTACCACAGACAGAGACCCACCCCCCCACACCCCCACTCTCTCTCTCTCTGGTACCACAGAGAGATACCCCCCCTCACTCTCTCTCTCTGTATCTCTCTCTTCCACTGGTATCACAGAGAGAGAACCCTCTCCCCTACTGTCTCTCTCTCTGTATCTCTCTCTTCCACTGGTACCACAGAGAGAGACCCCCCTCCCCTACTGTCTCTCTCTCTTCCACTGGTACCACAGAGAGAGACCCCCCTCCCCTACTGTCTCTCTCTCTTCCACTGGTACCACAGAGAGAGACCCCCCTGTCTCTCTCTCTTCCACTGGTACCACAGAGAGATACCCCCTCCTCACTCTCTCTCTGCATCTCTCTCTTCCACTGGTACCACAGAGAGAGACCCCCCTCCCCTACTGTCTCTCTCTCTTCCACTGGTATCACAGAGAGAGGCCCCCCACTCTCTCTCTCTCTCTCTTTCACTGGTACCACACAGAGGGAGAGAGAGCGAGAGACCCCCTACACTCTCTTTCTCTCTCTCTGTCTGTCTGTTTGTCTCTCTCTTCCACTGGTATTACAAAGAGAGACCCCCCTCCTCTACTGTCTCTCTCACTCTCTGTCTCTCTCTCTTCCACTGGTATTACAAAGAGAGACCCCCCTCCTCTACTGTCTCTCTCACTCTCTGTCTCTCTCTCTTCTACTGGTACCACAGAGAGAGACCCTCCCTCCCCTACTGTCTCTCTCACTCTCTCTCTCTCTCTTCTACTGGTACCACAGAGAGAGACCCTCCCTCCCCTACTGTCTCTCTCACTCTCTGTCTCTCTCTCTTCCACTGGTACCACAGAGAGAGACCCTCCCTCCCCTACTGTCTCTCTCACTCTCTGTCTCTCTCTCTTCCACTGGTACCACAGAGAGAGACCCTCCCTCCCCTACTGTCTCTCTCACTCTCTGTCTCTCTCGCTTCCACTGGTACCACAGAGAGAGACCCTCCCTCCCCTACTGTCTCTCTCACTCTCTGTCTCTCTCTCTTCCACTGGTACCACAGAGAGAGAGACCCCTCCTCTCTCTCTCTCTCTCTCCATCTCTCCCCTCTCTTTCTCTCGTCCAGTCCCCCTCCTCCTCCAGCTGGACCAAGACAGCTCAAACTGCCAACCTCAAAACTGCAAGCACCCTCAAATGGATACACACACACACACACACACACACACACACACACACACAGAGGCGAGAAAGAAAAAGAGTGAGAGAAGGTGTGAGAAAAATATGAGAGACAGTCTGGTAGATGGATAGTCTGGTAGATGGATAGACAGTCTGGTAGATGGATAGTCTGGTAGATGGATAGTCTGGTAGATGGATAGTCTGGTAGATGGACAGTCTGGTAGATGGATAGTCTGGTAGATGGATAGTCTGGTAGATGGATAGTGGTAGATACAGTCTGGTAGATGGATAGTCTGGTAGATGGACAGTCTGGTAGATGGATAGTCTGGTAGATGGACAGTCTGGTAGATAGACAGTGGTAGATAGATAGTCTGGTAGATAGACAGTGGTAGATACAGTCTCGTAGATGGATAGTCTGGTAGATAGATAGTCTGGTAGATGGATAGTCTGGTAGATAGTTAGTCTGGTAGATGGACAGTGGTAGATAGATAGACAGTGGTAGATACAGTCTGGTAGATAGATAGTCTGGTAGATAGACAGTGGTAGATACAGTCTGGTAGATGGATAGTCTGGTAGATAGACAGTGGTAGATACAGTCTGGTAGATGGATAGTCTGGTAGATAGACAGTGGTAGATACAGTCTGGTAGATGGATAGTCTGGTAGATAGACAGTGGTAGATAGTCTGGTAGATGGATAGTCTGGTAGATGGATAGTCTGGTAGATGGATAGTCTGGTAGATGGATAGACTGGTAGATGGATAGACTGGTAGATGGATAGTCTGGTAGATGGATAGTCTGGTAGATGGATAGACTGGTAGATGGACAGACAGTCTGGTAGATGGATAGTGGTAGATACAGTCTGGTAGATGGATAGTCTGGTAGATGGATAGACTGGTAGATAGATAGTCTGGTAGATGGATAGACTGGTAGATGGACAGACAGTCTGGTAGATAGATAGTCTGGTAGATGGATAGACTGGTAGATGGACAGTGGTAGATACAGTCTGGTAGATGGACAGATAGTCTGGTAGATGGATAGTCTGGTAGATGGATAGACTGGTAGATGGACAGACAGACTGGTAGATGGACAGTGGTAGATACAGTCTGGTAGATGGATAGACTGGTAGATGGATAGACTGGTAGATGGATAGTCTGGTAGATGGATAGTCTGGTAGATGGATAGACTGGTAGATGGATAGACTGGTAGATGGATAGACTGGTAGATGGATAGTCTGGTAGATGGATAGACTGGTAGATGGACAGATAGACTGGTAGATGGACAGTGGTAGATACAGTCTGGTAGATGGACAGTGGTAGATACAGTCTGGTAGATGGATAGACTGGTAGATGGACAGTGGTAGATACAGTCTGGTAGATGGACAGTGGTAGATACAGTCTGGTAGATGGACAGACAGTCTGGTAGATGGACAGTCTGGTAGACGGATAGTCTGGTAGACGGATAGACTGGTAGACGGATAGTCTGGTAGACGGATAGTCTGGTAGACGGATAGACTGGTAGATGGACAGACAGTCTGGTAGATGGACAGACAGTGTGGTAGATGGATAGACTGGTAGATGGACAGACAGTCTGGTAGATGGACAGACAGTGTGGTAGATGGACAGATGGAAACGAAGTGATAAATTCAGTCACGAACTGCTCAGTGCCAGCGACAACAGAAGAAAAACAGAAAACAGTCAGCATCGATCGGTTTGTCTGTTTGCTCTTTGTCTCTTCCCTTAGTCATGTCTTCCACCTTGCGACTGTTTCCCATCCTGCATACACACACACACACACACAGACACACACACACACAGACACACACACAAACAACCACCCACCTATCTCTCTCTCTCTCTTTCCTACCCTGAGGCTTATGGTCCCTCAGAGGACTATCTAACAGGGTGTGTGTGTTTGTGTGTTTGTGTGTGTGTGTGTGTGTGTGTGTGTGTGTGTGTGTGTGTGTGTGTGTGTGTGGGTGGTAAGGGATGGCAGTGCCAGGCAGTAAACACAAACACAGGGCACACCGGTGGCTGTTTCGCCACGGGTCGCCGTGACACCGGGAGAGGGGAAGTGACCTAATTTCCTGCAGGAACGGGACACCTGTCGCTCCCCGCCCGCCTCGCTCAGTTTACACGACCTTCAGCGCCGCTCGCCGTGACCAGCGAAAGGTCAGCGTGGTCCCCGGCGCCCAGTGCTTCCCCTGTTCTCTCATGTGGTTTTGGGTGTCATGCACACGAGTCCACTGACGCAGGTTTACGTGACGCACACGCAATGTCCTCCCTCTCTCCCTCGCTCTCGCTCGCCCTCCCTCGCTCTCTCTCTCTCTCTCTGTGAATGGCTACTGTAGCTGTGTCGGTTCATATGACACTCGCCTGTGCCTTTGGCCTACTTAGCTAGCGATAGCATTCTGCACCTCCTCCTCTCGTGCTAGCTCCTCGGAATACGGCACTTCCTGGTGGGGGAGGGCGGGGATGCATTCTGGTATGGGAACGTCTTGTTCTGGAGGACAAACAAAGCAAACAGCGAGGAAGGAGGGATGTGTGTGTGTGTGTGTGTGTGTGTGTGTGTGTGAAGGTTGAGGAGACAACGTGTAACAGCTGAGAGAAAATGCACAGCTAAGCTAATAAGACTTCGTCCTTTCTTCCCTACTCATCAACGACCACCACATCTTCCACCATCCCTGCAATGACCCCCGCCCCCCCCCCTCTCTCTCTCTTGGCCAACGTCCACTTAATTCAATTATCGTGAGCAGACATATGGGACAAGTTGGCTGCAGCCAGAACATTTCAGACCTTTATTTAAGACGGCTCTAACGTCGTACATACACAGTATGTGCAGGGCGGATCCTGGCATTTTAACAGAATGATTAAACCCACTTTCTCATTCTCTCTCTCTCTCTCCCTCTCCTCCCCCCCCCCCTCTCTCTAATAAAGACCTGGGCTCTTTTCCCCTCCATTACCCCGTGCCCTGCTGAGGTTTCATTTCACGTCCTCCCCAGGCCCGGCGCCTGCCAAGCGGGCCGGTGCCAGGCCCGTCTCCATCCCTGCCAGCAAAACCTCCATCCCTTCAATTCAACAGTGCGGCTCAGGACCTGCGGCGATTCCATTCACGTTTCTGCCAGATGGCTTCGAGAAAGCTACCAAGTACGCTTAACGCCGTTTGATTTTTTTTTTTCTTTAAGCGGCATTTTACAGTTAAGTAGAGAGAGAGAGAGAGAGAGAGAGAGAGAGACAGGTCACGTGTGAAGTAGGGAGGGAGAGAGTGACAAGCAGCAACGCTCCCTTATCAGATTCTGACCCGGGACAGTGCAGTCGACGGGGTAATGAGACAATATAGGAAGAAAAAAACAAACCATAACAGAACAGGTGTAGCGGGGCGTCCGGGTAGCACAGCGGCCTATTACGTTGCCTACCAACACGGGGATCGCCGGTTCGAATCCCCGTGTTGCCTCCAGCTTGGTGGGAAGCCGGACTGTGGGTTTCTGCACTAGCGCCTCCTCTGGTCGGGTGGCTCCTGGTCGGCGGGGGGGGAATAGCTTGATCCTCCCACGTGCTACGTCCTCCTGGTGAAACTCCTCACTGTCAGGTGAAAAGAAGCGGCTGGCGACTCCACATGTATGGGAGGAGGCATGTGGTAGTCTGCAGCCCCCCCCCCGGATCAGCAGAGCGACCGGGGCGGCTCAGAAGAGTGGGGTAATTGGGCGGGTACAACTGGGGAGTAAAGGGGGGGGCATAGAAAATCCTATAAGGTGACTATTCAAGCCACACATGCTTTACTTGAAAGAGACAGAAAATATAACGTGAAACCTGCATGGGATGCTGGATTGTAATACTGGAGCTCATAGGACACATCTCAGGCGTGTCACTAGTGACAAAGTCGTGTGTGTTTTTGTATGTCTGTTGTTGTTTGGGCTATTGGCATATATATATATATATCCCAATATTCCAAATACGAAATACATTTCGTATTTCAGTCAGGCACTTTGGCCAGCCCAGGCAGCTCAGTAGGGTCCTCGTTAGGCAGACGGGAGTTATGGACTGCATACCCCTCGCTAACGGAGAATACGTTGGTGAAGAAAGTCCGTTACGCTTATTATTCTGTCTTACAGAGACCACTCAGCTGTTCGGTCGTTACGTTATTCGTTGGTGGACGTGTTCCAACCACTGATTGTGCAACCTTGTATAAACAACCGGGAACTGTTTCCTGTATCCGAGTCTACTCCCTGACCGGAGGCCAGTATTTTTTTCCTAGGATGAATCCGGAAAGTTCCCGCCCTCAGGCGCTAGGATTGGCCAGATCTGCCTGTCAGTCAACTTTCCTAGGAAGAAAATATTCGCTTTACCGCACACACGCAGTTAAGTTGGCACAGCTAGCTTGGTCGCAAACGTGGCTAACGGTCAGCGGGCAAACTTGGTTAGGGTTTGCTGCGGGTTCGCATCGGCTTTGACTGACAGGCAGATCTGGCCAATCCTAGCGCCCGAGGGCGGGAACTTTCCGGATTCATCCTAGGAAAAAAGGCCGTACTGGATAAAGTGGTCCCCAGCATTGGCCGCTCTTCTGGGCACACATTTCCCCCCCAATAGTTGTAACGCCACTAGGAGGCGCCGTGCAGCCTGCTGGAGGAGCGATGCGTGACGTCACAAGTTCAAATCAAGCGACTGGGAAGGAATTACACTGAAGGAAGGTCTGTTCACACCAAGTCTGAACTGTTCACACTAAAACAACAAACAAACAAAAAAAGTACGACTCCATTTTTTCCCTGGATTTCCCCCTGTTTTTCTCCCCAGTTGTACCCGGCCAATTACCCCCCTCTGCCGATCCGGGGAGGGCTGCAGACTACCAAGTCTCCTCCGATACATGTGGAGTCGCCAGCTGCTTCTTTTCACCTGACACTGAGGAGTTTCACCAGGGGGACGTAGCACGTGGGAGGATCACACTATTCCCCCCAGTTCACCAGCTGCTTCTTTTCACCTGACAGTGAGGAGTTTCACCAGGGGGACGTAGCACGTGGGAGGATCACACTATTCCCCCCCCAGTTCACCAGCTGCGTCTTTTCCCCTGACAGTGAGGAGTTTCACCAGGGGGACGTAGCACGTGGGAGGATCACACTATTCCCCCCAGTTCACCAGCTGCTTCTTTTCCCCTGACAGTGAGGAGTTTCACCAGGGGGACGTAGCACGTGGGGGGATCACACTATTCCCCCCAGTTCACCAGCTGCTTATTTTCCCCTGACAGTGAGGAGTTTCACCAGGGGGACGTAGCACGTGGGAGGATCACACTATTCCCCCCCAGTTCACCAGCTGCTTCTTTTCCCCTGACGGTGAGGAGTTTCACCAGGGGGACGTAGCACGTGGGAGGATCACACTATTCCCCCCAGTTCACCAGCTGCTTCTTTTCACCTGACAGTGAGGAGTTTCACCAGGGGGACGTAGCACGTGGGAGGATCACACTATTCCCCCCAGTTCACCAGCTGCTTCTTTTCCCCTGACAGTGAGGAGTTTCACCAGGGGGACGTAGCACGTGGGAGGATCACACTATTCCCCCCAGTTCACCAGCGATGTCGCCTTGTGGTGCAGTACACCCCGTATCGAATCCCGCACCGGGCAACAAAATAACCGGTTACATCGATATCGTGTAAAATCCCCGATGATTATCACGATAGCATTCTCCATGTCGCCTTGCGCGAGCCGACGTGACGCAAGAGGGCGTTTACACACAAGTGGCCCTGAGTGGCTAGACGAGTTTCGATGGCGGCAGCCGTGAAATTGTCAGTTCTGCTAAAAAAACTGACGTTTTTTGGAGGGGGGGGCGGGCAGATAATCTAAAGTTGTGTGAGCTCATCGGATGTATCTTCCCATCCGTGTCTTTAGAGCTACAAATCCCCCAACCCATCCAACCACTCTCTAATACGACCCACTGCAGCGTTTCCTCAATTAGCGCCCCCTACCGGCGGCGGTTGTTTCGCCGTCTAGTATAGTAACAGAGATTGCCGTTGGCAGCGCGACCGCTAGAGGTCGCTTAACTTTAAAACGTAACCACAGGTCGTAATAAGCTGCTTGCACAGACGGACTATGGGGTCGTTTTTTTTTTGTTTTGGTGGAGGACGGTCTCATTTAGAGAGCTGTCTGTTTTTGCCTCCTTACAGATAAAACCCCGTCGTTTTCATCCCGATAATAATAATAATAATAATAATAAAAAACATCCGGCGGGTGTCTGTTATCAAAGCCCCTTATGAAAGCCCTGTCACGCGCCAAGCGACCTCTGCTCCGGGCCGCCTGGCAGCCAGCCAGCGAGGTGACGGGGTCACCGCCGCCGGAAAGCTGGGAGGCCGGCGGTCCAGCGCGGGAGCAGACGAAGCCCCGGACCAGCACATCTTTCTGGCTGGTAGGGAGGTAAACACATTTCATAATCACATGTGTCCCGCCACCTCCCACACGCATGCTGACTCATTTTATTGCATCGGTGCGTTTGTTTGCAGTGGGGCGGGTGGGCGGGGTTATGCAAGGAGGGGAGGGGGGGGTCAAGAGAGCGTCCGCCTATTAGTTTCTCTATGCATTTCTCTCTCTGAACCCTCTCGCTATCTTTCACGCTTTCCGTTTTTCTTGCTATCTCCTTTCGCTCTCCCTAATTGCGATTCATCTCTTGATTTGTCTCACTCTCGTTCTCTCTCTCTCTCACGCTCTCTCACGCCCTCTCTCTCTCTCTCAGTCCTCTCTCGCTGTCTTCTGCCCTTTCTCAATCCCTTTCACCATCTACGTATTTCTGATCTCTCTCACTCACTCCTTTTGCGTCCGGCGCTCTTAACCCTCTCTTGTTTTCTCCCATTTGTTCGCTGTCTCCCTCCCCCTCTCCCTCCCTCTCTCCCTCTCGCTAACATTTTTCTCTCCATCACTCTTTTCCGCCTTCTTTCCCTCTGTGTCTTCTGCCTCTCATTTCTTTCTCCCTCCCTCTCTCCCTCCCTCCCTCTGCAGCAGTGTAATGTCTGCAGCTCTCTCGCCCCTCCGCCTTGCTTCCTGCGTCACTTCCCTCCCTGGCCCAGTCTCGTGTAAACACAAGCACACCCAGGCTCGCAGCTGGGCACGCCATCACACTCAGCACAACATGCAAACATGTGTGTGTCGCACGCGCACGCGCACACGCGCAGTTAGACACATGGGAGAGGTTAATTATGACAAAGCTAGCATGAATACAACTGTCACAGCTGGCGTTTTCAGCTATGCACACATGATACTCCACACCACCCACCCCCCCAAAAAAAAGCCCACCCCATTAACTTGAATTATTCAACACACACGGCCCAGAATGAAAAACAACAACAAAACAAAACGAAACAAAACAGTGTTTAATGGGCTCATTTTGCCGATTAGCTCCTGATTCCTGGGTTACAAATGGCAGTGACGCCCGTGCACAGCTGTGATTGGCTACAACGCTTTTGAGGTGAAAAGAAGAAGAAAAAAAAACAAGGAAGGAGGGGTTGGAGACAAAACGGTGAGAGAGATGGAGAGAGGGAGGGAGAGAGGGGGGGGACGGTTTTACCAGCGTAGAAGAGGAGCAATGAGGAGGAGGAGGGAAAAACAGAAACTGGGATCGACTCTGTGACGCAGCATAATTTAAAACGCAACAGACGCGCGCGCGCGCGCGCACGCACACACAGAGACACGTGTGAATTGAAATCAGACTGCTTTGCTGGAACCGGGAGACAGGAAACCATCTGACAAACGTCACGAGAAGCCTGCGTGACGCAGACTGTCTTTAGCATGAACGCACACGCACGCACACGCATGTATACACTCTGCCTCACAACCCTGCGGCCGGATTGCTCTGCACAATCACAGCAAAGAGACAAAGACAGACCCACAAGCATGCACAAACACACACACACAGACACGCCCCCCTCTCAGCCTCTCCGTGGAGTCGAGTGACATGTTCCAGCCATTTGAAACATTTCCCCTAATCTTTCTGCGGTCTCGGTGGCGGCGACCTGCACATAGCTTCACCCGCTAACGCTCGCACAAGCGGAAGTGACTGTTTACGGCTGTGCTCTTTAAAAGTGTGCCAGATGACTCCCCGCTAACACAAACTGGGACGAGGGGGATTAATGTAGCCAAATTCTCACTGCAGCACCAACTCTGCAGGGTGGGTAGGTGGGGTGGGTGGGGGGGACCTGCAATCGTTTACATTGTAAGGTTGTTTCTGATTTGTTTGGCCTTTTTCTTTTCTTTTCTTTTTTTTTTAAAACCAGCGCGTGAGAGATAACCCCCTTTTCAGAAAGCGCTGCACGCGGAACAGACGCGTGTATTTGTTTTGATACGAAGCTGGCGCGTCGGGGCTGCGGGGCTGGGGGGGTCAAGAGATGTCACTGGAAATAGAAACCTGCAAAATTCCACAGAAGCAGGAACCGACGATCTAAGCCAAAGCATGCAGAACCATGCAAATAGACGCACGCGCGCACGCGCACGCACGCACACACACTGGGCAGTTTCCCTGAAATTCATCACATCCCCATTCTTGATATAATGCAAAACAGGATGTGTTCGCCAAACTAAAAAAAAAAGAGTTAGTCCTTTAGCAAGTCTTCACACTTTAACGGTGCGGGGCCGAGTCTTCGCAGCTATTATTTGGTGTTTGTCCTGCAACAAACGTGGTAAAGCCACCATCGTAGGGAAACAGAGCGAGGGGCGGGGCTTACTGGCGTTTCCGGCAGTGACCTCCCATACCTGGGATTACAGACTGGGCCTTTTACTGGGGAAATGGTGCTGCAGTGCAATTAGAGCACCACCCTCGACGCAGATTCAGTACCAAATGGCTCCATTGGTCAGCAAATGGTCCCTTGGTACCCCTGTGGCTTAGCAGGAAGTGTATACAGAACCAAATGGCTCTGTGCAGAATATTAATGTGTTCATGTTGGAACAGTTAAGGGCTGTTGGTAGGGTTGGTTGGCTTTGGTTGGTTTTGAATCTTGATACCCGTATCAGTGGTTAGCAGTGGTTAGCTAGCTAACCTAATTGCTTCTTGCTCCTTCTTGCCGTGAGCCAACAGTGCTAACCAGTGGTTAGCTAACAGAGGACGACCTGGGATGACCCCCAATGTTGGACAACCCCAGGGTTCAAACCCAGGACCTTCTTGCTGTGAGGCGACAGTGCTAACCACTGGTTAGAAGAAGGTCCGGGGTTCAAACCGTGAGGTTGCCCAACCCTGGGGGGTCATCCCAGGTCGTCCTCTGTGTGGCGTTTGCATGTTCTCCCCGTATCTGCGGTGGGATTTCTCCGGGTGCTCCGGTTTCCCCCACCACCAAAAAAAGACATGCATGTTAGGGTTCACACTCCTGTCTGTGCCCCTGAGCAAAGCAATGGAAAGACGAACTGGAGTTGGTCCCCAGGTGCTGCACGGTGGCTGCCCACTGCCCCTGGCTACACAAGTATGATGGGTTAAATGCAGAGGAAGAATTGCCCCACGTGGATCGGTAAAAGTAGTATATATATATATCAGTAACTTCTCGATTTTGTCTTTATCGTTCTCTGCGTGTGTGTGTTTTCTGCTGCAGGAAATGTGGTTTGCATTCAAATGAACGCGTCCAGCAAGTTGTTCTCCATCACAATAAAAGTCGACGCAACAAAACAAAAAGCAGTCGACGTCAGGAGATGGAGCTGCATCCACGTACGTGGCTGATACCGAACAGCAAACGCTAAATCGCCGTAATCCTCTCCGATTGGTTAAGGCTGCTGTGTAGTTTTCAGAGTATTAATGGTCACTATATATATACATATATATATATAACTATATATATATAACCGGTTATTTTGTTGTCCGGTGCGGGATTCGATACGGGGTGTACTGCACCACAAGGCGACATCACTAACCGCTCGGCTAAAGGGTCAGACCCGTTAGCTAGGGGCTAACGTCTTTTATTAGTAGTTTATATATATATATATATATATATATATATATATATATATATATATATATATATATATATATATATATATATATATATATATAGCGAATTCGGGGGACAACGCAACCACAGGAACTGCCGCGGCCGGGACGCGAACCCGTATCGCCCGCACCGCAGGAGGCATCACTAACCACTAGACTTAAGGGTCAGACCTACGAGCCAGCGGCCAGCGTGTCTTCTTATCCATGCACGTTACAATATCTATCTATCTATCTATCTATCTATCTATCTATCTATCTATCTATCTATCTATATCTATATATATCTATATAGATATATATAGATATAGATAAAAGAAGCAGTCTTACGTGTTATATTCAGTGAGCCGACGGCAACACTGGAGGTCTACGCAGTCGCTCGACGCAGCGTGAAAAAACGTCACGTCGCAACGCGCTCGTCCGAAAAGCTGTCGTAAACTGTCGTAAAACACAAAACACGGTACTCACGTACACGGCGATACGTGTTTCCGGTATTCGCGGCCGGGACGCCGAGCAGGAGGCGGGAGCTCCGCTTGGTCTTACCAAAGAGCAGTTTGTAATGAATGTCTGTTGAGTTGAGCTGATAATAATAATGACGGGACCCCCCCCCCCGGCGGACTGGGGAGAAGGTCCTTTAGGCCCCCCCCTGCTCCTAACTGCTTTATCTATCAGCTGCAAAAAAAAACCCCAACGCCATTTAAACGGGATGCAAGATGAGAAAGGCCCGCTTGTATCCCGCCACATGTGGGCTGGAAGTGTTGAATGCGGAGGGGAAATCTATCAACAAAAAGCCACAGCAGCCTTAAGCTCCCAAGTAGAGAGATATAGGCCCACTATACGGCAGAGGAGCGCGTCATGACACGCAATCTTCTTTCTCTGTGTGTGTGTGCGTGTGTGTGTGTGTGTGTGTGTGTGTGTGTGTGTATATATATATATCCACCCATCCATTCTCTGTGCCACTTATCCTGCTCTCAGGGTCGCGGGGATGCTGGAGCCTTTTATATATATGTGTGTGTGTGTGTGTGTGTGTGTGTGCATGTATATATATATATACACACACACACACACACACACACCCACACACACACATATATATATATATATATATATATCCATCCATCCATTCTCTGTGCCACTTATCCTGCTCTCAGGGTCGCGGGGATGCTGGAGCCTTATATATATATATATGTGTGTGTGTGTGTGTGTGTGTGTGTATATATGTATATATATATATATACTGTTTTTCAGGGAGACGAAACTGCATTTCTGCATCCGGACAGACACCTAGCAACTGGTGCGCTCCTCAGAAAGAAAAAAAAAAGCAGGAGAGCACGAGGCATCCTAATGAGCGCGCTCGCGGTCGCCGGCCTGCATGGGAACCGTCTTCCGGAAGGAATATTTGCATAACATAATGAGTTATTTCCCCCCCCTGTGCTCGGGCTTTCCAAACGGTGGCCAACATTTACTGTAGCCCATTTGTTGCGGGCCAGGCCTATTCATCAATACGACAAGTGATTCAGCTAAAATGTGGAGGGATGTGTGCGTGCGCGCGCGCGCGTGTCGTGCGTGCGTGCGTGGGGGGGGCGGGGTTAGCACGCAGTTGTCTTCGACAGCAGGGTCAGGTGCAGACTGGGCCTGCGCGTGTTCGTCCTGGTACACGATGACGCGACACTTTAGATCCACCTGACGACGTCGCACCTGACCTGTGATCACACTGGGAATAACTTCGGAGTGTCTGAACCATTATTTTTAGAAGGTTTTTGCAATTACATCTATTTTAATCGGCCCAGCCTATGATTTGCAAGAGTTTGTTGTTTTTTTTTCTTAATCCAATTCTCACCAACTTGGGAAACTGAATATGAAATCGCAAAAGAAAGAAATGCACTACAGCAGCCTAACAAACCTGCTGCAGTGAAAGTGGCTACTTATCTTAACTAGTTACGCTCATTCTGGGCGGCCGATATGCAAATTCCAACAACATGACATGCAAAATCAACAACAACAACCACAACTTCAGCAACGCTCCGGGCATCACATCCCCTGTCTGTCAAGAGGGGGGGGGGCGTGATGGTGTCCGGAGCGAGGCTCGCTGGAAATCATCATCATCCTCATCATCATCCTCATCATCAGCGCTCGTTTTGCCTCCTCCAAAACAAGGGCCGCGCATAGCCGCTCCCGGTTGTTTACTCCCAACTTCGATTTCAATCTGCGCAACACCACCTGGAATGCGGACATTGGCAACACACGAGGCTGCGGAGGAGGCGGCGGCGGCGGGGGGGGGGTGGTGGTGGGGGGGGAGAGAAATGCAGATACATAGCATAGTGATCAAGAACCCCCCCTCATTTGCGGGAACGTTGTGCATCCCCCTCCACCCACACCCCCACCCCCACCGCAACGCACTTCTCCCAAATCAGCGGCGATGCGGCTCCTCCGCCGGAATCTCCGCCGGAGTCGGCTTCGCACCTGCGTCAGCGCCCCGGCGCCAGAATGACAGCCGTGCGCCGGCGACGCAGACCCCCCCCCTCTACCACCCCCCCCTCTCCCCCTCTGCCCCGCACTCGACTATCAGCCAGCACGGGGAGGACATGATACACAACTTTCACACACACACACACACGCCGAAAACACACACACACGCCGAAAACACACACGCACACACACGCTCTCCTCCTCTGCCTCGGCGGCCAAGCCGGAATAAACACGCACTTACCGACGATGTGTCCTTCCGCCCGCAGCGTGTGTCGCGTATCTACGGCTGACAGGTGCAACTGCGAAGCCGACAGGTCCCGTCCGTACGCTCCCCCCCACCTCCTCTCCCCTCCGTCCCCCCCTCTCTCTCTCTCCCCCCCCGGTGAGGCGCATTTCGGTCCGGAGCGGCCGCTCCGAGTTGGGTGCGCGGAGGAGGAGGCGGCAGCGGCGGCGGTAGGGTCGTCCGCGGCCGATGGCGTAGGTTTAAGCACCCCCCACCACCACCACCACCCCGTTTCTCCACCGGGCTGAGAGCACGCGCTGCCTTTCGGTTCCTGCCTTTTTTCATTATATCACGTCCATGTGACACGCTCGGGCCTCTGTCGATGGAAACTTAAAGGGACCTCCCACGTGACGCGCCGGGTGCGCAGGGGGAAGTGAGATGCTGCGCTCTCGGTAACCAACCCTGCCCCCGTACGGGCCATGCCGACACTCGCGCGCGCCCCACAGCGCGCACATGCGCACACGCGCGCGCGCACATACACACGCACACACACGCATGCCTTTTGTTTTTTGTTTTTTTTTTGCTTTTATGGTAAAGACGACACGTAAGCAGGATGAAGAGGATGATGATGATGATGATGACGACGGTGGCGGTATTGTTGATGACCACGATGAAGATGACGACGACCCCTTGCCGGCTGGTGATGTGTGACTGCCTGAAACAGTGAGATGAGTTAGTGCCGTACGTGACATCACCGAGAGAGAGAGAGAGGATGACTAACGCAGCCGGGAAACGGATGAAGGCGCTGATCTCACTCTGCATCAAGATGACAACAGTCCACAAAAACGAGAAAAACGAGAAAAACAAGAAAAACAAGAAAAAAAAGGACAAACGAGATAAGAACAACAAGCAGGCTGGATGTGAGCTGTGCTCACAGGTAGAAGTGTCGGCCTCGTCAACTTCTCTGGACAAGGCTTTGGTGGGCTGACCGGATCTGTGACGATGGACGACGGGCCCAACTACTTCCTGTTTGGGATCAGTGAGGCGTCACGTTGCAAGGAGAGATACTTAAAAATGCAGAGGGGGGGAGGGGAGGGGAGGGGGGGAAGATAAATGTGCACGCTCCACCGCCCCGCTAAGTCAAAGGCTCGGTGGCGTGTGCCAGTGGCGAGTCCATTATAAAACCATTCCCGGTCTTCTAGCCGGGATCCGGGATTTACGTTTCTGGAAATTAACTTGACCGACTCACCCTTGCATTTGCAGTATATCTGAAGCACGTGGGTGGGGGGAGGAGAGAGGGAGGGGGGGGGGTGCAGAGCCAGGCAGCCGCACTTAGAGGAAATGCTTGTGTCATTCGTTTGACACCATCGAGCCAGGAAACGGCCCACCTCTAAAGATATCCATCAAAAATGTGCCATTTTTTTTTTCACAACCAAAACCGGTGCTGAGATGTGTTGTAACGCAGCAGGCAGAGCTGAACCCATCAGGGCCGAATAACCGCGTCCCCGTCCGCCCTCTCCTCCTGGTGGTTTCTATCACGGCTGACCTTACAGTAAGACCGGGGGCGCGGAAAGTACAGCTAATAACGCCACGCCGAGGGGTGGAACCGGATGAAAGGGCGGCGCCGAAGGCCTACATGTGGCACTCGCTTCTGGCGTAGGCCGGCGGGGGTAGTGACGGAGGGCCTCGCCCGGCAAACAAAACCCTGCCAGCCGGGACCGTGTGAACATAGCAGAGGTCTGGGGTTTCTGTGGCTCACACAGACCCCCTGTGGTTTGAATTAGAGGGGATTACAACTCTCCCCAACAAAAGACACCTCTCCGTTTTCCCCGGCTCGTTTTTGTATGATCGCCTTCCCTCTCTCTCTCTCTCTCTCTCTCTCTCTCTCACTCTCTCTCACTCTCTCTCTCTCTCTCTCTCTCTCTCTCTCTCTCTCTCTCGCTCTCTCACTCTCTCTCTCTCTCTTGCCAAGGCGGAGTGGTTTAAAAGGTGACCCGGAAAAAAAAACACAACAACAACAACGGAGAGCGGTCTAGGATTGTGTTCTCTAAGCACCAAAAGCTCATCAGATAACATGAGTATTAGCACTCATCAGATGCACATCTATACATCTATCTCAGAATCAGGTTTATTGGCCATGTAGGTTTGCACCTACATGGGATGTGCCTCCGGTCCCGTGGCTCTCTCAGTGGGCCTAACATGGAATAACAACACTACAACACAACAAGCTTCAGATATATATATATATCTACACATAAGGACTGACTATATACAGGCGAAATAAGAGGTGATAAAGTGCAATGGACCCCTGTGTGATGGCCTGGCGGCCTGTCCAGGGTGTCTCCCCGCCTGCCGCCCAGTGACTGCTGGGATAGGCTCCAGCACCCCCGCCACCCTGGGAGCCGGATAAGCGATTCGGATGATGGATGGATGGATGGAGAGTGCAGTGGTGCAGAGGATATATCAGAGGTGCTTAAACAGATGTTAGCAGGTTACGTACATACATGCCTGGGGTAGCTGGACATGACAGTGTACCAGTACACGTGCAGTACAGTACAGTACAGTATATATACAACATGTACAGTATATATACAACATGTACAGTACAGTATATACACAACATGGTTGGATTTATTTGACACTAAGCGCTCATTTGAATGACAGCAGGCGGAAGGAAGCTGTTTTTATATATACTGTGTTTTGCAGATTGATCCATAAGTGGCAGAGAATAGACAGAGTAGGCCCCTTATAATGTGACGCTGTGCAACAGCCATGACTATAGGTGGCGTATTACAAACAGAGAGGGGTGGGGTGGGGGGGGTACAAGCTGACAGCCTTGCTAATATGCTCCACTCGCCTATTTCCACTAGATAGGCTCCAGCACTAACCCCAACATCACTGACGTGTCCCCGGGAAGCTGCGTCCATTCCTTTCAGGAGCCCATCACACGGGTCTGGTACTGAACCACATGGTCCTTGGGGTCTTAGACCGGATGATGGTATGGAGCCTGCTCCTGCACTGCAATGTAAAGCGTAACGCTGCACAGCCATGTTCTTTACTCACAACATAGACAACTTGATTTCTTTCTTTATTGACGACACCGTCTTTTACCGGATAGTCTTTTGCAAACAAGGGATCCGAAGGACCCCAGTAGCTGCATCCTTTCCAAGGGGAAAAGGAGGGAGAGAGAGACTGAAGGACCCCAGTAGCTGCATCCTTTCCAAGGGGAAAAGGAGGGAGAGAGAGAGACTATGCACCGTGTTTGGATCCTCCAGGTAGTCCTGCAACTGCGAAGGAGATCACGGTTGCTGGAACAGCGCCACGCTCTTATTACTCTCCGGATGATTCATTCGCCCTGTGAGCTATCGGAGAGTTGACGCGCAGTGAAAGATCGAGATCATCCACAAAGGTGGTTTGAAAAAAAAGAGAGAGAAAAAAAAGGACAGGCAGTTATCCGTCTTTGAGACAGGCCACCGTTCCAGTGTTACATAACGGCGTATTTGAGACGATGCCAAACACTATGTCAATGATCGAAGGCCCAACTCAACTGGAGAGAGAGAGACATGCCGGAAGATTTAAAGAGGAAGTGAGCCCTCGGTTTTACCTTTCTTCTGCCTACTCGCATTTCCAAAAAAAGGGGGGGGGGTTGCAGATGTGGGGGGGCAGCGATGGAGGTGTATTTTAGGCCGAAGGCGACGGGTGATGTCGTAAAGCATCTCGTCCAATCTCCTCACGCTTCTTGCCCGGGTAATGTTACGTGCTGGATGCCACGTGTCACACCTACGTCACACGGGTCTCGGTTTCTTTGATGCCCCCGTATGACGTAGGGAATTGGAGGGGGGTTGATGTAAGAAAAGGCAGACATTTTCTCCCCCTCAGAGTAGATGTGGGATGTTTCTCGTTTCTCCTTCTGTGTGTGTGTGTGTGTGAATTAATTAACACTTTAGTATGGGGAACATAAAAAAACTTAATTACTAGTGAATTAGTAATGATCAAGATGTCACTTTAGTATGGGGAACATATTCTAAGTAACAAAAACTTAATTTACAGTAATTTAACACTATGAACACTTGTAGTGTTGTGTGTTGTTATGTAAGAACAGACCATATTCATTAAGTGTTAGTAAGGGAGAATAACTCTTCTTGTGGTACTACCACCTTATAAAGGCCATACTAAGCAAAGCATACTGAGATGGTACAACTAATAAGCAATACTTCTGAGGTTATAGAGGGAAAACTCATAGTTAATGGCTTACTGGTTGCATAATAAGGCCATGCAGAATAAGGCATTAATGAGTACGCAATAATGACCAATTAAGAGCCAATATGTTGCTAATTTGCATGCTAATAAGCACCTAATTAACGGTGACTACGTTCCCCATACTAAAGTGTTACCTAAAATGCGACTTGATTGGTTGATTGGTCGTTGATTTTTTTTTCGCGAGGGCAATCAGTTCAGCCATCCTAGACCCACATCAGCATGTTTTAAGCTAAAATTTAAAAAAAAGTGTACAACCTTTAATGACACCACCAAATAATAACAATAACAATGTTACTAACCCTTTAGTCGACTGGTTAACGTTGTCGCTTGCGGAGTGGGAGACGCGGGTTCGCGCCCCGGCTGTGGCGACGGTCTCCCAGACTGCCCCCTCCCCCCTACAACAACAATAATAATGTAACGTGCATGGATAAGAAGACACGCTGGCCGCTAGGTGGCGGGCCTGACCCTTTAGTCTAGCGGTTAGCGGTGCCCCCCCGCGGTGCGGGCGATACGGGTTCGCGTCCCGGCCGCGGCACTTCCTGCGGTTGCGTCGTCCCCCCGAATTCGCTACAATAATGTAAACTGTGGAGTTAGAAAACAACGAGACAGGAGACGTGAGAGTAGACGTAGTCGAGGTAGTTTACTAGCTCCAACTTAGCTTGTCATACATTCGACAACGACACTGAACCGTGAACCGGAAGCGGAAGTGCATTATCTGACCCCTCGCCTCTTCCCTTAAAGGTACACCGTCCTCTTAGGTGAATGTCTCTCGTTATATAGACGTGGGTCACCACAAAACTACTAATTAGACACGTTAGCCCCTAGCTAACGGGTCTGGCCCTTTAGCCGAGCGGTTAGTGATGTCGCCTTGTGGCGCAGTACACCTCGTATCGAATCCCGCACCGGGCAACAAAATAACGGGTTACAATAACAATAGAAATTGTGAGAGTTCATCTGCTGTATCTATTCATATCTGTATGAGTTAACATAAGTGAATAGAGAGCTGTCTTGTTCTCAAAATCGTCTTCAGTCGACTCTATTAGTGTTGCCCTAATAGTGTCGCGTTTTCAGGGTGGAAAACGGGTGGACAAGGTAGACAACACCCCCCCCCCACACACCTGAATGTTAGTGGGGTGTTTTTTTAATTATTATTGGATTATCGCTATTGTTAACGGATGACTACTGTTTTAAAGGTTTATCTTTATCTTATTTTAGGAAGCCACACCATACCCCTTTAAAACGCTCCCCTCCGCGGTCCCAGAGGGGGGAAGAGTCGCGGGTACTGTCTCTTTAAACCTTCCGCCTGCCGCGGCTTGTTATTCCGTGCAACAAGATGGCTGTCGTTCCCGAGAACAGAGTCCTCTCCTTCGGCGTTTTTAAATGGAGCTCCTACTCCTCCACCTATCTACCCGAGTGAGTAACGCAACGCAGCAGCCGGGCAGCCTTATCCGCCCGGTTCGGGGGGTTGCGGGCGTCGTCCGTGGCCCCGGCGCCGCTGGGCTTTCCCGGTTAGCCCCGTCGGCGATCCGAGCGAGCCTAGCTAGCGCCGAGAAGTGGCGCTAGGCGGCGTTTGATTACCTCTCCCGGGTAGCCCGGCCCGGGCGGTGCGCGCTCCTTGGCGCTTTTCAACGTTCTTTTACAAAAGACAAACCGCACCCGCGTTAGAGAAATAACTTGTTATGCTCGAATCCTCGTTTTTTATCGTTATTATTTTGTCAGCTTCGGATATTGTTTTTGGTTTCATTGTTGCGTCACCTCATCTCATTTATGAGTGTGTAATGAAGATACTAACTGGCTCCTCCCCACAATCGCAGTGGTTGCGTCCAAACCGGCGCGGCCACGTGATAAGCCGGTATCCGGGTAGGACGAAACAAACGCCCATTTGCCAACCCGCGACCCCAAAGCTAAAGTGGCTACCGTTAGCCTAACAAAGGGCTAACGATGTGTTTACCAGACATCCGAAAAAACGAAACAATCAGACGGAACCGTCACACACACACAGACACATATATAGTTTGACTGTACGAATAAGCAGTCCTCAGTGAATGACGTGTGAATGTGTTAGCTTTTGGAGCGTTTGGCTGCTGATGGTTCAGAACTTGTCTCAATGCAGCTAGCAGCTAACTAGCTAACTAGCTAGCAGTCATGCATGTGCATGTAATGTTATATTCTGTCATTTAGCGGACGCCGTGATCCAGAGTCAGCAGTTGGCGTATGCATTCGAGAGTTAAACACACAGGCGTCATGTGGCACGAAGTAGTAATCATATCATTACAGTACTGCATGATGTTGTTGGAGTCGTGCATTGACCTATCGCCAGCAGTAATATCGCAGTACTGTGGTAGGAATTAGTTGTACTTTGGCTACATAGTAATCATATCGTAGCCAAGAGCACATGTCATGTCAGGTGTAGTTGTGAGGTGGTGTTCGAGACTCAATACAGCTGCTTGCACAGTTTACTAGTTGAAATAAAGCAAAGTCTCTCAGACCCCATCAGATCAGTTACACACAGACCACACACACAGACACACACACACAGACACACACACACACACACACACACACACACACACACACACACACACACACACACACACAGAGTCATCTGATTTCTTTATTTTCAACCTTATCATTTCAGAAACATCTTGGTTGATAAACCTAATGACCAGTCCTCCAGATGGTCTTCTGAGAGCAACTACCCACCACAGGTAAGGCTGCTGTTGACCGCACAAATCTCAGCGTGAGTCCTCACACAAGATTTGTTCTTATTTGATGAACGGCCACATACAACAGGATTTAGTAATATCAAGTTATGCTCTTTTGATAACTAGTTAGGTTAAGCTGGGCCGAGGCTTTCTCTCTTGGCAATTTGTTGCTGCTGAATTGGCCCTTTAAGTTGCTGGGTATCGGGTATTCCTTCACCTTAGACTTAATACAGTCGCTTTCACAGTCAGGTTGTTGATGGTGTGGACTATAGTTGTAGAGATTTGTACCTTCCAGTTTGTGCTGTCATGTGGAAGCAATATAACTCATTTTTTTCTGAGCGATGACAACGGCTACTATTATCACTATAATTAGTAGTTGTTTGTTAAGTATCTTTTATTTCTATTTGAAGCATTCACATTTTGGAGATACAAAGTGTATAGAAGCTTAACATTCGTTGGTTATTTACACACACGTTTGCTGGAAGCGTTTGTGTCTGCGTGCCTCATATTCGACGACGCGCTCTCATTTTGTCTCTTGAACTCTTTGACCCCACTGTGACACACACGGTGGCTGCCAGCCCAATTATGAGATTGAAAGTAGAGGATTTTGAAAGCCTCTCTTGTACGGCAAGAGGAAATTAAGCTTTCCAAAACAATGGCTAACTGCACACCAGCAGGCTTGGGCATGTGAGTTAAAAACCTTTTCATGGTCAGCAGGCAGAAGAGCAGGAGGGTAACATAGCAATAAAGACAGCCCATCCATTTTCCAAGACACGGTTTCAAACCCCTGTGTCTGCTCTGCTGAAGCGCCCTTTAGCAAGGCAGAGGGCCTCGAAAGGGAAATAAATCCTAAATGCAGAAATCTTGTTCAGCTGGTTTTGACAGGTAAGAAAACACGTGCAGAACCATATAAGTGCTGTATTGGCTTCAGCCTCTGCAATTTGTACACACCCCAACCCTCTACTGAGGAGTTTACATCTCGCTGCTAACCATTGTGGTTACGAGCAATACAAAGAAAAACCACAGCTGAAAGAAATGTTTTCAACTGTGGCATCTGTCGAATTTTGTTTTTTTTTCTCGTTTCCATAGAAACGTTCCCTCTCCTTGATCACTCTAAAGGGCCCGTCACATGATCAGCGACAAAAACGCTCCGTGTGGGCACTGCCATTCATTTCCTATGTGGCAAGCGTTGCCGCCGAATCTAGCATTGCCTCAGACCTTGGCGTTCTGCAGCGTAGGTGCTGATGCTGGGAGACAACCTGGCGCTGCGTTCAAAGTTCAACTATGTTCAACTTTGACCTTCGCAACACTGGCCTCTTTGATGCACAACCATTCACAGCACAGTTTGATATCATAGCTGCAATATTAAAAAAAAAATGGAGGAGAAACTTGTTCTATGTGTGTCGGAGTATCCCGAGTTATATAACGTGATGCTTAAATCATGCCACGATCTGACTAAAAAGTTCGTGACATGGAATGGTATCAGTTTAAAGATGGGACTACCAGGTTGGTTGACAGTTTTAAATAATTACATTTCCATATGCAGCCAGTCTGTATTCACAGCTGTGCTAATTTGGCGATGTGGTTAGCTACAGCCAATGGCTGATGCGGGCTGCAGTCCGGAAATGAACTCCGCGCTATTCTTTCCTGAATGCTGTCATTTTAAAGTCTCGACCGTGTGAATGTAATGACCACCGCCGCTCCTGGTGCTGACTCTAATCTTGTGAAGGGGTCGCGCCCAACCTGGTGTTGATGCCGACGCTTTGCGCGGATCATGTGGAAGCTGCTTAAAGGTGTAGTTCTGCAGCGGTGCCTGCACTGAGAGTGGGGGAGCTGTGAGGCGGGGTGGTAAGCAGGAACCGTCTCTTTCAAGGGTTATTAAAGTATTACAAATTCTCGGTTATCTCAAGTGGATCCAGCGCAGATACGATGGTAAGGTATATAGTGGCATTGCCTTATCATGTAGTGTGCCTTGTAGCCCCCCCCCATCCACCCACGCACACCATGTCTACCAATGAAAACAAAGGCCATGTCCTTTTCTGTACAAGGATGTGTAGATGTAGGAGAGCTCATTGATTGAATCTATTACTTTACACATGCTGGCGGATGGGTGACAGTGTTTAAAGAATCAATACCCAGGCAAAATGTTAAGTCAATAAGCCTGCATCTGGTTTTCATCGACCGGGTGAGTTTAAGATAAATTCATATCGGAAGTACTTGTAAATTACACTGGGGGCGTAGTCATTTGAGTTTCAGCTGGGAATCAATGTGGACAGCTGCCCCCTATAAATTGATCAGGATTGACAGAACACCCGGTCTCGCTTTTGCTAGAGTAGATTAGAAAATGTTGGTCTCTTGGGTTTGTTGAACGCTCACCTCTAACTGGCACATTTAATCAACGCTGTGTTCTGTGGTCATCCCTCGCTCGGTGCTATTGGGCCCTGGTAATTGGTTATTAAATGTACCACCTTGTTAGCACACCAGTGACATGTGGATATGGCTGATTGATTTGATTGCGTGTACCACTACTTATCTGTTGCAGTAGACTGAGCTGCGCCGTACTCATTCTAACTAATGGATGAAGTCTTTTCAAAATGGCTTCCCGCCCCTGTAAGTGAAAGTTAATTTCAGCGGGTCTCCAGGCACACTAGTAACTGAATATCTGTTCTTTTTTTTTTTCTGCTCTTTTTCACTTCAGTACTTAATATTGAAATTGGAAAGGCCGGCCATTGTTCAGAGCATCACCTTTGGGAAGTACGAGAAGACTCATGTTTGCAACCTGAAGAAGTTCAAAGTGTTCGGTGGGATGAGTGAAGAGAACATGACAGAACTTCTTTCCAGGTAAGTGAAAATGTGGGAGAGAGAGAGAGAGAAGAGAGCGATATTGATTCTGACAAACACTTGCTTATCGCTCACTGTACGAACATTAACACCCAACGTTTGTATGGTCACTGTTATTGAAAAGGCCATGTTACATGCAATCCAACTGAAACGACCAACAGGCTTTGTATATTTGAAATGTATTTATGTAGACAAAACTATGTTTTCTAAAACATTATACTCATATAGTTCTGGTGCATTTTAGTTTTTTTCTTTATTATTTTGTTATACCTTTTATTAGATGGTGATAGTGGAATAAGACAGAAAACGGGGAGAGAGGGCGTCTGGGTAGCGTAGCGGTCTATTCCGTTGCCTACGAACACGGGGATCACCGGTTCGAATCCCTGTGTTACCTCCGGCTTGGTCGGGCGTCCCTACAGACGCAATTGGCTGTGTCTGCGGGAGGGAAGCCAGATGTGGGTGCGGGTCCTGGTCGCTGCACTAGCACCTCCTCTGGCCGATTGGTGCGCCTGTTTGGGGGGAAGGGGGAATAGCGTGATCCTCCCATGTGCTATGTCCCCCTGGCGAAACTCCTTGCTGTCAGGTGAAAAGAAGCGGCTGGTGACTCCACATGTATCGGAGGAGGCATGCGGTAGTCTGCAGCCCTCCCCGGATCGGCAGAGGGGGTGGAGCAGCGACCAGCACGGATCGGAAGAGTGGGGTAGTTGGCCAAGTACGACTGGGGAGGAAAAAGGGGGAAAAATCCAAAAAAAGAAAAAACAAAAGAGAGCGAGAGACGGGTAAGATGTACAACAAATGCTGCCGGCTGGATTTGAACCAGCGACGGATGTGGCCACGTGGTATGCGCGCTAACCATTCAGCTACGGAGGTGCCCCCGTTTTAGGTTTTATCCATTGACTGAAAAGTCCCAAAATTGACTTTGTCCCCATCGGCTTCGGTATTGGCCTAGGAGGGCCAACTGCAGGCCAGACTAAGTGCAAAGACATGTTAGGATGCGGTCTCCATGGCAACGGTTGCCGTGCGGTTTAGTGCACAGTTGTGGTGTTGTCTGACTCATTAAGTAATGAAATGGCCGGGAGTTACGTAATATTGTATTTTTCCTTTGATGATAGGCCTCTGTCTTACACATCGTAGTCAGGGGTGGGAAGCGAACACCGTTTGGTGAACCCTAAATTTATAAATTATTACTGGATGTATTTTTCCTTCAATCATTTAGCTTCAGGGATATGTCTAGATATCAGGGAGCATGTTATGAGTGCAGGGCATTTTTTCAAAGTGTGTCCCAAAATTAGCCGCGTGCTTTCACTGTTTTACCAGCCAATTAATGTTTTTTCTTCAGAAGAGAATAGTGCCTTTTAAATTTTGGCTGCCCCCCCCCCCCAATCTGCAGCTATTGATTTAAAAAAAAAACTTGTTGATTAAAAAAGCTTGTTGGTTACAATAATATTTGAGTGCCCCATCTTGGGGAAATGCACTTTGTTAAACAGCTGTGTTGTCTCTGGTATGTCTCTTCTTCCCACCAGTGGCCTTAAGAATGACTACAACAAGGAAACCTTTACCTTAAAGCACAAGATCGATGAGCAGATGTTTCCCTGCAGATTTGTCAAAATAGGTGAGAGCTGAAATGGTGTGGGGATTGTGTGTGCCCTTGAAAGTAAATTTGGAGATGGTGGTAATCGAAGAGGGAAGACCTTTGCGGTTCAGAACTGAAAACATGGGATTCACGGGTATGGTTAAAATGATGAATGATTTTTAATGATTACTTTATTTTTTCCTTTTTTGTTACGCACTGATGATGTGATTGCTTAGTTTGAGTAACAATATTATTCAACCTTCTATAATTTACATGCATCTCAGCTGTTATCTGAGAGAAATTCAACATTGTTTAATTGTTAGGGGTGTCCGGGTAGGGTAGCGGATCAGTGGTTCGAATCCCCGTCTTACCTCCGGCTTGATCAGGTGTCCCTACAGACAATTGGCCGTGTCTGCGGGTGGGAAGCTGGATGTGGGTATGTGTCCTGGTCGCTGCGCTAGCGCCACCTCTGGTTGGTTGGGGTGCCTGTTCGGGGGGGTGGGGGAACTGGGGGGAATAGCGTGATCCTCCCACGCGCTACGTCCCCCTGGTGATGCTCCTCACTGTCAGGTGAAAAAAAGCGGCTGGCGACTCCACATGTGGTAGTCTGCAGCCCTCCCTGGATCGGCAGAGGGGGTGGAGCAACGACCGGGACGGCTCAGAAGAGTGGGGTAATTGGCCAAGTACAGTCGGGGAGAAAAGGGGGGGGGGACCCAAAAAATTTGTTTAATTGTTGATTTGTAAGCATTCTATTATGCTTACTTGCAGAAGCTAAAATTGTGATATATGGTTGCACATTATCAGTTGTGTCACCTCTGCCAGTACATAACAAATAGTTACCTTTCCCTTTATTCTGTTGCTTGCTCTGTATCTCTCTCTCTCTGTCTCTCTTTCTCCCCTCCCTCCCTCTTCAGTGCCTCTGATGTCCTGGGGGCCAAGTTTTAACTTCAGCATCTGGTACATTGAGTTGCATGGCATTGAGGATCCAGATGTGGTTCAGCCCTGCCTTAACTGGTACAGCAAGGTAAGCAGCCACAACCCAACCCAAAAGTGAAAGATCAAGAAAAGTTGTAATTTATTTAGGAAAGCTCTTGTGTCGCCAATTGCATTCAAAAACAGATAAACAACACGAAATAAGACGGATTTCCATTTCAAACATGCGGCACACACCTACGTCTCTATAAAGTGTTGTATACTTGGTAAAAACCAGCTGGTATAGTTGGTGTGGTCATGTGAGCAAAAGGAAACATTTGCCGAGTCAAAGCAGCGTCCTTATTGGCTTCTGTCCCTGTAATGTGCAGAGGTCTGCTGGCCCGAACTAGTTAAATTCAGGACTTACCCCCTAGTGTGTGTTTGTGTGCAGTGGGCCTACCATGTCACATGACCAGCTGTTGTACCAAGTCACAAGATGAACTGTTTCATCATTGGGATGTTTCTCTTTTTATTTTTCTGGTTGATTGCCTTTGTTTACATCTCTACATTCACTCTCTCATCGTAATCAAACAACAGGAAGCTGCAGCGGGTATCCAATCAGTGTATTCGACTATAAATTAAATGTTTGATCGTTTCATTTCTTCAACAAATATCCTGATGACTTCACACTGTTTTACACATGAACATCTTCACATTGTGCATGTGTGCGTGCATGGTCAGTTCAGATCAACAACGTAATGCGTAGAGACAGTGGAGTGCGTTTGAGCCCCCCCAGGCTTCTGAAGGCCTACAATGGCAAGGGATCGAATCCCGCAAGAGCGCTACTTCCCCCTTGTCTCTCCTTCTGTTGTCTGCCTCTCCCCACACCCACTGTCTGAAACAGAAATAAGCTACTTGCCACGACGCTTAACTGGAAATGAACTGGTGGAGGTGCTCTGTTGTGCTAAACAGCTGTGAATGGATGAGGAAGTATGATTATGGAGACGTTGCTGGAAAAGAGATTTCATTGGACGATAATAATGGATGATGAAATGATGGATGATCACTTCATGTATGCAAGTACATGAAGTGAAATGACAAAGTGTTCCTGATTCCTGATCCTGATTTAAAAAAAAAAAAAAGTGGGAAAAGCCTTCCTGTGTCTCGGAAACGAGGTTACACAGAATTAATACTAGACTCACATACACACACAGGGATTCGTGTTGGCAGGGATGACAGCCGAATCAAGTCATGACTTATTCCTGCTGGACTGCCTGTTTTGTCCTCCCTGACATTTGACTCCTCGCCCCTGACAGTACAGGGAACAGGAAGCCATCCGCCTTTGCCTCAAGCACTTCCGGCAGCACAACTACACGGAGGCCTTCGAGTCACTGCAGAAGAAGACAAGGATAGCACTGGAGCACCCCATGCTCACACACCTCCATGACCGCCTGGTGCTGCGAGGGGACTTTGATGCCTGCGAGGAGCTCATCGACAAAGCTGTCGGAGGTATCGCAGTCAGGCTGATGAAATGTGTGTGTGTGTGTGTGTGTGGGGGGGGGGTTAGAGCATTGAGTCTCATACTATTACTTAGGTCTGCAAAATGTTGCCTTTATGCTGTTGTTAATTTTTCAGAGAGAAACACTGGTTGTTGTGGTCAACCAACTCTGATTCTGGCTTTTTTCTTACATTTCTGAGAGGTGGGGTTGGGGGCTGAATCGGATATTAAAGTGTAGTGATATTGATTAAAACCTGACTCTTCTTTACGCAAAACCTTATTGGGTGAAAAAATGGTTTAGAGAGAAATAAAAGGTAATTTGGTGCATACGCTCACATCCCTACATGTTAAGGCCATTCTAATAAGACAGGACAATGTGACCCAGCTATTAGAGCGGAGGAGGCCCCCTGCTTTAACCCTAGAGTCGACGATAATATCACCGGGTCAGTAACGACCTTTTGTGGGCTAACTTAATGGTTAATTTATCCTTCCTGTGTTTGACCCTGCTGTTCCTCCCCACCAGACGGTTTGTTTAACCAGTACATCAGTCAGCAGGAGTACAAGCCCCGGTGGAGCCAGATCATCCCCAAATGCCACAAAGGCATTGCCACCCAGGAAGCTAACCGAGACGACATCAACAGTGAGAGCCTGTCTTCCCAAATTCTCAAATATATCTCTTCTCTCACCCGCCTGTCGCTCACATGTTGCACTGCCCTCCTCTCTTTCTGTCTCTCTGTATCACTCCTTCTCTCCTCTATTTCTTTCTCTCTGTCTCTGAAATTTTCTGTGTGTGTGTGTGTGTCTCTCTCTCTCTCTCTCTCTGTCATCCCCCCCAGGTGATGGTGATGACAACAGGCCCGGGATGAGGGGAGGACACCAGATGGTCATAGACGTCCAGACAGGTGAGTAATGTCCATACTGGTGTTTCCTGAATCGGAGTGGCATTCTGTTTTATTTCAAATTCAGTGACTTGTGTCTGTTGGCTGCACACATGTGATGCTTGGACATAAGTTAGCTCAGCGGACGTGCACTCAAGCCCACCAAATGTAGACCTCAGTCAATGTGTAATCAAACTAAAGACCCACCGCTGACCTTCCCCTTCTGCTCCGAAAACCATGCTGTCCCTAGGGCAGATCTAAAAGAGCACATTAATTACTGCTATTGTAGTGGTGGAAGAAACACCGCTATTGTTATTTCAGTATTTGGAAATTTTTTCAGCATAGCGTGTCCTAATCGGCCCTCTGGAAGACAAAAGCCTGCATTCTGTATACATGTGCGTGCATGCATGCGTATGTGTGTGTGTGTGTGTGTGTGTGTAAAAGAGATTATTTGTCTTTATATTGTGTGGGAGCTAGTTAGGTTGAATCGAGTCTTCCATCCCTTGCCCAGTTTGTATCTCAGGCTGTTTTGTTCAGCTCGCAGGAAGTGAATAGTGAATATAACTTCAAACGCACCACCGTAACCCAGTGATACTGGCTTGGCCCTTATCTCCCAAGTCAAACACCACTAGTCGGACATATGGTTACAATCTACTGAACCTGAGCATCACTGTGGAAACGGCAAACTCCCACAGGCTCACTGTCGTTGTTTAAACAGTCAGAGTCCTCAATGAGCAATGGAATGTTTATGCAGCAAAGGACCTGTGTCAGGGCTAGATTGAAAATACCCTTTGTTTTGCAATATAATGATCATAATAATGAAATGGGAGGAACAGTCTCAGCAAATTTAGTCGTGATTTTTTTTTTTTACTGTACTCCTGGCATCTTATGAATATCTTCAGTTTCCCGCCTCAGATCGAACTTGACACATTTCACTCATTGTCCAATATTTTTGTAAACAGAATCATAGAAAAACTTAAAATGTTGTGCTATTTACCAATATTCTATCATGTATTATCAAGAATAATTGTTGAAACTTAATTTTATGTAAATTAAATGTAGAGACACAATGTAATCATTAAACGTCATTGTTGCCTCAGCTGATATAATGCTTCAGCATCACTGGCAGCCAGCTCCGCCTATTGGCTTTTTCTTACACATTCAAGATGTCTCCACATGGCCCCCGTGTTACGTCCGGCTTGGTTGGGTGTCCCTACAGACACAATTGGCTGTGTCTGCGGGTAGGAAGCCGGACGTGGGTATGTGTCCTGGTCGCTGCACTAGCACTTCCTCTGGTCAGTCGGGGCGCCTGTTCAGGGGAGAGGGGGAACTGGGGGGAATAGCGTGATCCTTCCACGCTCTACGTCCCCCTGGTGAAACTCCTTTCTGTCAGGTGAAAAGAAGCAGCTGGTGACTCCACATGTATCAGAGGAGACATGTGGTAGTCTGCAGCCCTCCAGTAGAGCAGCGACCGGGATGGCTCGGAAGAGGGGGTAATTGGCCGGACAAAATTGGGGAGGGAGATGTCTCCACATGGCAAGTGGAAATTTGACATTTGTGTAGCTGAAGCATTATTACAGTCTGTTCATTGACTGGTGGTGCTGGTTCTGTTCTGCAGAGACGGTGTACCTGTTTGGGGGCTGGGACGGCACACAGGACCTGGCTGACTTCTGGGCCTACAGTGTTCAGGAGAACCAGTGGGCCTGCATTTCCCGTGACACTGAGAAAGAGGTGAGGTAGTGGTGGGTTTGGTTGTCATATAATTTTACCGGTAAGTGACTATCAGGGCGTGTTGCTGGCAAATGAAGCCTTTGGATACCACACATTTTAGTTTGATTTTGATAACATATTCTAGGTATGACTGACTGACTGAATGAATTTATTTGGTGATAAAACAACACATAACACTACACTGCAGGCATTACATACATTAGAAATCACCAAGGATGAAAACACAATAAAGCCCAAAGGCTTTTTTCCATTGCGGTCCTCTAGTATATCCCAGAAAGTTGAATCAATTCATCTAGGCACAATGTTTAGTGGAAGAAACGTTTCATCATTCATCCAAGTGACTTCGTCAGTCTCAACTGACTGCAGGTATCCCCCAACCTTATAAACAGCACAGTTGTATAATGACCGAAACCAACGATCAGTTTCGCAAATTGCTGTGAACATTAACTAGAATTACAATGTCCTTTAGTATAACACTTAACATACCATAAGATAAAAGCAAAACAATAAGACAGACAGCAAGCGAAGACGATACAGTCAACATATAACTAGCAGGTGGCGGGGTAGCTATGCCAACATGCTCATGTTTCCTTGATCATAAAAGGTTAGAATTAAAATTGAATATGCTGCATTGATCTTTGCACCCATTTCTTTAATGCCACTTTAAACTGCTCTGTGAAACACTCAATTTCAGATTTGTGGGCAGATTATTCCACTGTACTCCTGCACTGTAGAGAAATGTGTTTTTGCCCATTAGGCTATTGGATCGAAAAGGGATGAAGTCTGTCAAACTACCGCTTGTAAAGTAGCTATGATTGTCTCTTAGTAGTGAAAAATAATTAAGTACTTTGGTACCATGTTTTTAACAATTTTGTTAGTGAGCAGCATATTAATATAAATGATTCTGTTTTTCCCACCGTCAAGTCAATTTTATTTGTATAGCCCACTATCACAAATTATAAATTTGCCTCAGTGGGCTTTACAGCAATACAACATCCTTTCCTGTCTACTGTCAACCAGTTAAGCTTTTTAAAATGTGCAGGATCAAGATGTGTATGTAGATGGACCTTTTAATATAATCTTTATCAATTTATTTTGAGCCTTTTGTAGTTTGTTTTTTGAGACATTGTGATAATCCAGTGTACCAGGATGTGGTAGCATAAGCAAATTGACTTTGAAGTAGAACTCCAGCTAGAGTATGAAGAATTGAGCTGTCCAGAAAGGTAGCTTTTCTGGCTAGAAACTTAATTCTTTGATTTATTTTGGTGAGGGCTATTAAAGCCATATTTTCACCTGATAAAAACCTATCTAAAATGCAGCCAAGATAATTTACATTATTTTTAGCAGTTATCTGGAACTCTCCAACTTTGACCTTAAAACCCGGTGACCTTACTAATTCTATTTTAGAATAAAAAAGAATGGCTTCAATTTTCTCAAGTGTAGGGATAATTATCATCTGTTAGCCATCTACTTACATTTTGAAGTTCTCTACTGAATGTTCTCAACTACTGTCTTCTCTTTATATGCCACCAATAAAACAGAATCGTCAGCATATAAAAAAAGATTGCATGAGGCAGCTGCTTTTAAGTCATTTATGTATAATAAAAACTATAGAGGACCCACGATACTACCCTGTGGCACCCCACATCCCATGATTCTTGACTGAGAGGGTCCCATTAACATCAACCATTTGAGCATGACTTGATAGGTATGACTGGACCCAATTCAGGATCAGCCCACTGAAACCCATGGCTCTTAATTTCATTAATAAAAGGCTGGCTCTAATGTATCAAATACTTTTTGCAAATCCAGCATGACCATGCCACAAACTTATCTCCATCCACTTCTATTCTAATAAGTTCTGTTAGATACACCAATCATGTTTCAGTAGAATGTTTTTTTTCTAAAACCTGATTGCAGCTCATATAAAAGGTTATTGTTTGAAGTATGTTCATTTATTTGTTCCTGTATAATTATTTTTATAATCTTTGAAAGAGCAATTAGAATGGATAATGGTCTGTAGTTGCTTTGGTCGAATTTGCTTCCATTTTTATGTAGTAGAATTACTCTTAACATTTTTAGCTCATCTGGAGCTTAACGTGACTGAATATACGTATTAATTATATGAGCAACAGAAGGAGTGATCACTTCTGCAGCATCTCTAAGAAATCTTGCAGATGTGATCTAAACCATTTCTGACGATGACATACCACTGATTGCCATGGGAGACATGAATATCCTTACTGAGAAAACTCAAGCAACTGACTTCCTGTCTCTTCTGTCCTCCTTTGTCCTCAGACAGGTGCCCACCCCTCCCACACACAAAGCGGGCAATACTGTTAATCTGATTTTGACTCGGAACTGCTCCACAGCAAATCTGACTGTCACCCCCGTACATCTGTCAGACCGCTTCTTTATTCAATTCACGGCCTCCTTACTGGAACATCCCCACGTTCCTCCACAAATAGTCTCCTTCCACCGAAACTTCCGGTCCTTTACACTGATCCAGCTTTCCAATGAGGTCTTGGCTTCCATGCCTCCTCATAATGAATTCCCTTCACTCCCTTTCAACGAGGCTACAGACACACTCTATTCCTCACTAGCCTCCTCTCTTTACAATCTCTGCCCTCTAGCATCCAAACCTGCTCGTAATGCCCCCCCCCTAGTCCGTGACTCACTGAGGTCATCAGAGAGCAAAGGGCAGGGCTCAGAGCAGCAGAGAGAAAATGGCATAAAACCAGAGCGCTCCTCCAACTTAAAAACAGCTAAGGCCACTTACTATCAGAACAAGGTCTGTGGCACCACTGATGCTCAAAAAATGTTTTTTGCATTTAACTCACTCCTCAATCTGACTCCTGCTCTGACCTCCACTCTGCTCACTCCTGACATGTTCACCTCGTGCTTTACAGATAAGCTTTCTGCCATCAGTAACCAGTTCTCAGAGCCTGACCAACTCTGTCTGCCGCTACCAGCTAACAGTGCCTCACTCACCTCATTCTACCCCCTGACCGAGGAGGAAGTCGCCAAGCTTCTGCTGGACCCTCGTCCCACTACATGTCTGCTGGACCCGATACCATCCAACCTCCTACAGACCATTCCCCCCACAGTCACACACATCATCAACTCCTCGCTTACAATGGATTTAAGCAAGCTCGGGTCACCCCGCTGTTAAAAAAAGCCTACATTCAACCCAGCCCAGGTTGAAAACTACAGACTGGTTTCACGCCTACCCTTTCTATCAAAAATACTGGAGCGCACGTACGGTCTTTAACCAAGTCTTTGAATTCCTTTCTGAGAACAATCAGTATGATCCGAATCAGTCTGGCTTTAAGCGAGGTCACTCTACCGAGACTGCACTGCTGTCGGTAATAGAACCACTGCGTTTGGCTAGAGCTGCTAGTCAGTCTTCAGCTTTATTGCTCCTAGGTCTGTCAGCTGCCTTTGACATGGTTAACCACCAAATCCTCCTCTCCACACTCACTGAGGTTGTTATCTCAGGATCTGCCCTCCGCTGGTTCATGTCCTATCTCTCAGGGAGATCTTTTAGAGTATCTTGGAAGGGAGAAGTGTTCAAACCACACAGCTTATCCTCAGTGCTCGGTCCCTTTCTCTTCTCAGTATACACCACCTCATTTGATGCAATCATCCGCTGCCATGGTTTCTCATACCATTGCTATGCTGACGATAGGTATCGTCAGCATAGGATACCTATACAATACCTATCATTCCCTCCTGATGACCTCACAGTCTTGGCACAGATATCATCACACTTTGCTGATATCTCTGCAGGGATGAAAGAACGCCACCTTCAGCTTAACCTATCTAAGACTGAGCTACTTGTCATCCCAGCCAGTCCATCCTTACAACAACAGATCAGTATCCAGCTTGGAACAACCTAACTCATGCTGACAAAGTCTGCCCAAAACCTGGGTGTCATGATTCATTACCAACTAACCTTTGAGGTTCACGTGGCCTTGATTGCTCGGTTGTGCCAATTTGCCCTGTACAACATAAGGACAACTAGGCCCTATCTGTCTGAGCATGCAGCACAACTCCTGGTACAGGCTCTTGTAATACCACACATTGACTACTGCAACTCCTTACTGGCAGGTCTCCCTGCATGCACTTTCAAAGCTCTGCAAATGATCCAGAATGCAGCAGCGTGTCTGGTCTTCAGTCAACCCAAAACGGCACATGTCACTCTGCTGTTCATATCCCTCCAGTGGCTTCCAGTTGCTGCCCGCATCAAATTCAAAATCTTAATGCTCGCTTACAAAACAGCAACTAAAACAGCTCCCGCCTACCTGAACTCCCTCATTCAGGTCTACACTTAGTCCTGCTCACTACGCTCTGCCAATGAAAGGTGCCTGGCAATTCTGCCACAATGGGGCTGCAAATCACTAACAAGACTCTTCTGTAGTTCCCTGGTGTTGGAACGAGTTACCAAACTCTATTCGATCCGCTGAGTCCCTCTCCATCTTTAAGAAGAAACTAAAGACCAGGCTCTTTCACGAACACCTCCACATCGATGGTATTAATATATTTTAAAAATGTTTTGCCTCTATGCACCCTATGCATTGCCTTTGTGCACTGCCTATTGACACCTGTGTCCTATCGGTCTTTAATCTAATTTTTTGGCACTTACTTTGCATTGTCCTGACTAGAACCTTGCTTGTGTTGCATTAACTCTCAGATGTGCGTCGCTTTGGATAAAAGCGTCTGCTAAATGAAATTGTAACATTGTAAACCAGTGCCGATTCACACCTTTGAGAAAACAAAAGAGATGAGTATAAAAGTCTGTTTTTCACCATGTATACCTAAAAGCTGTGGAAGTTTATCAACCAGTTTTTTTAGAAATTGTAGCAAAATGTGAATTCAAGTGATCAGCCACTTCCTTTTTGTGTGATGTGCTATTTTCATCTATATCCAGACTGATATTATTTGCTTTAGATTTTAAACTTATGCTGTTCCCCAATTCCTTAAGGCACTTCCAAAGCTTCCTTGGCTCTTATTTACGTTCTAAGATTTTCTCACTGACAAAATCTTCCCTAGCCTTTGTGATCATTCTGTTTACTTCATTTCTAAAACTCTTAAAACTTTTGAAAACTTGATTGGTCTTTGTTTAAACTCTACATAACTATCATTTCATGGTCTGATAGCCTTTAGTATGTCATCGTTTATCCATGTTTCAGATCTCTGTTTAATTCTAACTGTTTTCATTGGAGCCAGCCTATTTCAAATATCTATGAAGGCTTTGTCAACATCTTGACATTCCAATACTTGAGAAAGATTTGTATTCTTTAGACTCAACAAGGGCATCTTTGCTGGTGTCTTTTTAAGCTTCTTAACCTGACTCAATTGTATGATGACAGGCATGGACACAAGTCCATGAATACTGGGATGGTATCCAGCGCTTTTACCTGTGCCCCATCCATAGGGTTAATGGTTGTGTCAGGAAGGGCCTCCAACGTAAAATTTTGCCAAATCAGTATGCGGATTGACAAGATCAAACCAGATCAGTCATGGCCCAGGTTAACAATGGCCACCATTGGTGCTGTGCCCTCACATGGTATCAATGGAAACAATAAAATCTGCTGTGGCAACGCCTGAGAAGCAGGGAACAAGCCGAAAGAAGAGGAAGAAGAAGAACCTGACTGAATTGTGGTGTATATACACAGGTTTTCTAGTCTTCTTTTGAGGTAGATGATGTTATGGTTACTCAAGCTATAACTTACTACTCCACCTTTAGAAATATCATCTTTGGGCTTCCGGGTAGCAAAGCGGTCTATTCCGTTGCCTACCAACACAGGGATCGCCAGTTCGAATCCCCGTGTTGCCTCTAGCTTGGTCGGGCGTCCCTGCAGACACAATTGGCTGTGTCTGCGGGTGGAAAGCTGGATGTGGGTATGTGTCCTGGTTGCTGCACTAGCTCCTCCTCTGGTCGGTTGGGGTGCCTGTTCAGGGGGGAGGGGGAACTGGGGGGAATAGCGTGATCCTCCCACGCACTACGTCCCCCTGGCGAAACTCCTCACTGTCAGGTGAAAAGAAGCGGCTGGCGACGCCACATGTATTGAAGGTGGCATGTGGTAGTCTGCAGTCTCCCCGGATCTGCAGAGGGGGTGGAGCAACAACCAGGATGGCTTGGAAGAGTGGGCTAATTGGATGGGTACAATTGACAACTGGGGGGGAAAAGGGGTTGAATTAAAAAAAAAATCTTTATCTGAAACAAGAATCAAATCAATGATAGTTTCAGTGGTACAGGCAACACGTGTTGGTTCATGTATCTACTGAGTTGGCCCAGATACTCGGCAGAAATTATCATATGCTTTATACAAACAAGTGTCCTTTTTTAGAATGTCTGTGTTCAAGTCACCTAAAATAATAGCGTCGGGGTTTGTGATATTTTTTGCACAGACCTCCTCCAGCAGTTCATAGAAATGGTTTTGGTCCGGAGGCCTGTAACAAACTCCCGCCAGTAATTATTTGCTCTTAAGAAAAATTATATCCAACCACAGAGTCTTAATTCTTCATGGTAAATGTCCACTCAGAAATTGGAAACGATGTCCGTCCTTACAAGTACAAAGCCCTCCACCATTTCGATTTCTGCCCTTTCTTATGATTGTGTTGTTTTCTAATGCAGTTTCGAGTCGTCTACAGAACTGTCGAGCCACTTTTCTGAAAATGATAAAATATAAGGCTTACTTTTGGAAGTAAGAAAGTGGTTTTGGTGGATTTTCGGGAGCAAGCTCTAAATGTTAAGATGCAGTACATGTAATCCTCTTGATGAAAATATGTTGTCCAAGTAAGTGATGTCCTTTATCGAGACATCCTTTCCGTGTTTTATTATTTCGTGTTGTGTGTTTAGAGTGGGCCGAGCGCGCGATCCTGCCACAAGATGTGCATCGACTCCCAGCGACGGCAGATCTACACGCTGGGCCGGTACCTGGACTCCAGTGTCAGGAACAGCAAATCCCTCAAGAGCGACTTCTACCGCTACGATATCGACGCCAACAGCTGGACGCTGCTCAGTGAAGACACGTCCGCCGATGGAGGCCCCAAGCTGGTGTTTGACCACCAGGTAGGTGGTAGTTTTCTGTGTTTAGTTAGGTAGCTCAGTCAGTCAGTTGAAGGGTCCATGCCAATGATTTTACTAGTCAAACGAGATTATTGTGGAATGTTAATTTTAGCAGTGTTGTTTTTTCAGTGGCGGCATGGTGACGCAGTGGTTAGCACGGTTGCCTCACAGCAAGAGGCTCCTGAGTTTTAGCCCCGGGGTAGTCCAACCTCGGGAGTCGTCCCAAGTTGTCCTCTGTGTGGAGTTTGCATGTTCTCCCCATGTCTGTGTGGGTTTCCTCCGGGTGCTCCGGTTTCCTCCCACAGTCCAAAGACATGCAGGTCAGGTGAATCGGCCGCACTAAATTGTCCCTAGGTGTGAATGTGCGTGTGGGCCCTGTGATGGCCTGGCGACCTGTCCAGGGTGTCTCCCCGCCTGCCGCCCAGTGACTGCTGGGATAGGCTCCAGCATCCCCGCGACCCTGAGAGCAGGATAAGCGGTTCGGATAATGGATGGATGGATCTTTAAACTGGACTGGATCAATTAAGTATGATAGAAAACTTGTATTTGGCGGGAAAACACCAAGAGTAGTTGTTGAATTTCAGAATCCTTTGGCCACATTTGGGTGGCACCCGATGTTATTTCTGCCCAGTTTGTTCTCTATGGGCCTCGACTGACATGCTTCCCTGCTGCAGTTGTATTGGTAACACTTTACAATGAGGTTACATTAATTAACATGAGCTATTACAGCAATAAGCATTAACTAACCCTAACAAGCATTCTCGTTTTAACATTCATTAATGGCTTACCGGTTAATCAATGTACTAACTAATATTAGTAAATGATGAACACCATTAGTAAATCATTACTAGACACGTTAGTTAACTATTAACTGTTAGGTAATGCTTATTACTGGTTAATTAATGTACCCTTATTGTAAAGTGTAACTGGTGTGTCTGTGAAGATTTTGTAGTTGAGGTGTGATCTAAGAAACTTCTGGTTCCTACATATGTACACACACACACACACACACACACACGTATATACATTCAACACAGCTACAGAGAAAAATCCAAGTTCCTCTCATTTTTTCCAATTTTGTAAGACTGAAATTGAAGCAGATTTGTGTAGAGACCTTGGGTGAAGGTTTTGGTCTTCCGTCTCCAGCGGACTAACTTGAAATCTAAGCAGTAGATGAATGTCCTGTGTCTTCCCTGACCTTTGACCTTCTCACACGCACACATGCAGGGAGTGGTGCCTGAAGAAATGTTTCTTCTGCAGTTTTCCCATCCTGCTGTCCTTCCTCCAGGGGCAGGCAGGCAGGAGCAGTGGGCAGCCCTTTCCTTCAGCGCCCGCAGACCAATTCCAGATGAATATCCATGTCAGGGACAGGAGAGCATTCGACTCTCCAGTAGTTAAACCCTCCAGTTTTTCATCCTCATGTCCTCTTTTCTCCCTCTTTTTTTTCTATCCTTCTCTTTGCTCTGTCTCCCTCTTTGTGTCCTGTTCTTCCTCTGTTTTCTTTCTCTCTCTCTCTCTCTCTCTCGCCCTTCCTGCAGATGTGCATGGACTCGGAAAAGCACATGATCTACACCTTCGGTGGTCGGATCCTGACCTGCAACAGCAGCGTGGAGGACAGCCGGACGTCAGAGCCCCAGTTCAGCGGCCTTTACGCCTACCACTGCCAAGCCGGCACGTGGAGCCTCCTGCGGGAAGACTCCTGCAATGCCGGGCCTGAGGACGTCCAGTCCCGTATTGGACATTGCATGCTGTTCCACACTGTGAGTCTGCTCACCCAGCTATCGCTGCTAAGTGGGTGACTACCACTCCTGGATTAATGACCACCACTTTTTAGTGTGTAGCTACTGTGCGTTGTTAGATTCTAGGTTCTGCACAATTGTGGGTTATCCAGATTTTTTTTTTTGCTAGATACAGTGCTTTGAATTAATAATAAATGATATTATTAGGCCTGTGATTTGTAATTTTAGTCTAGTCTCAATATATTAGCAGCCATAAGGGTTACTTGTGATTAGTGAGGTCTCTTTCCCTTTGTCTGTCCCCACAGAGGAACCGCTGTCTATATGTATTTGGGGGTCAGAGGTCCAAAACGTATCTGAATGATTTCTTCAGCTATGATGTGGACAGAGACCACGTAGAGATAATATCAGACGGGACCAAGAAGGATTCGGGCATGGGTGAGTTTTAGCCCCTGTACCTGCTGTTCACTGTTCAATCTCTTAACTGGAAGGTCTTGGGTTTGATTCCAGCCTAAGCCACATGTCCTGTCAACCTGCCCTCAAGCAAGGCATTAAAACTCCTACATAATGATTGTAGCAGGCCAATGTGTGAATGCTTATTGGCAATGTTGGGATTTGAGTACAGGACCAGTGTGTGTGTGTGTATGACAAGATGAGACATGCCACAGACTAGTGATTCTCAGCTTGGTCCTCGGAGACCTCTTAAGCTGAACTTAATGAACTACCTGGCAGTGTAGAAAAACCACAGTACTGGAGGCCCCTGAGGACCAGATTGAGAACCGCTGCCATAGACAGGCAATGATTATCACTCCATGCATAAACACATTTAGCAGCCAGTAGCTGGAGAAACACAATCGGAGGTAAAAGGAGTGGTGTATCCGCTATTACGGCCAATATTCTGCATCTGGCGAGTTTGCAGCCAGAGATGAAGCGGCAGTTGGGACTTGGGAGTAATTGTCCCTGGAGAACACTATTGATTTCATCAGACCCAGCAATTTTAAATTTACTCAGAGGTAAATTGATTCTCAGAACTTCTCTTCCACTTGTTCCGTAGGATTTTAAAACAACCCTGTGGCTGGATTTATTCAGCACTTCCTCTGACTTGTTGCCATCGACCAGATAACCGTTTATCAGTTTTGTTTTCTCTTTCTGCGCATACTCTGTCACAGCTCAAATCACTCTTATGACGTATGTTCTCTCGCGTTGTTGCTGCAGTGGCGCCCTCGGTGCCTACGCACATGTTAGGCTATACAGATGATGACAGTTCTCCCCATTTAGACGCGGACAGCTCATAATTTTTTCCCCCGGTATGTTCATGACTACACCAAAGCCTTATGTGCTAATGTTTCTTCACCCACCAAACACGCAGCTTCATCGGACAAAATGTATGATCGTCTCCGTCCCCATGCTCGACATCGTGATCGATACGTCTTCCAGACCCAAATGTGGTTTGTTTTTCTCTGTCAGGCGTATCTTTGTCTCAGTCCTTAACCTAGGCAGTGACCACTTGGTTGTATTGTCTCTGTGAAATGGGTCAGGCACTTATGAGAATGGAGCGAATGACTCAGTTCATTTCAATGATGCTTTATTGGCATGACTGCATTAATTACAATGTTGCCAAAGCAAAACAGGTCAACAGAGAACCAAACCAAAAAAAAAAAATTAAAACAAATGAAAAATAGATAGATCCGGCAGAAACATAGAACAGCACTTGAACAGCAACTGACAGTGTTTTGGTCACTCTCTGACCCTTAGGCTATGGCATTCTGACACTTATTGTGCTACAAGGTGTGACCTTTGACCCTGTCCTAAAATAAGCGGCCATTGTTCTTTCTCATCCGGGAGTCGGACATTTGGAATCTGGTTTTTAAATTTCTCCTGGTATTTTCCTCTTATGTTCTGGAATTTCTCACAATTTAGCAGGAAGTGCATCTCTGTCTCCACCTCACCTGCCATACAGTGACCACATATTCTTTGCTCTTTTGGCAGCCAAGGTGTTTTGTGTGTCTGCCCTTTTCAGTGGCTAGACTGTGGTCAGTGAGTCTGTACTTGGTAAGGACGTGTCTGTGCTGACTGTCTCTGACAGTGGACAGACAGTCAGCCAGTTTGTCTTCTCTTTTTAGGGCCCGGTAACATCCTAATTTGTGTTGTAATTTGGTTTCTATGTGCTAATGTTCCAGATATGAGTTGTTGCATTGTGTGATGATGTGGTTTCCTCTGGTCTGTGGGTGGGTAGCAGTGCTGGTCTGAAACTCATCTGTGTCAGTGGTTACGGGGTCCGTTAGTTTCGCAACCAGCTGACTGAGGGGACTCTTTTTGGGGCTTAGCTCTCGGATTTGGAATGCTTTAAATTGCAATGAGTCGTGGGGACTTGATTTAAGGTGCATCCAGAATTTAAGTGATTTTTTTTGGATATTCATTATCAATGGGAAACGGCTTAGTTCTGCCCTGCATGCATTTGGTGGTGTTTTCCTTCGTACGTTTAGCAATTTCCGGCAGAATTCTGCATGCAGGGCTTCTATTGGATGTTTGTCCCATCCAGTGTAGTCTTGCTGACTGAGTGGACCCCATACTTCACTTCCATATACCGCAATGGGCTGGATGACACTGTCAAAAGATTTTGGACCAGATTTTAATTGGGATGTCTGTTTTACAGAATGTTCTTTTTATTGCATAGAAAGCTCTTTGGGCTTTCTCTTTAAGTGCATTCACTGCCAGACCAAAGCTTCCCGAGACACTGACCCTCGGTCCCAGGTAGTCATAATTTAACGTGTGCTCTAGGGTGGTGTTACCTCGAGTAAATAGGTGTCTACTTTCCTGACACCTGGGCTTCTTCTGGAAGATCGTAATTTTTGTCTTTTTTAAGTTTACTACCAGGGCCCGGTTCTGACAGTATTTCTGTAGCAGATCCAGATGCTGCTGTAGACCCTGTTCTGTGGGTGGCAGCAGCACCAGGTCATTTGCACAGAGCAAGAATTTAACTTCTGTGTTGTTTAGGGTGAGGCCAGGACTCTGTCATTCTACATCTCCTTCTGCAAGGGGGTCAAAGCAGCAGTTCTGTCAGTGGCTATGTATGTGTGTACATATATAGTCTGTATCACATTATTAAGCATACGATTCGGCCTAATGGAAATAATGCATTTGATAGTTGCAACAGGCTCCACAGACCTTCATCCCTGGCTTCTCAAGACACACACACATTAATTGGGCACAGCTGCTGCTTGTTGACCAGATTAACCTCTCCTAAGAGTCTACCTGCCTCCAAACCAGTGGACCAGCCGCACCACAACCACAGCTAATGCTGTTTATTTATCTGTGCTAATCCCTGCCCCAATCCTCCACCCGACCCTGTGATCATTTAGATTTCATCTGATTAGGGCGTCCGGGTGGCGTAGCGGTCCATTCCGTCGCCTACCAACACGGGGAACGGCGGTTCGAATCCGTGTGTTACCGCCGGCTCGGTCGGGCGTCCCGAAGGACACAATTGGCCGTGTCTGCGGGCGGAAATCAGGATGTGGGTATGTGTCCTGGTCACTGCACTAGTGCCTCCTCTGGCCAGTCGGGGTAACTGTTTGGGGGGGGCACTGGGGGGGGATAGCGTGATCCTCCAACGCGCTACGTCCCCCTGGTGAAACTCCTCACTGTCAGGTGAAAAGAAGCAGCTGGCGACTCCACATGTATGGGAGGAGGCATGTGGTAGTCTGCAGCCCTCCCCCCCGGATCTGCAGAGGGGTCGGAGCAGAGACCGGGACGACTACTCGGAAGAGTGGGGTAATTTGCCGGATACAATTGGGGAGGGGGGAAATTAAAAAAAAAAAGTAATCTGATTCGACCCGAAATGAGTTTGATTGGCAGACTCCTTCAGTCCTAAATTCTCCGTCTCTGTTAGAGGGGCTGTGACGGGTCCACCTGCAGCACCTGGCTTAAAGCTCTGGCCCGGCGGCAGGCTGACACTTCCTGTCCCAGACAGACAGACTGACTGATGAGAAAGCCCTGCATGCAGCCTATATAAATAGAGCCCTGTTTCAGCCACTCAGCACCAGGGAGCAAGGGATGAGATGGAGACGGAGAGAACACGAAAGAGAAGAAGCCTGGACATAGACAGATCGAGTGAGGAAGAGAGAGAGAAAAATCAAAGGAGTGAGCAAGAATGAAGCGAGTGAGAAAGAACAGAATGTATTTTGGCAGGAAGGAAGCAGCAAGCCCAAACACCTCTTTTCTCTCTCGCTCTCTCGCTCGCTCTCTCAAGTCCTTCTAGAACGTTTACGTGTGCTGTGGCCTGAGCAAGATTCACTGCTGCAACTCGAACCGCCGCTCATTTCCATCTCGTAGATTTGATTCAATGAACCCAGCCGCTTTGTGTTGTGTGGGTTCGGACCGCTGTCTGTCTGTCTGTCTGTCTGTCTGTCTCTCTCTCTTCCCCTGTCTTTAGAAAAAAACCCCATCTATCTGCTCTCAACCACGCATTAAATCTGCCTGAGTTACTTGAATTCTGTCCGCTTTGGCCCTCGCAACAGAAACGCCGTGTAATGATTTCGAGGACCGGCCCTGGGGTTTCTCTACCCCGTCAGTGCAGTAATGCTGAATAGCACTTCAACTCTCTCTGGCTCCTGGAGGCCGAAGAGAGAAACGGCTTTTATTTTCGTTAGCTCGCCTCAAAACTTTTTCGAACGGCTTTTCAAAGACGCCAGCCCGGCGGGAGGGCGACAGGGCAGTTTTTTGGGTTTGGACGGTTCCTCCTCCTCCTGATTCTTATCGGTACGTTTCCATAACTGCTCGGGGTTTTTAGCCCCCCCCCCCCCCCTCACGAGGTTTAGCTTGTTCGTTTTCTGCCTTTCGGAGAGGATTCTTTTATCCAAAGTTTTCACCCGCCAGTCGGGCCACAGCAGAGACACCCCCCCCCACACACACACACACGTGTCGCCATTTTTGTGATTCTCCGAGAATAAGGATGCACTGTTGAAAATCAGGCCGTCTATATTTGCATCGTGTTCTGTTCCGTCTCTTGTCGGCTGCGTTGTCATGGTGACATGTTGCCATGTTATCACGCCGTTTGCTCTGACCGCCTTTCACAGTCCACACTCCCGTGTTTTTCTTTGTTGCTGCTGCTCTAGTTTCTGAGAATCAAGAAACCCTGTTTTGAATCCGGACACCTTGTGTTTGTGTTTTAAAAATGCGTTTTTATTCCAGTAGCTTTCTGCATCTTGTGATTATTTACATATATATATATACACACACACACACACATACACACACACACACACACACATATATATATATATATATATATATATATATATATATATATACACACACACACACACACACACACACACACACATATATATACACACACACACACACACACACACACACACACACACACACACACACACATATATATATATATGTATGTCATTGTTATGGGGTAGGAAAGTTAATTATGTTGTCATAGTAGCAGCAGTAATAATGATTAATAATGATAAAGCTTGTCATGTGTATTTCAGCAGAGCAGGCTGTTATCAGATGACAAGAGGTATATATCCCAATCATTGTGTGCGACAGTGGTTTGTGACTGCCCCGTCGTATGTCTTTGTGTCTCTCGTCCGCAGTCCCGATGACGGGCTTCACCCAGAGGGCCACCATCGACCCTGAGCTGAACGAGATCCACGTCCTGTCGGGCCTCAGCAAGGACAAGGACAAACGGGAGGAGAACGTCCGCAACTCCTTCTGGATCTACGACATTGCCCGCAACAACTGGTAGGGAACACACACACACACACACATGCACACGTGCACACAGTCTGTTTAGTGAACACTAGAACGCCATAGCCGGTCGTTGCGACCGTATTTGGATTTTCAAAGTTTCATAACTTTGTGGGGGGAAAAAAGATACAGACCTGCCACTCCCGGCATGCTGCTAAAATTGCACATATTTGCATTAAAATGAGTTGTCGATCAATCGCACACAAAAAGAACAGTGATGGTTCGATCTGCCTAGAACGACCACGAGCGGTCAACACGGCCGTCTCGTAATTGGCGTGTGCGTCACGTCACTATTTATGATGTGTGTTGTCGCGTCGTTTCCTTCGTGAAGGTCATTGCTCTCTTCTAGAAACACACTAGCGCCCTCCAGTGTAGAAAAATAGTCTAGACTTGATTTGTGATTATTGCCAACATGTCTGGTTACAGATGCACCATGACTACCACCGAGGTGCTGCAGTATTTACAGGCGTTGGACAGCGGCCATTTTAAATCGTTTTAGAAATAATATTAAAGTTGTTAAAATGTTCATTTCGGTGTCGGTTAGTTTCATAACAGACATGTGTAATGCTTTACTGTCTCAGGTGGGTGTTTATCTTGACAAAATATAGAGTTTAAAAACCGGCGGTCACTTTGACCACCCGTGGTGGTTTCAGGTGGGAGTGACGTCCCGGTCGCTCTAGTGGTGAGACCGGGGGAGTGCAGGGCACACATGCGCACACACTCTCTGCGTCATCACTGAGTCACCCATACACACGAACCGTGTTCTGCGTGCTGTTTATATCATCTGTATTGTATCGAATAGTGTAAAACATGCAGGTACACACACACACACACACACACACACACACACACACACACACACACAGTAGAGTCGTTTAAATAGACCCGTCCCCGTCTCCACAATCATGTTTCAAAGGATTTCCCAACCTCCCGAGAGACATTTCATAATCCCCCCGTCCTTCAGAACAGAACTGCGTGTCCTCTCTGTGTCGGCGCACGCACACATGCCTGTGTGTGTGTGTGTGTGTGTGTGTGTGTGTGTGTGTGTGTGTGTGTGTGTGTGTGTGTGTGTTCCCCTCCAGTGAAACTAGCTGTTCTGTTGTGTGTGTGTGTTCCCCTCCAGTGAGACTAGCTGTTCTGTTGTGTGTGTGTGTTCCCCTCCAGTGAGACTAGCTGTTCTGTTGTGTGTGTGTGTGTTCCCCTCCAGTGAGACTAGCTGTTCTGTTGTGTGTGTGTGTTCCCCTCCAGTGAGACTAGCTGTTCTGTTGTGTGTGTGTGTTCCCCTCCAGTGAGACTAGCTGTTCTGTTGTGTGTGTGTGTTCCCCTCCAGTGAGACTAGCTGTTCTGCTGTTCTGTTGTGTGTGTGTGTGTGTGTGTGTGTGTGTGTGTGTGTGTGTGTGTGTGTGTGTGTGTGTGTGTGTGTGTGTGTGTGTGTGTGTTCCCCTCCAGTGAGGCTAGCTGTTCTGTTGTGTGTGTGTGTGTGTGTGTGTGTTCCCCTCCAGTGAGGCTAGCTGTTCTGTTGTGTGTGTGTGTGTGTGTGTGTGTGTGTGTGTGTTCCCCTCCAGTGAGGCTAGCTGTTCTGTTGTGTGTGTGTGTGTGTGTGTGTGTGTGTGTGTGTGTGTGTGTGTGTGTGTGTGTGTGTGTGTGTTGTGTGGAACAGGAAAACAGAACAGGCTGCAGCCTCGCAGTTCCGGAACAGTGACTTGGGCGGCTGTTCTTGCACTGTGTGTCCAGTGAAACCCGAGTCCACCAGACGCTTCCCAGACACGCTGTGGACGTTGGCTCGCTGCTTGCAAAAAATACCTGCACTTGTGCATTTATGCATGTGTGTGTAGTCTCTGTGTGTGTGTGTGTGTGTGTGTGTGTTTGTTTGTTTGTGTTGATACGTGAATTTGCCTGCATCTTGTGAGCTTGGCTACGTTTGTTCTGGGCCTTTGTGTGTGTGTGTATATGTGTGCTTAGTCGGTATGCTCCATATGTGTGTGTGTGTGTGTGTGTGTGTGTGTGTGTGTGTGATGGAGGAGGCACTCAGTATCTGTGTGTGTACACATGATATATGTGGGGGTTGTGTGTAGGATTTGCTCCGAGGCGTTAGTGGGTCTTGTTTTTACCACCACTCGTGTGTGTGTGTGTTTCCTGCATAGGTCATGTGTATATAAGAATGACCAGGCAGTGAAGGAGAACCCTGGTAAGGCGCTGCAGGAGGAGGAACCCTGTCCACGCTTCGCACACCAGTTGGTCTATGATGAGATGCACAAGGTCTCTCTCTTTCTTCCTCTCTCTCTCTCTCACACACACACACACAGGTTGTTTGTTTTAACATCTTACACTCAGCCTTGTCCTCAGCTAGCAACTAGTGTCCCAAAATAGTAGTTATCAGTTCAGGCTTTATTTATACAGATCTGAATATGTACGTTGGAGTCAGGGTTGTGATGGTATATGGATTTTTTTTTCGTACCGCGGTGAAAAAGCAACCTTAACCCCTCCACCCCGAGAGAAAAAAAAATCCAAATTCGCTGGCTGCCCTTTGTCGTATGGCTCAAAGCCAAAATGTGCCCAAATAGGTGACGTAGTATTTGGCTTAGGGACTAGATTGTAGATTTGTTGCCGTTGTCGAGTGGAATAATGTGTCGCGGCTAGCGTCAGCTGTACGGGCGTTGCCACAGAAGAGACGTGTTGTCGCTATAAGCACGTGCAGTTAAAATCTAACTCCAGCTGTGTACTTGATCTTTCTGTCTGTCATGTTTATGTGTTGTGTGTGTACAGTGCCTTGCTAAAGTATTCGACCCCCTTGGCAGTCGTCACTAATTTCTGGATTATAAAAGACACTCACACATCTGTTCCTGAACAGTATGCTTTTTGAGAGCCCATGAGCTCTAACAGCATGTTCCCAAAGACAAAATAAGTTATGTTTCACTGACTTTTTATTAATAAAATCTGAAATATAATGCTATTTGACCCCTTGTGCTCTGAAAGCTCCCAAGTTTACACAAATGACAAATTATTCCCTAAAACAAACTCAGGTTAACACAATTGGACATAATTAGTGTGCACCTGTGAGAGATTAGAATAACAGTCTGGTTTATTGGTATAGAAAGCACTCTGTGTAAAGTTCATGTAAAGTTCATTAGCCGGGCGGGAGCTCCGACAGAAAATGAAGACAAAGGAGCATAACACTGAAGTGACAGACAAAGGGGTTAAAACGCAGAAGGCGGGAAAGGGATCCAAAACAATATCCGAGTGTTTGGATGTCCCACAGAACACTGTTGGATCCATTGTCAGGAAGTGGAAGCTGCGTCACACCACCCAGACGCTTTGTAGGACAGGACGGGCCGTCTCTCAAAGCGAAGGGTCTGAGCAAGACGTGGGGCTGGTGAGGAAAACCACACATGATCCTGCAGTCACTGTGAAGGAGCTCCAGAGGTCAGTGGCTGAAGCTGGAGTAAATGTGTATGAGTCAGCCGTGTCACAGCTCTCCATAAATCTGGCCTGTATGGGAGGGTGGCAAGAAAGGAGCCGTTGCTCAAAACTATGCCTATAAAAGCACGCTTGGAGTTTGCTACCAAGCATGAGAGAAACCCAGTTAGGATGTGGGTAAAGGTTTTGTGGTCACAGGAGACGAAAGTTGAGCTTTTTGGCCCGAACTCACAGTGGTATGTGTGGCGCAAACCTAACACTGCTCATGCCCTAAAAAACACCCCCCCCTACAGTGAAGCATGGCGGCGGCAACGTAATGCTATGGGGTTGCTTTTCATCTGCAGGAACCGGGAACCTTGTTCAAACTGAGGGAAGAATGGATGGAGCTAAATACAGGGAAATGTTGGAAGAAAAGCTGTTGCAGTCTGCCATAAAACTGAAGCTGGAGAGAAGGTTCCCCTTCCAGCAAGACAGCGATGCTAAGCACAAGGCTAAAGCAACAGCGGCATGGCTCGGCAACAAAAAGGTGTCCGGACCTCAACCCAGAGACTGAAAATCACAGTCCGGAGGCGCCATCCCACCAACCTGCAAGACCTGTACAAATTCTGCCAAGAAGAATATGGGCAAAAATTACTCCCGAAGAATGTGCAAAGCTTGTACATACTTACCCCAAGAAAATCACGGCTGTTATTGCAGCAAATGGGTACTCTACAAAGTATTGATATGTGGGGGTTGAATACTTGTGCAAGCACTATATTTTAATCTTTAATTTATTTCTAAAAAAGTCAGCGAAGTATAACTTCTTTTGGCTTTGGGAACATGCTGTTAGAGCTTATGGGTTCACAAAAACAGTATTGTTCAGGAACAGATGTGTGAGTATCTTTTCTAATCCAGAAATTAGTGATGACTGTCAAGGGGGTTGAGTACTTTTGCAAGGCACTGTATTCAATTAATTTAGTATTTGTTACTTTAGTAGTAGTCGTTCAATTTGGGTTTAGTTTGGTTGGTTTAGCAGAGTGTTTATTATACTCCGTATTGTTCTGTTTTCAGGTGCACTACCTGTTTGGCGGCAACCCAGGGAAGTCTTGCTCCCCTAAGATGCGTCTGGATGATTTCTGGTCTCTGAAGCTGTGTCGGCCCTCCAAGGAGTACCTGCTGCGGCACTGCCGGTACCTCATCAGGAAGTACAGGTAGCGGCGCCCACCACAATACCTCATCAATTACCTCCAGATAGGATGAGGGCGGCTTGCTATACACCGTGCCATTTGGAGGGCCTCTCTCCAAAGGCCTTTGATTTGAAGACATACCTCTTTTGCATGACTGCCTCATGGGGAGTGGATGCCCTGGCTGTGGTGGTGCCATCCTCCAGTCTAGCTACAGAATCAGATACCTCGAGGATGTTATTGCTGTGCTTATATTGTCATCTAGTGGTTGTGTTTTGCAATTGCAGCCCAGTGTTTGACAGTCGTCTCCCATCTGTTTGTTCTGGATGCTCAGGTTCGAGGAGAAGGCTCAGTCGGAACCGCTGAGCGCCCTTAAGTACCTGCAGAATGACCTGTCATTGACCGTGGACCACACCGACCCGGATGAGACAAAAGAGGTACTGGAGAGAGATGGAGATAGGTTGAGAGGGAGAGCGGTATCAGAAATACATCTGATAACATGGTATTCTCATGCTTTCTGTCAAGTAGAGCGTTACTGCCTCCTGCCCCTCCCTCCCCACTAACAACACACACACACACACACACACACACACAGTTAGTGTGCGTTCATGGTCTGGAAAATGAACATATTTGAAAGCGTCTGAGATGTTTGTGTTGTTTTTTAGTTCCAGCTTCTGCCCTCGGCGCTCTTCAAGTCCAGCTCTGACTTCATCCCTCTGGGTAAGAGTCTTCACCATCCACCTGCGAATGTAAATCTTGTATTGTTTTTACCAGGTGGGCTTTCATGTACCTGGAGTTTGACGTCATCGATGGCTCACTCTAACTCTCAGAAAGTCAGACACAATACAACATTTTAAATAAATAAGTCTAAAAATGTTAAACTAAGTAATCATGTACCAGGAAAAGTAATAATTCCCTTAAAGTTCAGTTTTCGGTATCTTGAAGATACATGAAAACTGATCTTTGACGTTTCGGTCTTTCAACAGAGGACCCAAATCAGATTTCCATCAACAACACACTTGTTTTGTATTTTTTTTTCCTACCAAATATTCTGTAAGAATACTTCATCCGACAGAGAACGTGTCCGTTCGGTAAACAACTCTTTTATCAGATGAACTTAACTGATGCCCCAAAAGACAAGTAAAGGGCAGGGAAGAGATGTCAAATTAAAATTAAAACGAAATAAGTTGAATTAAATTCAAGTTTAAGGCATCATCTCTGTGTTCGTTAGAGAAAGAAATCTTCCCAACAGCTGAAATGAAGTGGCGTGACAGCTTTAACCCCCAGGACCACTGAATGAAAGCCAGTGTCGGGTCATGTGTAGTGAGGTGGACTTAGCGGATGTGACCATGGTCTTTGAGCCTGGGGTCTTTGTCTAACCTCTTACTATCTGCTGCACCAGAGCTTCCTGTTGGAATTCAGCCGCAGGTCACCACCATCCCCTCACTGTCTGGGTGTCTGTGACCGTCTGTCTGTCTGGTTGCATGCCCTCTTCAGTTTGTTATCACTGTCTTCTCTATCCACTCTCTCTCTAGCTCTCTAGCATGAGTATAGCTAAATAGATGTAGCTAGAGAGCTTTGAATGGATCTGGGGTTCTGTGATGGAGGTTTAACTTTTTGGATGTGTTGCTGTAAAGGAGTGACTTAATATTTTGAAAAAAGATGTCATTAAAAAAGATATCACAAATTCAGCTCTCTCTCTCTCTCTGTCTCTCTGTCTCTCTGTCAGGTTTCTCAGACGTGGACCAGACGTACGCCCAGCGCACGCAGCTCTTCGACACGCTGGTCAACTTCTTCCCGGACAGCATGACTCCTCCTAAGGGGAACCTGGTGGACCTCATCACCCTGTAGCTCTGCCTCCTCTGCACACCCCACCATACAACCATACACCCCCCCCCGCCCCACAACCCTAAAGGTCCCCGGCATGTCTCCCCCGGATGGATGGACGGAAGAAGGGAGGGGGAGGGGTTATTTTTCCAAATGTGAGGCCCATCTCACTCAGCCGTGACCCCCGCCCCCCGTACACGCATACTCACACACAACTTCCACTCACTTCCTATCGGACAAGGTCACAGCACTGAACCACACTGGCCAACAAGGGCCCTAATCAGGGCCCAGGGGTTCGTATTTTGGGGCGGGGGGGCGAGAGTGAGGTTAAATTTGATGTTGTCTTGAGGCCTGATATCCCTTTATACTTTCCCACAAAGGCACCCCCCCCCCCCCAACGTGGCCCTCGGAAAAAGAAAAAAAGTAACAAAAACTGCCAAATGAGGGTTTTTCAGTTCATTTAATTCCTTATTTTCCTGATGGTTTACGGCAGGAGAGCATTTGCACGCCAAAGTCGTCCGCACTTATTTAATTCTTCACTCTTTTTTTTTAATTTCTTTTTTTTTTTTTAAAAGTCTTTATTTTGAACATTAAACTTTCTTTAACAGACAGAAAAACAATGTCGTACATTAGCAACAACACGCGCCTGTGCTCAAAGCGCCGCCAGGCGATGCCCGTTCAGGTCCGAGTGAGCTGACGTTAGGTTGAAACAGGGTCCGTATCAGCAGTTTACAAAGTCGGGTTCGGAAAGTCCACCCTCCTCAACCGGCCAGCGCCACCGCAAAGTGGGGATCCGTTTCATTCCACCTTTACACCATCTGCGAATCAACCCGAGAGAGAGCTGGATCAGCCGGTTCTGTCTCCTAGTCTACAGTCGGTTGCTCAACTGCTCAGACAACAAGCCGTTCCCACAACCAGAACTCTTACATCTTCATGGACGGGCTTTCATGTAGGCAACATGTAAAAAAAGGTGTTTTGGCCTAACGTGTATTGGTTCGGGGGCCGGGACCGTGACGCGTGTGCCGCTGCCCTACGCGATTTCGTTGGTTTTGCTTGATTCACCCGCAACATAAGCCTGAATCTAAAATAATGGCCCCGTTGTCCCGCGCGGAGTCAGCAATTTTAATAGTGTTTGTAGAATCAATAGTGGAATGATCCTAAGCTATAAAGTTTAATATATATCTATATCCATATATATATTGATGTGTGTGATTTGAGCCCGCCGGTGCCAGTGATTCAGTTTTAATGACATTTTCATTGGGGGGAAAAGTTGGTCTGCCACTTTTGATTCGTTGCCAGAATCTCTTCTTAACGTGATGTGTTAGTGGTTAAAACGAAGCGCGCCCCCCCCCCCCCCGGGTTTCTAAGAGTTCCTCCACCTCATTTCCTGTAGTAGATTGAGGTTTCTGATTGTTGATTTCACTCATAGACACACAGACAGGTGCATACACATACACGCATGAACATATGCAGAGGTGGTGCCGATTTGGCTAGTTCATGGAGGACATTTGGGGTCTCCTACAGTTTATCAGGTTAATGTAAGTCGAGACGTTGGCGAGCTGCACCCCTTCAACTCGGGTGCTTTTTGTCTCTTATGCAAACCATGCAGACCACACGTTCGCCTGTATTCTGAACTGTTGTAGTCTCGTTAGTGGTAACTGTCAGCTTTTTCTGTCCATCCGAGGGGAACGCTATGCGCAAATCGTAGTGATGAGTCTGGTAGAAGAGTCGGCATTTCAAACTCGTACTTGGGGACGGGAAGGATCTGCCTAAGCTGTTCTAGTTGAAGGCCCACCGGTATAGAAGCTGATGCTCTTGATTCATATATATTATCTTTTATTCACTGATAGCATCGTTATATCATGTCAAGTGTAATAACGTCACACTTGATTTACTAGCCATTCTTTAACAGGGGTCAGAAGCAAGGGTCGAATACACAACAGTGCCCCCTAGAGGTGGAGGGGTGGAAGTGGAGGCTGAATTGCCAGGGTCCTCCAAGTGAAGGAAGATCTCCTCAGTCTGCTCACCTTCATGTCGGAGTTTACCAGTGCAGCTTGTTGAAGTTCTGGTTTGTCTTGTCCTCCGTCTGTGTCATGTGTCAGTGAGATGGACTACAGTCTTCCTTGACTTCCAGCAGGACACTTGAGATGCAGCGCTTATATGATCACTATACTTTCCAGTCACCCCGAAATACAGCATGAGAGCAACACGTAAAGCTGTTATCTCTCCCCTATCCAAGCCCCCAAAACAGTTGTAATGTCTTGCTTGACAACATTAAGTTAAGTCAATTTTGTTTGTGTAGCCCAATGTCGCAAATTTACAAATTTGCCTCAAGGGGCTTTACGGCAACACAACATCCTGTCCTTAGACCTTCGCGTCGGATAAGGAACAACTCCCTAAAAAAAAAAAAAAAAAACAACCCTGTAATATGGCGAAAAAATAGGAAGAAACCTCAGGGAGAGCAGCAGAGGAGGGATCTCTCTCCCAAGACGCACAACGTGCAATTGGATGTTGTGTTTACCCAGTTTACACAATACTACACTGAAAGAGGATAACAGAATTATAGTGGAATTATAAAATTACACACAAATTGATAATGCCAAACCAATAGTGGACTAAATCTTCATCCATCAGATGTGGCGGTGGACTCTTTGTCTACTTGTGCATCTGTTTTTTATGGTTTAGGGCTACACAAAAATGACAGTTAAAGATTTGAAAATGTGTTTGATAGGATTTAAGGATATTGGCAACTGAAATTACTGTTTTGTTTTTTGGGATCCCCCCCCCTCCCCAATTGTAATTGGCCAATCACCCCACTTTTCTGAGCTGTCCCGATCTCTGCTCCACCCTCTCTGCCGATGCGGGGACGGCTGCAGACTACCACATGCCTCCACTGATACATGTGGGGTCGCCAGCCACTTCTTTTCACCTGACAGTGAAGAGTTTCACCAGGGGGACGTAGTGCGTGGGAGGATCACGCTACCCTCCCCCCCCGAACAGGCGCCCCAACCGACCAGAGGAGGCGCTAATGCAGCGACCAGGACACAAAGCCAACATCCGGCTTCCCACCCGCAGACACGGCCTATTGTGTCTGTAGGGACGCCCAACCAAGCCGGAGACAACACGGGGATTCGAACCGGCGATCCCCGTGTTGGTAGGCAACGGAATAGACTGCCACGCCACCCGGACACCCAACTGAAATTACTGCTGTAAATTAAGATGTCGTTATAAGATGCCAGAAAAATCGTCGATACTGATAAGCGATCTGGGTTATAATTCTAGTCGAGCCCCGTAGTGTCGAGTGGTGTGAACGCTAATCTCTGGTGGCTAACACTACTTTGGCTGGATTAGCATAACGTGTGTTTCGGTTGGTTTCACTGTCTGGTTGGTGAAATCCCGCTGCTGCTAGTTCCGATTCCAGTGTTGTCCAGCACCCGGTCAACCCCTGTGAGAAGCTAACCCGGTGTTGTAGCCGGCGCTTTGCGCTTCTGCATGTATGTATTTGGATGGTGTGCTGGGTAGTAGGGGAGCGACCTCTGAGGTCAAAGAGGCATGGTAGCCATTCTGGAGATCCTCACAGAGCGTGGGCTGAGGTTTCGGACGTTCCCGCTGGAATCGGCCGTAAAACATCGGCGTCTTAACGACGTAGGAGCAGGTCCGGGCAAGCGGCTGAATGACGCGGGGGCTTCCAACGACCTGGTTTCCACCCACCCGGGATGAGGCTGGCTTTTAAATGGCCGGAGAGGCCGGGGCCGATAGCCCTCCACAGACACCAGTTTGGCGAAGTGTCCGTTTCTTGCAAGTTGATGAAAATATCTCCCCAAAGAAAGTCGATTTTCTCCCCCCTCCCCCTTTTATTTATTTTTCAGATAAAGCTGGCACCATTGTTTTCTTAATTGCGTGAATTTGTGTTATTGCGAGGAGTATGAATGTGTGTGCGTGTGTGTGTGCGTGCGTGCGTGTGTTGCAATCCAGTCTGAAAATATTGATTTGCTCATGCTTCTGCTTCCCACATGAGCTTGGTGGAGAGAGTTGAACTCTAATAAGAAACAATACTAAAAAAACTAAAAAAACAGGAAACTTTGAAAGGAGTCAATATAATTTATGATAATTTTACAAAATTTAGGGCTTACCGAGCTTACTCAAGGACTTTTTTTTTTCCGTGCCAGAAGAAGACTGTGTTTAAAAAAAGAACAATTGAAAGCACCTTTGTAAAAAAAAACAAAAAAACAAAAACAAAAAAAAAAACATGCCAAATATAAACTTTCTTTTGCTGATTTATGGTGAGAAAAAAAATGGACATTTAGTTGGATGGGATGTTATTTTATTCCAGCTGCTCTCTCTCTCTCTCTCTCTCTCTCTCTCTCTCTCTCTCTCTCTCTCTCTCTCTCTCTCTGTTTCTCTCTTTCTCGCTCGTCCATCTTCCTCCGTCCCCCGGGTGGGATGGAGGAGTGAGGTCGGTACTCTCAGATCGGTCAGAACTACTCTGTGGATACCGTGAATGTGTAGAAAGCCTTGTAGTATCGCATTGTACGTAATGTATATAACGAAATAAAGATTGTATTTTGTTCAGGTTTTCTTAACTCGTGCCTTCCTGTTTGGATTTTTTTTGGGGTCGCGTTCGACAAAACACCACACACGCCAGCCTACACGACACCGACAGGCACACAACAGGGAACCAACCTGGGAACACAGCAGTTTTTTTTTTTATTTGCAAGTCTTGATTACCTAATTGATTAATTAATTTAATTAACTGACAAAGAAAACATGGCTGCCCTGGTCAAAGGACAAGGCATGGGACAATTTACAGTTTTCCAGTGTATCAGACCCCCTGTGGTTTGACTTCCTCTGCAGACAAACCGTAACAAAAATACAAAAATAAAAAACAAACAGAAAAAATACTGGTATGTACTTTGGTGCAAAGGTCAAAAGTATAGTACAAGTGAAAAGTGTACAAACACACAAACGACATAAGATTGATTCATATGGTGGAAATTTGGAGTGCGTATAAGGTGACAGATTAATTTCTATATGGTTTAGACTTGGTGACTGTAAAATAATATATATTAACTTTTAATTAAAAGGAGCAGGGACTAGTGAAGGGAAGTGAAATACTGAACTTCAGACGACTGACAGCCAAAAGAAAAATCGATCCAGAATAGCCTATGTTAAAACAAATGTGCACACGTAATACTGTGAATATTGTAATGGGGAGGCCTCTCAAACTGGCCCCCTGTCTCAGCGCGGCATCAGAAAAGTACAAAGGTGTAAATTTATACGATTATTTACAGTATTCTGTCAAGTGTCATTCCAGAGTGGGATATCCCACAACTGTAAAAATTGACACCCAGTTTTGAAATTAAAGGTCAATGGCATTAAAGTGGAAAAATAATAATATATATATATAAATATACACACACACATATAGATATATTTATATACATACATATATAGATATATATACATATCTGTATATATCCACACAATGTATAGATACATAAATATATATGTATATATACATATATTTGTGTGTATATATGTATGTACATATATACACATATGTGTGTAAGTATATATATGTATACATACATGTATATATACATATATGTACATATATCTGTATGTATATATACATTTATTTGTATAGATATACATTTGTGTGTGTATGTAAGTATATATGTATATGTACATATATGTGTATATATTCTCTCACTTTAGTTGCAAAATGCGAACAATTTTAGCCCTTTTCTTCTTCTTTAATATTGAACACTTCTCCCCAAACTACATATAGAGTTTCAAAACGAAACCTTTCATTTATCTATCCCCGTTTCCCTACAGGTCTCCGTCCCGGCAGCGTCTCCCGGGCCCCGCTGCTGCCTTGTTGGGTTCTGAATTAAGTTCATGGTCACTTGTACCAGTGTGGCTTCACAGCCTTTGGTCGACCCTGACAACAGGGGCACTGCAGTAAAGACAGAAAATAGTAAAAAAAAATTCACCAGGATGTGTTAAGTGATCCTGAGGTCGTCTCTCTAAGTTAGTAGGTAATATTCACCGTAGAGCCGCTGCGGCGGCGGCGGCGGTGGTCCGCTTTGCTATCGCTGCTATCTTTCCCTCAGATCGTGTCCTGGCCCCTCTGGGCCGAATACATCAGGGGGCCAAAATCAATTTGTGACCTCATCTCATTTCCTTCCCTCCTCCTCCTCCTGTCCCGTCCAGGCACTCGTGTACAAATCATATCCTTTCATGGTGAGTACAGAATTCACACAAGGTTGAACAATGACCCACTCTTCTTCTTCTTTTTTTGAGGGGGGGTGGGGTGTTTGTGAGGAGGGGGTTTCTTCTTTAGTTCTTAACATGACGGAATGTAAAAAAAGAAAAAAAGCAGACTGGACATCTGGGTGTCGGGGATGAATGGCGTGCGGCGGGCCGTCGTGCTGTGTAAACAGCCCGTCAGTCGTGGGGTACAGAAACCAGGCCCGGTGCTGGTGCGGGTCGTCTCTCTGCTTTCTCTTTACGTGTCTCAGTTTGGGTTGTCACGGTGATGCTGAGGACACGATGCGTGTGTTTGGATGTTGCTCGTCTTTTTTTTTTTTGTCTCCTTCAGCGTGATGTCATTCGGCTGCTTAACGACCGGGCGGAGATGGGGAACAGAAGTGCTTCTGGGAAGGACGGCGGACCAGCAGCTCCGGTGGAACCGCCGGCTGTCGGCTTGGCGGGTTGACGGGCGAATACGGGGAAATCTTCCTATGGGCGACGACATTTAAGAGGACAAGTCCCTCTCAGGTTTGCTCATTTTTTGGTTTTGTTGTTTGTTTTTTGTTTTTTTTCAGTTCGGGAGAGCCAGGTTGTGTTCCCTGTCTCGTCTCGTTCCCCTCCTCCTCCACCTCCACCCCCCCCCCCTCCGCCGTCCGTCTCTACAGGTGGGTGTCCTCCTCGTCGGGTATGTCCTCCTTCAGCAGGTTGTCGATGGGGACGATCCAGCCGTCGTTGCTGAACTCCCCGTTGAGCGGCATCTTCTTCTCCTGCATCTCCGGCTGCACCTCCATCACTTCCAGGGTGGGGTTGTCGTGGTACCCGTTCTCCACCGTGTGCAGCTCCTCCGTCAGGTGTTGCTGTGGGAGCAAGGAGGACTTTGTTCATTAGCCATTCATTCAGCCGTCATTCTCGATACCCGCTCGGTTCTATTTAGCGTTTGGATATTGGATGGGTCACCAGGTCACCACACACACACACACACACGCACACGCACGCACACACACACACACACACACACACACACACACACACACACACACACACACACACACACACACACACACACACTGGTCATACCAAGGCTGTATTACTGAGCGGGCAAAGTTGGCAACTACCCCGGAGCCCTTGACCTTCACCCAGGGGCCCCATTGTCAACTGGTTTGTGATCATTTGATAATCGTGCAAACTGGTTCGGTCACACGCACAATTTCAACACAATATCAACTGAAAGGATAGGACTTCAACATGGGTCCACACCCACTCTTTTGTAAAACACACACAATGTACAGAGAGTGGACAATGGTCAGATTGGTAGGGGCCCGTAGTGCATTTGTGCCCCGGGGCCCCCTGGTGGGTGAATCCGGCCATGGTTCGTACCCACTCTTCTGAAGAGATCCTGATACTGAATAACACGACCTTTCCCCCCAGTGTGGTTTACCTGTGTTTCGTTGTAGGGCTTGCGATGGTGGGAGACGTAAATGGCGGGGATGATGATCATGATGAGCAGGACGCCGCACGAGGCCAGGATGGCGATCAGGGTTGTGTTGTCACCAGGTTTCTGAGATGGCAAACGACAAGAGGAAAACGGTTTTATCGCACGCGGAGGCGAGACGCTCATACAGAACCGCTGGCGGTGAGGGAGGAGGCGAAAGTCAGCTTTCATTCACAAGCTAACTGTTTGTTCGGTAGAAATCAGGGCTGGAAATCGGCCGTAATATCGAACCGAGAGGTTCGATATTGTGACGTCTTCCCGCTGATTCAGTTTATGTTCTCTCAAATATCAAAATATTGTAATTCGACATTGCTATCTCTAGGCCTCCTTCCTCTGTTATCCAGCCATCCGTTATCCAAACCGCTCATCCTGCTCTCAGGGTCGCGGGGATGCTGGAGCCTATCCCAGCAGTCATTGGGCGGTATGCAGGGAGACACCCTGGACAGGCCATCAAAGCCCCCCCCCCACCAACACACATTCACACCTAGGGACAATTTAGTATGGCCGATTCACCTGACCTACATGTCTTTGGACGGTGGGAGGAAACCCATGCAGACACGGTGAGAACATGCAAACTGCACACAGAAGACGACCCGGGACGACCCTCAAGGTAGTCCAACCTTGGATGTCCCCAACAACAGGGTATCCCGGGGCTCGAACCCAGGACCTTCTCGCTTGTGAGGCGACCGCGCTAACCACTGCGCCACCGTGCCGCTCCTCTGTTATCTATAGTAAAATATGAAAACTGCCAAAAAATCCCCAACATGCCAACATTCAGAGAGCTGCAGGAATCATCACACCACACCTCTCTACAGCATCTGGTCATTCAACACTGTCTTTTAGGGGAAAGGCCGCCATGTTGAACACTGTATTTTCAGGTTTTGGTTGCCTCACTGGAGGTCACCCTTGAACGTCACCGTCAGTCAGCCAACGCCCCCTTTCTCACCCCTGACAAGTGCTCAGACCTGAGACATTTCAGGGGGGGGAGGAGTCTGTGTCACTAACGCTGGCGAAAAAGCAAGAGTTTGTGTTGTGTTGTTGTTGTGTTTGCATGTGTGTTGTGTTTGGGGACAAATGCACTCGGACAGGTAAACATTCAGGACCGTGCACCTATGGCAGAGCTCCACCGGCAGGTGCGCTACGTCGGCAGACTCATCACAGGAAGTGAGGATTGTGTGGTTTGTGATACTGGCCTTTACAAATAAGTTGACTCGACTTGGCTACTCTTTCATGTCTGCCTGTAGCCGGTCCGTGTCCCCCTTCCCTCCCGTTACTCAAGAAACCTACATGGTGTCGGTGTCACACCTTGAGCAATGCGGGGAGTGAAACCTCTAACTCTGACAGTGTTAGTCCCATGCTTTACTTGCTGAGCTAAACAATGTTGTATTTCAAGGCCTGGAGGAGTACACGACATCAAAACAGTGTTGCTATTCTGTGCCGTCCATTATGAGTAAGCCTTACCTTGGTGATTTCTTTGTAATACTGGCTCACGATGCTCTCTTTCACTGCAAGAACAAAAGAAGAACAAGGATCCGTTTACCTGCGCACGTGTTAATTGCAATTGATTCATTTGTTTTGCCAAAAGGAGGGGGCGCACCTTGTCCGTCTATCTTGGCGCTGTTGAACAAAATTTCGCCGTTCTGCCTCCGCCATACCAGAGTACAGGTGCCGTCATACATGTTCTCCAGCAGACGCCTGCACACCGCCACCAGCTCCTTCTCACCGTCCCTCTGATGGAGACATGAAAACAAGAGGCCCAGGTAAACATCCCCACAGCCGACCGACCCCACCGCATGTTTAATCCCAAACGACTGGGTTAACAAGCGCCAGCCATCCACAGCAAATTCATCACACACAAAGCTGCTTACTATAACACAGGACCCCCCCCCAACCCATTTTTCACTTCCCTCCAATCTGGTTGTAGATAGAGGGTAACGGTCTGGGAGGAAATGTACCTTGGCAGGAGTTATATGCAGCCGTTAAGACCGGGGAATGACAACATTTAAGTTATCTACTATATTTTCGTAATGTGTGTGTGTGTGTGTGTTAGTTAGTGTAGATAGCGGGACCGAAAACTAAAGTATTTATGATCCTAATTCTTTTTGGAGGTGGTAGGTATTGTCTCAGAGAGCAAGGGAAAAATCCCAGACAATTAAAATTATGCATAAATGTGCAAAATATGCATTTTTCTAAAAAATGGCTAAAAACCACTTTTCTCGGCATTTCAGATGATTCTGAGCATCTTTGATTTTTTTTCACCTATATAACATTTTTTTTCTGGGACTTAGAATGTTTTGGCATTATGCAAAATATGTGCATTTTTGCAAAAATGCACTTATGATCCTAATTTTTTTTTTGGAGGTGGTAGGTATTGTTCCAGAGAGGACCAGAAAAATAGCAGAACATTAAAAATAATTATGCAAAATATATGCATTTTTGCAAAAATGCACTTATGATCCTAATTTTTTTTTGGGAGGTGGTAGGTATTGTTCCAGAGAGGACCAGAAAAATAGCAGAAAATTAAAATAATTATGCAAAATATATGCATTTTTGCAAAAATGCACTTATGATCCTAATTTTTTTTTGGGAGGTGGTAGGTATTGTTCCAGAGAGGAGCAGAAAAATAGCAGAAAATTAAAATAATTATGCAAAATATATGCCTTTTTGCAAAAATGCACTTATGATCCTAATTTTTTGTTTGGAGGTGGTAGGTATTGTTCCAGAGAGGACCAGAAAAATAGCAGAAAATTAAAATAATTATGCAAAATATATGCATTTTTGCAAAAATGCACTTATGATCCTAATTTTTTTTTGGGGAGGTGGTAGGTATTGTTCCAGAGAGGACCAGAAAAATAGCAGAAAATTAAAAATAATTATGCAAAATATATGCATTTTTGCAAAAATGCACTTATGATCCTAAATTTTTTTTTTGGAGGTGGTAGGTATTGTTCCAGAGAGGACCAGAAAAATAGCAGAAAATTAAAATAATTATGCAAAATATATGCATTTTTGCAAAAATGCACTTATGATCCTAATTTTTTTTTTGGAGGTGGTAGGTATTGTTCCAGAGAGGACCAGAAAAATCGCAGAAAATTAAAATAATTATGCAAAATATATGCATTTATGCAAAAATGCACTTATGATCCTAATTTTTTTTGGAGGTGGTGGGTATTGTTCCAGAGAGGACCAGAAAAATAGCAGAAAATTAAAATAATTATGCAAAATATATGCATTTTTGCAAAAATGCACTTATGATCCTAATTTTTTTTTGTGGAGGTGGTAGGTATTGTTCCAGAGAGGACCAGAAAAATAGCAGAAAATTAAAATAATTATGCAAAATATATGCATTTTTGCAAAAATGCACTTATGATCCTAATTTTTTTTTGGAGGTCGTAGGTATTGTTCCAGAGAGGACCAGAAAAATAGCAGAAAATTAAAATAATTATGCAAAATATATGCATTTTTGCAAAAATGCACTTATGATCCTAATTTTTTTTGGGAGGTGGTAGGTATTGTTCCAGAGAGGACCAGAAAAATAGCAGAAAATTAAAATAATTATGCAAAATATATGCATTTTTGCAAAAATGCACTTATGATCCTAATTTTTTTTTGGGAGGTGGTAGGTATTGTTCCAGAGAGAACCAGAAAAAATTGCAGAAAATTAAAATAATTATGCAAAATATATGCATTTTTGCAAAAATGCACTTATGATCCTAATTTTTTTTGGAGGTGGTAGGTATTGTTCCAGAGAGGACCAGAAAAATAGCAGAAAATTAAAATAATTATGCAAAATATATGCCTTTTTGCAAAAATGCACTTATGATCCTAATTTTTTTTTTGGAGGTGGTAGGTATTGTTCCAGAGAGGACCAGAAAAATAGCAGAAAATTCAAATAATTATGCAAAATATATGCATTTTTGCAAAAATGCACTTATGATCCTAATTTTTTTTTGGGGAGGTGGTAGGTATTGTTCCAGAGAGGACCAGAAAAATAGCAGAAAATTAAAAATAATTATGCAAAATATATGCATTTTTGCAAAAATGCACTTATGATCCTAATTTTTTTTTTTGGAGGTGGTAGGTATTGTTCCAGAGAGGACCAGAAAAATAGCAGAAAATTAAAATAATTATGCAAAATATATGCATTTTTGCAAAAATGCACTTATGATCCTAATTTTTTTTTTGGAGGTGGTAGGTATTGTTCCAGAGAGGACCAGAAAAATAGCAGAAAATTAAAATAATTATGCAAAATATATGCATTTTTGCAAAAATGCACTTATGATCCTAATTTTTTTTGGAGGTGGTGGGTATTGTTCCAGAGAGGACCAGAAAAATAGCAGAAAATTAAAATAATTATGCAAAATATATGCATTTTTGCAAAAATGCACTTATGATCCTAATTTTTTTTTGTGGAGGTGGTAGGTATTGTTCCAGAGAGGACCAGAAAAATAGCAGAAAATTAAAATAATTATGCAAAATATATGCATTTTTGCAAAAATGCACTTATGATCCTAATTTTTTTTTGGAGGTCGTAGGTATTGTTCCAGAGAGGACCAGAAAAATAGCAGAAAATTAAAATAATTATGCAAAATATATGCATTTTTGCAAAAATGCACTTATGATCCTAATTTTTTTTTCGGAGGTGGTAGGTATTGTTCCAGAGAGGACCAGAAAAATAGCAGAAAATTAAAATAATTATGCAAAATATATGCATTTTTGCAAAAATGCACTTATGATCCTAATTTTTTTTTGTGGAGGTGGTAGGTATTGTTCCAGAGAGAACCAGAAAAAATTGCAGAAAATTAAAATAATTATGCAAAATATATGCATTTTTGCAAAAATGCACTTATGATCCTAATTTTTTTTGGAGGTGGTAGGTATTGTTCCAGAGAGGACCAGAAAAATAGCAGAAAATTAAAATAATTATGCAAAATATATGCATTTTTGCAAAAATGCACTTATGATCCTAATTTTTTTTTTTGGAGGTGGTAGGTATTGTTCCAGAGAGGACCAGAAAAATAGCAGAAAATTAAAAATAATTATGCAAAATATATGCATTTTTGCAAAAATGCACTTATGATCCTAATTTTTTTTTCGGAGGTGGTAGGTATTGTTCCAGAGAGGACCAGAAATATAGCAGAAAATTAAAATAATTATGCAAAATATATGCATTTTTGCAAAAATGCACTTATGATCCTAATTTTTTTTTTAGGAGGTGGTAGGTATTGTTCCAGAGAGGACCAGAAAAATAGCAGAAAATTAAAATAATTATGCAAAATATATGCATTTTTGCAAAAATGCACTTACGATCCTACATTTTTTTCTGGAGGTGGTAGGTATTGTTCCAGAGAGGACCAGAAAAATAGCAGAAAATTAAAATAATTATGCAAAATATATGCATTTTTGCAAAAATGCACTTATGATCCTAATTTTTTTTTGGAGGTCGTAGGTATTGTTCCAGAGAGGACCAGAAAAATAGCAGAAAATTAAAATAATTATGCAAAATATATGCATTTTTGCAAAAATGCACTTATGATCCTAATTTTTTTTGGAGGTGGTAGGTATTGTTCCAGAGAGGACCAGAAAAATAGCAGAAAATTAAAATAATTATGCAAAATATATGCATTTTTGCAAAAATGCACTTATGATCCTAATTTTTTTTTTTGGAGGTGGTAGGTATTGTTCCAGAGAGGACCAGAAAAATAGCAGAAAATTAAAACAATTATGCAAAATATATGCATTTTTGCAAAAATGCACTTATGATCCTAATTTTTTTTTGTGGAGGTGGTAGGTATTGTTCCAGAGAGGACCAGAAAAATAGCAGAAAATTAAAATAATTATGCAAAATATATGCATTTTTGCAAAAATGCACTTATGATCCTAATTTTTTTTTGGAGGTGGTAGGTATTGTTCCAGAGAGGACCAGAAAAATAGCAGAAAATTAAAATAATTATGCAAAATATATGCATTTTTGCAAAAATGCACTTATGATCCTAATTTTTTTTTTGGAGGTGGTAGGTATTGTTCCAGAGAGGACCAGAAAAATAGCAGAAAATTAAAATAATTATGCAAAATATATGCATTTTTGCAAAAATGCACTTATGATCCTAATTTTTTTTTTGGAGGTGGTAGGTATTGTTCCAGAGAGGACCAGAAAAATAGCAGAAAATTAAAATAATTATGCAAAATATATGCATTTTTGCAAAAATGCACTTATGATCCTAATTTTTTTTGGGAGGTGGTAGGTATTGTTCCAGAGAGGACCAGAAAAATAGCAGAAAATTAAAATAATTATGCAAAATATATGCATTTTTGCAAAAATGCACTTATGATCCTAATTTTTTTTTGGGGAGGTGGTAGGTATTGTTCCAGAGAGGACCAGAAAAATAGCAGAAAATTAAAATAATTATGCAAAATATATGCATTTTTGCAAAAATGCACTTATGATCCTAATTTTTTTTTTGGAGGTGGTAGGTATTGTTCCAGAGAGGACCAGAAAAATAGCAGAAAATTAAAATAATTATGCAAAATATATGCATTTTTGCAAAAATGCACTTATGATCCTAATTTTTTTTGGGAGGTGGTAGGTATTGTTCCAGAGAGGACCAGAAAAATAGCAGAAAATTAAAATAATTATGCAAAATATATGCATTTTTGCAAAAATGCACTTATGATCCTAATTTTTTTTTGGGGAGGTGGTAGGTATTGTTCCAGAGAGGACCAGAAAAATAGCAGAAAATTAAAATAATTATGCAAAATATGCATTTTCTAAAAATGGCAAAAAACCACTTTTCTCGGGATTTCAGATGATTCTGAGCATTTGGGGGGGGGAGTTGGAGTGGGGAGGGGGGGGGGTTAGGCGGTTAGCTGGCAGGATGAAGAGGAGGGAGACTTAGACGGGTGGATAAGCAAACCGCTACATTGTAGCGGGGTTCTTCTAGCATCACCATATTACCATAGCCAAAATCCCACCTCACATCTAGTCTCACATCACCATATTGATATTATTGCTATTATATCGGTTATGGGTGTGTCATACAGCTCTGTACTATGACCTCATGCTGTTATGATTCACACACAATGTGCCGCAGCCTTCCTCTCAGCCTACGTGTCCTTCCAGCAGAGTTGTCCAAAAACCTGCCGGAAACGTTCTGGCCGACGTGACATCAACATCGCGGTCCTCTTGTGTCACAAGATGGACGGAGAGGTCAGAGGTCAACGGTGAGATCACGGCTTTCTGAGCCACGTGAGGGTTATTCCCGCCGTATTATGGGCGGCGAGTCGGCGAGAGAGAGAGGAGAGAGGTGTGGGAAACGAGGAAACCAGTGAAAGGCAGGAAGGGATCCGACTGGGACAAGGTTTTTTTCTTCCCACCCATTGCCTGGAATCCTTTTATTTTTATAGCGCGCTTCCCTGCTTCCTGTCCTCCCTGCTGGAGACAAGAGAGTCCAACAGGACAGACCTGGAAGATCCAACCAGCGTTTCCTCTTCCTCGTCCCTGAGAGCTGCTCGCCGCCATAAAAACGCGGGTTTTCTGTCCAGACTGACACGTCGTCCCACAATCGACGTCGTGATATTACACGTGTGCAAAGACTCACGTAGGGCGAATCGGTCATGTCAGGCTAAAAGTCTTCACTGCTCGGTGGTGTAAACCGGTTATTTTCTTGCCCGGTGCGGGATTCGATACGGGGTGTACTGCGCCACAAGGCGACATCACTAACCGCTCGGCTAAAGGGTCAGGCCCGTTAGCTAAGGGCTAACGTGTCTTATTAGTAGTTTACAGTCGTCACCCTCTCCCGGAAGCGCGCCCCCGCGCTTTGTTATTCCCGCGCTCCGAAGAGACGTCTGAGGATCTGCACACTTCCGGATCCCACCGCTGCCACCAATGTAACCGGTTATTTTCTTGCCCGGTGCGGGATTCGATACTGCACCACAAGGCGACATCACTAACCGCTCGGCTAAAGGGTCAGACCCGTTAGCTAGGGGCTAACGTGTCTTATTAGTAGTTTACAATGGGAAACAAAACCTACCAAGGTCAGCTTTTCTACGACCACTCTTGGAGAAAAATGTTCAATCCTATTTTGCAAACTAATATAACTTAGTGTAAACTACTAATAAGACACGTTAGCCCCTAGCTAGCGGGTCTGACTCTTTAGCCGAGCGGTCAGTGACGTCGCCGTACACCCCGTATCGAATCCCGCACCGGGCAAGAAAATAACCGGTCACATTAGTCCGATTTAATGACTTCTCTGACAGCCGCCTTATTTCGTCCTCTAAAATCATCCGTAGCATCACTAAAGTGAGAAATTCTTCGCAAACGGAGCTTGGGAAATTAAAAGCTGCATGGTCAAATTAGCTCCCTCCTCTTCCAACGTTGATCCCCCTCCCCCCCAGTGTCCATAATCCCAACCGGTCAGTAAACGCCCAACTTCGTCTTCTATTAACGTTTTATACACTTCTTCGACCCTCTTACATCTTCTTCTGCTATTTCTGACATACGCACCTTCTTCTTCTTCTTCTTCTTCTTCTTCTTCTTCTCTCGTCTCGTTTACATACGCGAGTGCCGTATTTCATGTACCGTCGTGAAGCGGTCAAGCTAGCGTTTGATTCGCTCGCTATAGCCGACAGACGTCCAGCGCACGAAGACTCCTAAAACTTATTAGCTCTACGTGTTGGTTTTGACTTCATAATGTCGGTGTAGTAAAACCTGACCGAGTGGGTATCCCAAACCGTCGAATCGTGTTACGTAATGAAAGCTAAAATGGTCGAAGATTGTGATTGGCGCGCAGCGGAGATGGCGGTTTATGGCGTCAGCTGACCTGGTGTTTGGGGGGGGACTGACAAGCGGCGGCGGGTCGCATAGTTAGTCCACATACCGCAGCTAGAAGGTACGAGTTCTGGTACCAGTTCGGCCCTTCATAACGGTAAGTGGATGCTAAACGGCACCCAGTTCACTTTCTTTCTTTGTCGGGGTCGCAGGCCGTTTCTAAACATGGCGGCAGTTTTCACAGCTAACCGCCATCTTAGGGAGGGAGTAGGCAGGAAGCTGGCTCTCGGTCATCCTTAGTTTTCGAGTTTCGCTTTTCAACTTCGTTTTCGATCTAATTTGCTTTAGTGGCACGTAAAAGTGAAGCAAAGCAAAGTCAACATACAGGCAAACAAGGGTATTACTCAAAAGAACATTGAACAAAGGGCATAAAAATCTGGTCAATAACAGCGACTGATGATATACCTTTATAATGGTGTAACCTATAAGCTGTTGCCACGGTATTATGCCCTGAGCTCTTATTTTGAAGGCTGAAGAGAGAGCGGAAGTGCTGTACGCGGTGTTGTTGCTGTGGAGTTCTGTTGGGGGGAAGAATCCAAATAAAGTGGTCCTCGTGTGAAAGTGGAACCTCCGTATTTGTTATTTCATAGTTTCACACAGTATAGGCCAGTGTTTCTCAACCGGGGGTCCGCGGACCCCTAGTGGTCCGTGGTGTCATTGCAAGGGGTCCGTGAAATTAAAATATCTTTAAAAAAAGATCCTATGACATTTATAGAAATAGGATTATTTTACTCAAATGTGACCGAGACCTTTATCTACCTAAACTATAAAGGGTAACAGGACTTTTTTCTCTAATTAAAAGTGTAATTTATTGTATTTTAATAAGAGATCTTGCTCCCGTTTGCATTGTTAAAAGTTACTGCATAAAAATTCTGTTGTTTCATATATCTGAAAGTTACTGAATACATATTCTGTTTTGTTACATATATCTGAAAGTTACTGCATAAGAATTCTGTTTTGTTAACTGTATCTAAGTTACAACTGAAAGCTCTTATTTTTGCCCCAAAGAGTGAATAAATGCTATAATGCAATTTAAAATGCAGTTTCTACTGTTTCTATCAAATTGCAACCCTCCTCCCCCAAGATCAGGTGGTGGGGTCCTCAGGGTAGATCAAAAATACGCAGGGGGTCCAGGACCCCAAAAAGGTTGATAACCACTGGTATAGGCGACATCTACAAACCCTCGGTTACATTGGTGGCAGCGGTGGGATCCGGAAGTGTGCAGATCCTCAGAAGTCTCTTCGGACCGCGGGAATAACAAAGCGCGAGGGCGCGCTTCCGGGAGAGGGTGACGACTGTAAACTACTAATAAGACACGTTAGCCCCTAGCTAACGGGTCTGACCCTTTAGTCGAGCGGTTAGTGATGTCGCCTTGTGGCACAGTACATCCCGTATCGAATCCCGCACCGGGCAAGAAAATAACCGGTTACAGTAGCAACAGTAATATTAGATTTGATTGGGAACTGTAGAATTGGTGGTTTAGAGTTGTGCATGTTTCTCTTGTCATACATATGGCTGTATATTACTGTAAATAAAACTTTACAGTCACTAGACATGCTTTGGTAGCTGTTACATTAACCCTCAAGTACAGTTTTGGACCTTGTTAGAGCTGTTTCTCTTCGATGATACCAACATTACTCCGCTGTACCGTTTGACTTTTGACCTTTATCTGCGCCTTTCCATCCATCCATGGATTCACACATCTATCTTATTTGTAATAGCGACGAGGAATGACCTGTTGGTGTATTATCACTGTTCGTACCCGCTGAACTGGGCACTAGACAAGAATTTGGTTTGCTGTCCAAACCGAAGAGAGCATCCGAGCAGAAATATCCATGGGACAGGATCCTGCGGAAAGGGCGGCAGCCTCCCTCCCCACACGAGAGCAATAGCCCTAATGATGGCAAACAGATTTGCAGGACTAGATACTAGACTTAAAAACAGAACATCTTACCTCCAATCCTTGGTTCAGAGTTAACTGTAAAACAAAAAGAAGAAAACTGAATGTTATTCTTTTGAGGGTAAATAAACTCGAGTCCATTGACGTTAACACGTGTGTTACGGAGAACCATGTGTGTGCAGGGTTCCTTTAGTCCATCTAGGTGCAGTAGTTTGAGTTTTATCCACGTCACACGTCATTGCAAGGATCAGGCTTCGAGTTTGTCATTTGCAACAGTCACACAAAGTGCATGTAGTGGAAACGCTGACTGGCGGCCGGCCTCGACAGTGAATTTGTAAGAGAAATAACATGAAGGGAGGAAAATCCAAGCGTTATCGCACAAAAGGCGAAATATATACGTTAAAAAAGGTTTAGAAATTGAAGAGGATCAACTATTTGGAGTGTTGCAAGTAGTGATGATTCAGCAGAGACACATTTGATTGGCACTTGGCTCGGTGTCGAGACGCTGAAGCTATTGAAAGCAATAAGATTCTTATTGCTTGCGCCACCAGGTGGCGTGGCGGTTTATTCCGTTGCCTACCAACACGGGAATCGCCGGTTCGAATCCCCGTGTTACCTCCGGCTCGGTTGGGCGTCCCTACAGACACAATTGGCCGTGTCTGCGGGTGGGAAGCCGGATGTGGGTATGTGTCCTGGTCGCTGCACTAGCGCCTCCTCTGGCCAGTCAGGGTGCCTGTTCCGGGGGGAGGGGGAACTGGGGGGAATAGCGTGATCCTCCCATGTGCTACATCCCCCTGGTGAAACTCCTCACTGTCAGGTGAAAAGAAGCAGCTGGGGACTCCACATGTATCAGAGGAGGCATGTGGTAGTCTGCAGCCCTCCCCGGATCAGCAGAGGGGGTGGAGCAGCAACCGGGACGGCTCGGAAGAGTGGGGGTAATTGGCCGGATACAATTGGGGAGAAAAAGGAGGGGGGGGAAGGAAATGACGAAATGACTGGGTGGTGATTTCACTCAAGTCATCTAATGGAGTATCAGAACTGAAATGCAACTGTCTTTCAACAAAAATCCACCAAAAAAAAAACCCTGCAACAACATTTGCCTCGGCTTGTGGCTTACCGTAAAAGTCTTGGTGTGGGTTTCTGTGGTCCGAGCCGTAGTTGTGGTGGCGGTCATGATGGCGACGTTGTCATCAGTAACACGGTTGACAGTTGTAGGTGATGTGGTTGCGGTGTGGCTCTGTGGCAAAGTTGTGCCTGTCTGTACCACCACACCTGTGGCGGTGGTGGCGCCGGTGCTGGTACCGGTACTGGTACTGGTGCTGGTGCTGGTGCTGGCGGTCACACTGGATCCTGAAGATTCCGCGTTCGAGGGTACCACGGCTGCCAACACCGTTGTCGTCATCTTTGCAGTAATCGTGTCATTTTCTGTCACGCCTTGAGAGCAGAAAAATTTCAAGTGATTTTCAGTGCACAGAGGGCAGTGAATGAATAAATACCCCCCCACACACCCACACCCACTGCCGGGCGTAGGACCATCTCCACCACATTCGTACCTCTTTTTTTCCACTTCCCAAAATCAAACGCGAATAACACTGAAGGAGAAACTCTAACTTGTGCATGGCTCAGGAGGTAGACTGGGCCATCTAGTAATCGGGAGGTCGTTGGTTCGATCCCCGGCTCCTCCAGGGAGCGTATCGAAATGAGCTCGAGCAAGACACTTAACCGCTGACTGCTCCTGATGAGCAGGTTGGCACCTTGCATGGCAGCCTCCACCATCGGTGTGTGAATGTGGGTGGATGTGAGGCATGCACTGTGAAGCAGTCGGTATAGTAAAGTGCCATATAACTGCGGTCCATTTACTGTTCGTGTTGGAGGTGCGATTAAAGTGTTCTAACATAAGCTTTATTCGTGTTCTCTGATAGAAAACGGTGCATTCATCAGCTGCGAGTTTCTCATTGGTACACCGGGACCAGGGATTTTCTCACCAGGTAAGTTACCAAAGGAATGTGGTCTAAATGCCCACCGCATGACCTGTGTTAAGTGTCCCCCTGTTCTACTATTACTTATGTATTTTATCATTTTTATTTCTGCTAAGGGTTTTTTTTTTCCTTTTCATTATCTGTTCTTATTTCCCTTATCTTATCTGACTCAAGGGTCTTACCGTAACTGCGGCTGTACAGCCCTCTGGGACAAAATAGTGATTAAAGGTTATACAAATACACTGGACTTACAGTACTTTAGCCCAGTGCTGGTTGCAGAATAGTGCTTTAACACTGAGAAAGCAAGGGCGATATTTCAGTGAAGGAATGCATGGATGGATGACCGAGCACACGTTTGTCCCTGTGAATAAAGAGTGCTGATGGAAAAGCAAGGTATCTATTTGAAGATATTTGGTTTCTATATTGATCCAATGCAATGTGATGGAGAGTGCTTTACCCAGGATATACGTGCAGTAGTCTGACAGGTTTTTGTGTGCGCCGTGTGTATGTTCTCGATTTTGAAACGAGAGCAACAAAAAGAAAAAGGCAAAAAGAAAAAAGATAAGGACACAGTGGCATAGATGTCAACCAAAACTAGTTGTGTGACTTTGTTGTGCATCCATCCGTTATCCAAGCCGCTTATCCCAACCGGGGTTGCGGGGACGCTGGAGCCTATCCCAGCAGTCATTGGGCGGCAGGCAGGGAGACACCCTGGACAGGCCGCCAGACCATCACAGGGCCCCACACACACAACGGCCGAGTCACCTGACCTACATGTCTTTCGGCTGTGGGAGGAAACCGGAGCACCCGTAGGAAACCCGCCACAGACGCGGGGAGAACATGCAAACTCCACACAGAGGACGACCCGGCACAACCCCCAAGGTTGGACTACCCCGGGGCTCGAACCCGGGATCTCCTTGCTGTGAGGCGACCAGACTAACCACTGCAGTGGCACGCGACTTTGTTGTGAACAGAACAATACCGCGTCAATGTCTTAAGTTTGCAATTGGAAGTAAGTGGAGAGTATCGACTGCACATTTTTAGTTGAGTAGCTAACGTTACACATTATTTGCATCATATCCTGACTGGACACTTAACACTAGTCTGGGTTTCCATGCAAGAGACTAAAGCCAGGTTCATGATGTGCTTAGCGTACGCAAAGTACTGGGTGGTAAAATGACTGTCGGTGAGTTCTCTCGAGTAATGGGTGTACGGCCGTACCTCCCGCCCCATCCTTGGAGCCCCAGGTGATGACTGCTTTCACATCGTGGGTGGTTACAGTGTGACCCAATGAGGACGCCGTGGTCGTGGGCAACCCCTTACTGCTTGTGTGCTCCGGTGCTTTTGGTGTTGTGCTCATGCGCACAGTGCTCGGCGGTAACATGTTGACCGTCGTGGTAGCCACGGTGGTCGTGACTGCTTTGTAGACGCTGCTGTCATCGCTGCCGCCGCCACCATTGCTGCTGTCGTCGCTGCTGCCGCAGTCGCTGCTGCTGCAACCGCCGTCACTGCTGCTGCTAGGAGTGCCACTGTTCTGCCCTGCAGAAGGGGTCGGCACCTGGGTGGTGGTGGAAACCTGGGCAGTGGTATGTGCCACTGTACTTGGTAAAGCAGCAGCGGGTGTGGTTTTCTTGTCATCAGGAGCAAGGGTTGTCAGTTTGGCTGTGGTCGGGCCTGCGGTCATGGCCACGGTCGATACGACCGTTGTCGGGGCAGCAGTGGTCGTGATGTCCGTGGCGTCGATGCAGGTCAAAAGCAGAGCTGGGGAAAAAGCAAAAGAGGAAACGTTTTTTGCTTTTTGGTGTTTGTTCAGTACTGACACACGTGAAACACAACGTCGCTGTGGGCTGAACAATTTGGCAGTTTTCTTTTTCGCCACATAAATTGTGTATACGTATGTTCCCAGTCAAGGTATGTGAGCGCTTCGGTGTTCCGAGATAAAGGAAAATCGTTTTATAAAGCCTGTGCAGACAATGTTTGGTTACAAAATGGTGAAATGGTAATGATTTTTTTTCCCCCACTTCTGTAAATTAGCTCCTAGGCTAATTTGTGGTATTATAATAATGATAATAATAATACTATTATTATTAGCCGGTTTGGGATTTCCTTGTTTTCGCACAGCTTCTGTTGGTAATCATTTTCACCTTGTTGGGGGGGGGGGGACTGAAAAAAATAACACAATAATAATTATAATGATAAAAGTTATTATTATTGTTATTTCTGTAAAAAAGCGGTTTCAGCATGTGTTGTAGAATATAAGTAAAAAAGTTTGCAAATTGCATCAAAATCAAGAAAAACAAAAATCTATGGAAAGTCCATAACTCCAGTTTAATAGAAATCACTAAGGGACCATTATGAAGCGTTGCTCATTTCCTGGACGGCAGTCCAAGGTCAAGGGTCGGAAGTCGGAGGCCAGTGGCCAGTGAGGAGTCTGGATGGACCTTCTCTCGTTTGAGTTCCTGCTCTCGGGGCAGCGCTGAGCTCCGTCTCGCCCTCTTCCTCTATTTATAGCGGACAGGACAGGATGCTGCGCACAATAACCGAGGAAGCACCACACCCACTGCCGCGGCCCTGCCCTACCGCCCCGTTAAACAATCCCAGGCCCAGGCTACTGGGAACAATGGTTTCCACTGCATCCTTCTCCCATTAGACCCCCCCCCTCCAAAAAAAAACATAACACATGTACATTTTCAACACACTGTACATGTTCAACAGCACATGCACACATATGTCATTCACTGTATCGTGCTACACAACACCCTGTATGCCTACTGGTCTATTGATTTTGATAAACTTCATTGATCCCCGTGGGGAAATTCTTTCTCTGCACTTAACCCATCCTAGCTGTGCAGCTAGGAGCAGTGGGCAGCCGCCTCGCAGCGCCCAGGGACCAGCCCCAGTTTGTCTTGCCATGACACGGTCAGGGGCACAGACGGGAGTACTAACCCTAACATGCGTGTCTTTTTGATGGTGGGGGAAACCGGAGCACCTGGAGAAAACCCACCACAGACACGGGGAGAACATGCAAACTCCACACAGAGGACGACCTGGGATGCACCCCCAAGGTTGGACAACCCTGGGGTTCAAACCCAGGACCTTCCTGCTGTGAGGTGACAGCACTAACCACTGGGCCACCGTGCTGCCCATTATTACCTTACGGGTACTTGCACTCTATAGGGAGCACCGTGCGCATGGCCGTCAGCTGAGATAATGTTAATGTTACCAGTCACCCCTCAGAGAGGTGGTCGCTGACAGACCCAAAATGGCGACTTAGACCCATGCAGGATGCGACAAGCCATATAACGGCACGACTACTTCACTGGTTATACATGGTGTGGGGGGTGATACCCTTCAAAAATAATCATGTCCGGGTACCATGGTGGTCTATTCTGTTGCCTACCAGCACGGGGATCGCCGGTTCGAATCCCCCATGTTACCTCCAGCTTGGTCGGGCGTCCCTACAGACACAATTGGCTGTGTCTGCAGGTGGGAAGCCGGATGTGGGTTTGTGTCCTGGCTGCTGCACTAGCGCCTCCTCTGGTCGGTCGGGACGCCTGTTCAGGGTGGAGGGAGAACTGGGTGGAATAGCGTGATCCTTCCGCGCGCTACGTCCTCCTGGTGAAACTCCTCACTGTCAGGTGAAAAGAAGCGGCTGGCGACTCCATATGTATTGGAGGAGACATGTGGTAGTCTGCAGCCCTCCCCGGAACGGCAGAGGGGGTGGAGCAGCGACCAGGACGACTCGGAAGAGTGGGGTAATTGGCCAGGTACAATTGGGGAGAAAAACAGAGAGAGAAAAAATCCATCCATCCGTTATCCAAGCCACCAAGCCGAAGTCGGGATGCTGGAGCCTATCCCAGCAGTCATTGGGCGGCAGGTGGGGAGACACCCTGGACAGGCCACCAGGCCATCACAGGGCCCACACACACACACACACATTCACACCGAGGGACAATTTAGTACGGCCAATTCACCTGACCTACATGTCTTTGGACTGTGGCAGGAAACCCACACAGACACGGGAGAACATGCAAACTCCACACAGAGGACGACCCGGGACGACCCACAAGGTTGGACTACACGGGGCTTGAACCCAGGACCTTCTTGCTGTGAGGCGACTGCGATAACCACTGCGGCAATGTCCAGTTGTGCCCTGTGATGGACTGGCGGCCTGTCCAGGTTGTCTCCCCAACTGCTGCCCAATGACTGCTGGGATAGGCTGCAGAATCCCCGCGGCCCAAATTGTGATGAGCGGCTTGGATAATAGACGGATGGATGGGTGTCCAAATGTCCCGTCACTGCTGGGTGGGTGTAAGCTGTATCAAGGGACAGTGCACACCATATATCTACTCATAATGTAGTGTCCCCAGTGTGTTAGCAAGAGTTGACTCCTGATCTACACAAGGCGTCTGACTCATTCCCGTATATTATTCACATGAACTAGGCCAGGCCTTTGTAGTAGCCGGGGAACTGGTTTGGGATTTCCTTGTTTTCACCAGGCTGCTGTTGTTAAGCATTTTTCACCTCGTTGAAACCAAAAAAAAAAGAAAAAAGCTTCAGCCCCCGGGAGGCCGTTCTTGGCGCTGACTATAGGAATTTGCATAACACTGGTGGTTTATTTGTACCCCTAAGCCACAGGAAAGACCTGCTGGTGCACGTGTGCTGCTTTATGGTAAACAACATACGAGCTTTCCAAGAGGGTGTTGTACAAGCTTTCTACAACCGCTGGCATCACCTCTTATAAATAGACTCAAATACATTATCTACTAGTATCTAGTATGACTAACATTATCTAATCTTTTATTGTTCTTTGGATTTTTCTCCCCGAATGTACCTTGCAGAGCCGTCCTGGTCACTGCACCACCCCCTCTGTCGATCCGGGGAGGGCTGCAGACTACCACATGTCTCCTCCCATACATGTGGAGTCGCCAGCCGCTTCTTTTCACCTGACAGTGAGGAGTTTCACCAGGGGAATGTAGCACGTGGGAGAATCCCGCTACTCCCCCCAGTCCCCCAACAGGTGCCTCTACCAACCAGAGGAGGTGCAAGTGCAGCAACCAGGACGCATACCCACGCCCGGCTCCCCACCCGCAGACACGGCCAATTGTGTCTAGGGACACCCAACAAGCCAGAGGCAACACGATCCCCGTGTTGATAGGCAACGGAATAGGCCGACATTAATAAATTATATGATTTTATACTTGCTCTAATTTTATATGCAAAAAAAAAAAACTGCAAAAACCACAACAAAGTTTTTTGCTATTTTTTTTATCATATTCCTGGTATGTAAAAACTGATCGGGCAACAGATTCTGATTCCCATGTTATGTGAAAACTGACCGGGCAATAGATTAAAGATTTCAGTGTAGGGCGTCCGGGTGGCATGGCGGTCTATTCCGTTGCCTGCCAACGCGGGAATCGCCGGTTCGAATCCCCGCGTTACCTCCGGCTTGGTCGGGGGTCCCTACAGACACAATTGGCCGTGTCTGCGGGTGGGAAGCCGGATGTGGGTATGTGTCCTGGTCGCTGCACTAGCGCCTCCTCTGGTCAGTCGGGGCGCCTGTTCGGGGAGGGGGAACCGGGGGGAATAGCACGATCCTCCCACGCCATACGTCCCCCTGGTGAAACTCCTCACTGTCTGGTGAGAAGAAGCAGCTGGTGACTCCACATGTATGGGAGGAGACATGCGGTAGTCTGCAGCCCTCCCCGGGTGGTTAGAGGGGGTGGAGCAGAGACCAGGACGGCTTGGAAGAGCGGGGTAATTTGCCGGGTACAGTTGGGAAGAAAAGGGGGGGGCTCCAAAAAAATAAAAATAAAACATTTCAGTGTAGAGATGTTGTGTGGAAACGTGCCACTCGAAGCACATGTGTCGGTCTGGATGGAGGAAGTCAGAGGTGTGAATGATTTTGTGGGAGGAAGTCGTTTCTCAATATGGCGAGCGTCCGTCTAGACCAGTGGTTCTCAACCTTTTTGGGGTCCTGGACCCCCTGCGTATTTTTGATCTAGCCTGAGGACCCCCCCACCCGATCTTGGGGGAGGGGGGTTGCAATTTGATAGAAACTGTAGAAACTGCATTTTAAATTGCATTATAGCATTTATTCACTCTTTGGGGCAAAAATAAGAGCTTTCAGTTGTAACTTAGATATAGTTAACAAAACAGAATTCTTATGCAGTAACTTTCAGATATATGTAACAAAACAGAATATGTATTCAGTAACTTTCAGATATATGTAACAAAACAGAATATGTATTCAGTAACTTTCAGATATATGTAACAAAACAGAATATGTATTCAGTAACTTTCAGATATATGTAACAACAGCATTGTTATGCAGTAACTTTTAACAATGCAAACGGGAGCGAGATCTCTTATTGAAATACAATAAATTACACTTGTGAAACAGATGTAATTAGAGAAAAAAGTCCTGTTACCCTTTATAGTTTAGGTAGATAAAGGTCTCAGTCACATTTGAGTAAAATAATCCTATTTCTATAAATGTCATAGGATCTTTTTTTTAAAGATATTTGATTTTCACGGACCCCTTGCAACGACACCACGGACCACTGGGGGTCCGCGGACCCCCGGTTGAGAAACACTGGTCTAGAAGAGCGATAGTCTGGCAGTGTTTAGGGCCACCATGTTTGTAGTCCATATAAACCAGGATCTGATGTCATGGCTGTGGTGCTCAGATAGGTCAGACACACAATACACACTTCACAGACAACGTACAACGTCCAAGTGGACATGGAAGACGGTAACTCTCCTCGTGTCCACCTACAGAGCGGTTGTCTTGTTGGGGGACAGATAAGAGGCCGTTTGGGCGTGTTTGAGGGGTGCCAACTTGAATCCCGTCCTGTCACTTGTACCACCAACGCGTGGCTTATCAGCAGCCCTTAATAGTATAACTAAGAGGGTAGTACTGCCAGGGAAGTGTGCTGCCACGAGTGGCTGTGATCCGGCTCAGGGGTCCCGTCACTTGTGCCCCGGTGTTTACAGTCTGCAGGACGCGACAGCGCAGTGAGGAAGAGGATACGTTTAGACAAAAGAAAGGAAGAAGACAATAGACTCTCGACATTTCAAGACGTGTTAATGAGGTGGATATTAATGTTCCACCCCCACCAACACACACACACACACACACACATTCCTACACACACACGTACACGCGCGTGTGTGTTTTGGCTTGTCAGCTCAGCCCCCCCCACCCCCACCCCCAGCGGTGTGGTGCCCTATATGAGGTGACCTTTGGTGACCCGGGCTGTCAGCAGTGCATCTGTTTCTTAGCAAGTGACAGCAGCCCAACCCCACCCTCTCCCCCATCCCACTACACCCTCATCCCATCTCACTGCACCCTCACCCCCATCTCATTGCACCCTCACCCCCATCCTACTGCGCCCTCACCCCATCTCACTGCACCCTCACCCCCATGCCACTACACCCTCACCCCCATCTCACTGCACCCTCACCCCATCCCACTACAATCACCGTTACCTCACACACGCACACATTCCCACAGGCACACGCCCGCACACACATTCCTACAGGCACACACACACGCTATTTCTACACGAACACAGACACACACACACACACACACACACACTCACACACACACACACACACACAAACATATTCCGACACGCACATACATACACACACATTCCTATACACACACACACACTATTTCTACACGCACACACTTACACACACACACACACACACACATTCCTATACACACACACACTATTTCTACACGCACACACTTACACACACACACACACACACATTCCGACACGCCCACACACACATATTCCTACACATACGCACCCACACACATATTCCTACACCCACGGACATACACATATTCCTACACGCATGCACATACACACACACCCACGCACACACACATATTCCTACACACACACACACATATTCCTACACCCACGAACATACACATATTCCTACACGCATGCACATACACACACCCATGCACACACACATATTCCTACACACACACACACATATATTCCTACATGCACACACACACATGCACGTACACATTGCTACACACACAGGCAGACACACACAGCACCACCTGTAGTCTCTCACATCCACTTGCAGCCCCCGTGCCCACCCCTCACCTTACAGGGTGAAGTGCAGAACACGCTAGTCGTGATCCCTGCCAGCCGCTCTGCTCTGTTGCTGCAGCTTGTACACTCACAGCCACACGATACACACACGATGCACACATGATACACACACACACACGATACACATATGATACACACACGATACACACATGGTGCCCTTTAGTTTTATGTTATTTACATGTAAACGTTACTTAAAGAGTAATTCAGCACTTGTTTGTAGTGTTTACCCTGTACAAAGGATATGGAGGGTGTTATTATTATTATTATTGTTATTGTTATTATCATCATTACTATTGCTATTATTATTGCCATCATTACTATTATTATTATCATCCTTAGTATTGTTATTACCATTACTATTATTATCATCATTACTATTATTATTATTATCATCATTACTATTGTTATTATTATCATCATTACTACTACTATTATTATTATCATCATTACTATTATTATTATTATCATCATTACTATTGTTATTATTATCATCATTACTACTACTATTATTATTATCATCATTACTATTATTATTATCATCATTAGTATTGTTATCACCATTACAATTGTTATTATTATCATCATCATTACTGTTATCATCATCATTATCATCATTACTGTTATCATCATCATCATTACTATTGTTATTATTATAATCATTATTACTATGGCAGTATTGCATGTGTCTCTGTAAGCGTTGGCGTAGACTTTTAGGCCGTTCTGCACTCATCTTGGTCTAGCGGGTAAATTAAACGTTTCCAAACCATCTGTAATGGCTGCAGGCGGTGTGATGGCGTGGTCGCAGATGGATTTGGCATCAGTTTAATGTTGAGCGTGAGCCCAGTGCAAGGCTGTGGACCGTGACAGCGTTTGGCCCAGTGTGTGAGACTAAATGAAGGGCTGGTGAAAGGATCAGAGCCGGGGGGGGTCTCTCTCTCTCTCTCCCCCCCTCCCTTTCTCTCACTGTCACTCTCTCCTTTTCTTTTTTTACCCGCCTCCCCCGGCGGGGGTTCCCTGTTGTTTGGTTTCACCGGGCGTCAACCAAATCCTGTTTGGTGCAAGAGAGCCTCCATCCGTATGCGGCTGAAGCACGGTGACAATCGGGGTGGGAGGGTGGAGGCTTGTTTTATTGTCCTGCCTTCCTGTCTGCCATACAGTAAAAATACCAGCAGGACCAAGGACCCACACAGACTTCAAGATAGAGAGAGAGATAGTCAGAGAGACGGACAGAGTGAGCGAGACAGACAGATAAACACAGAGAGATAGACGACAGACAGAGATAAACAGAGAGAGATAGACAGACGGAGAGAGAGGGAGGGAGGGCGAGACAGAGAGAGCAAGAGGGAGAGAAAGACAGACACAGAGAGAGCAAGAGGGACAGACAGACAGAGAGAGAGGGAGGGCGAGACAGAGAGAGCAAGTGGGAGATACAGGCAGATAGACAGAAACACAGAGAGAGGGAGAGAGACAGACAGACAGACAGAAACAAAGAGGGCGAGAGAGAGAGAGACAGGGAGGGACAGACAGACAGAGAGAGAGCAAGAGGGACAGACAGACAGAGAGAGAGGGAGGGCGAGACAGACAGAGCAAGAGGGAGAGAGAGGCAGATAGACAGAGACACAGAGAGAGCAAGAGGGACAGACAGACAGAGAGAGAGGGAGGGCGAGACAGACAGAGCAAGAGGGAGAGAGAGGCAGATAGACAGAGACACAGAGAGAGGGAGAGACACAGACAGACAGACAGACAGACAGAAACAAAGAGGGAGAGAGAGACAGACAGACAGGGAGGGACAGACAGAGAGGGAGAGATGGAGACACAGAGAGGGAGAGAGACAGACAGACAGAAACAAAGAGGGCGAGAGAGACAGACAGACAGGGAGGGACAGACAGAAAGGGAGAGATAAAGACACAGAGAGGGAGAGAGACAGACAGACAGAAAAACAAAGAGGGAGAGAGAGGCAGACAGACAGAGGGAGAGAGAGAGACAGGCAGAGAGAGGGAGAGAGACAGACAGACAGATAAGAGAGAAACAGAGAGACAGGGGGTCCATCAAGCTATTTTCATGCGTGAAGTTTAAAGATGCAAAGTGAGTGAAGCTGAATGGAAAGCGCAGCGTGTCAGAAACACTCCACAATATCCCCACATGGTTTTATGCTGAGCTGAGGTGGAAAAGTCCACATCCCAGTTGGGAAGTTATGCGACGAAGAGTGACTAAAGGGTTTTCAAATTTCTGAAATGACAAATTCCTGACAAGCCTTTTTGTATTTGTTTTGGCTTGCTTACATTTCTTACCTAAAGCTTGTTAAAACACCATCCATCCATCCATCCATCTATTATCCAAGCCGCTTATCCCAACCAGGGTTGTGGGAGGCTGGAGCCTATCCCAGCAGTCAACGGGCGGCAGGCGGGGAGACACCCTGGACAGGCTGCCAGGCCATCACAGGCCACCCCCCCCCACACACACACCTAAGGACAATTTAGCACGGCCGATTCACCTGACCTACATGTCTACCCTTAAAAGCAGTTAATTAAAATGCAACGCTTTAGTATTTGAATATTTTTTACTTTCCAGAGGTTTGAAGGTTCACTTATGATTCGAGAGAGAGAGAGCGAGGGGGGGATGCCTGAGCAACTACCATAGATTGTGAAGGGAGCGTCACAGCATACATGGTGTGCGTGCCAGCTATCCGGGCAGCACGCCCTGCAGACCCGTCCTTCCTGCAGATTGACGTGCCCCCTCGGCGTTAGCAGGCGGTGAAAACGCCGACGGAGGGAATAGATAAACGTGGCGGCGGTGCACAAAGTTGTCCCGTTAGCAGCCGGGTGACAGCCCCACACAAAAGCCCCTCTCGCCCCACGTGCGGCTCTGCCAGGGCCGGGCTACTGCCTCCCTCCAGCCCCCTGCTGTGGACGGGGCCCTTTAAAGGGTTCGCCAACCGCCAGCCCCAGAGGCGGCGGGCGGGCGGGCGGGCGGGCGGGCGGGCGTACCCCAGCGAAGGGAGGCGAGGAGCGTAGAATGTACAACCGCCCCCACAGGAATGAAGGGACAAGCGAAAAAGGAGGAGAGAAGGATGTTTTGGGGGGGGGGGGAGTGGGGAGGGAAGGGGTGTTGGGGATGGTGGTGGGTGGGGGGGTAGAGAGAGAGAGACAGAGTACCAGGGGTGTTAATGCTATAAATCTAAACTGCGAAATGGAAGTGTCCGACCACACACACACACACACACACACACACACACGCACACACGCACACGCACACACACACACACGCATGTTGCGCGTGCACACAGAGACGAATTGCTCATCCACGATCTGCCGCATTCCCCGTCCTTGGTAACCGGGCTGCTATGTGTGTTTATGCAGGCTGAGCTGTGGGGTGCGCGCGCAGGTCAAAGTTCAATGTTACGGCTACAGCGACCAACTTTCCTTCTGCTCAGGCTGTGTGTGTGCGTGCGCGTGTGTGCGTGCACGTGTAAGGGAGGTTAGTGTGGGGCTGAGCAAGCAGATAGATTTCGGGGAGTTCCAGCGGTTAGCCGTCGTGTTGTTTATACGGCGCTGGTCTCGTTACGCGTGCTGACGCCGACGCGCTCGCTCGTGCACGCGCCGGCGCGCACACTTTTTGTTTGCGTTGCCGCCGGCTAATGAAGAATCAGCAGCTGCCTTGTTTTCTTAGAAACGGGAGAGATGAGGGGAGGCTCGCTGAGGTGATGAGGCAGAGAGAGGAGTGTCGGGGAAGTGAGAACAGGAGGAGGAGACAAATGTGTGTGTGTGTGTGTGTGTGTGTGTGTGTGTGTGTTGGGTACATATTTGTTTTGCGATGTGAGCTAGTTTGTCAGTGTGTACATGGTGTGTGCACATCAGTGTGTGTTGGATACTCAGAAGTTGGAGACGTGCATGTGACTGTGTGTGTGTGTGTGTGTGTGTGTTTGTGTGTGTGTGTGTGTTCGTCTCAGGAAGAGACAAAGTGTGCGTGTGTTAGTAGGGCACATATCCATTATTTGGGGAGCATGCAGCATGTGTGCATGCGCATTGATGTGCATGTGTGTTAGTGTGATCAGTATCTAGGAATCAGAGTGATCATTCGTGTGTGTGTGTGTGTGTGTGTGTGTGTGTGTGTGTGGTTGCGCATGCCTCTGCGCCTGTCTGTGTGCGCGCGTTGGCGAAAGATGAGAGAGAGATACGGAGCGAGAGAGGGAGAACATGCCAGAGGGGCCGAGGAAACGGGGGAGTCGGTGGGTGAGGGAGGAGGGGGGCGGGGGTGGGGGAGAGGCGAGAGAGAAGGTCCGTGGTGGTACCAGCCGCCAGCTTGATTAATGGACACCTGGTCAGGCAGCAAAGCACGCCGGGTAGAGAGCAGGCAGGAGTGTGAGGCCACGGCGAGGGAGGGCGAGCCCGGCTTTATCAGCACGCCGGACGGCGATGAAATGCGAGTGACGGCGGGGCAACTCCCCGAGGAAAGCCTGTCTGCTCACGCCGGCTCTCGTCTCGAGAAAAACAGGTCTGCCCCACCTGGGTCGGCGGTTCTCAAAAGTGTGGTCCGGGGTCCGCCAGGGGTCCTGAGGTTGCTCTGAAGGGACCCCGTATAAAGTAAATGGCCAATAGCCGAACTGTGTCTTTTACAGAACAGTTATCTCCCTGCATCGAGACTAAACTCGTATAATAGCGGTGGAAAGTAACGAAATACAAGTACTTCGTTACTTCGTTACCTTCGTTAAAATGTACTTTAGCACAAGTAACGAAGTATAAGTACTTCGTTACTTGTGCTAAAGTACATTTTTCAAGTATCTGCACTTAAGTATGTTAAATTTCGGAGCTGTTTGACTTTCGCTCTACTGCATCTCAAAGTAAGTATCGGTAGTATGTACTCCTCGACATTTCCAATAGTCGCTTTACTTTAGTTAGAAAAATACTTAAAAGAAGTCAGGTTTTATTTGTATATCAAGAGCAAGAGAATCCAGTCCACGGATCCGGCCAATCCATGGATTGGATTCCCCAATCTGATTTATCAAACACCTAAAAGAACCGCTGTTACTTATTACTTATGAGGTGGGGGGGCGTCCGGGTGACGTAGTGGCCTATTCCATTGCCTACCTACACGGGGATCGGCGGTTCGAATCCCCATGTTACCTTCGGCTTGGTCAAGTGTCCCTACAGACACAATGATCGGGGAGAAAAATCCCACCCCCCCAAAAAGAATTACTTATGAGTGATTCGTTAGGTTCATATCGTTATGAACGATGACACCATCTACACTTTTCTATGTTTGTGTGATGAGGGTATTCATTAGCGCTCATCTGCAGAGACAAAGGTACGGTACCCATACTTTGTTGGCTCTGTTGTATCACTTAGGGTGAAAATCACTGGTACAAAGGCACTGAATACTATTACTTTTAATACTCTGAGTACATTTAAGAGCAAGTACTTATACGCTTTTACTCAAGTAATGTCAATATGATACTTTTACTCGAGTAATTCCCCCCCCTTTTTTTTTTCTCCCGAATTGTGTCTGTCCAACGACCCCTGTCTTCCAAGCCGTCCTGATCTCCGCCCCACCCCATCTGTCGATCCGGGGAGGGCTGCAGACTACCACAAACCTCCTCCGACACATGTGGAGTCGCCAGCCGCCTCCCCTCACCCAAGAAGTTTCGCCAGTTGGACGCAGTGCGCAGGAGGACCACGCCACCCCCCCCCCGAACAGCCTCCTTGACCAACCAGAGGAGGTGCCAGTGCAGCGACCACGAGACATACCCACATCCGGCTTCCCACCCGCAGATGAGGCCAACTGGGTCCGTAGGGGCACCCGACCAAGCCAGAGGCAACACGGGGATTCGAACCAGCGAGCCCCGTGTTGGTAGGCAACGAAATAGACCGCTAGGCTACCTGGATGCCCCCTTACTCAAATAATTTTTTTTTTGGGGAGGGGTTTCTCCCCAGTTGTACCCAGCCTCCTGAGCCGTCCCGGTCTCTGCTCCGCCCCCTCTGCCCACCCGGGGAGGGCTGCAGACTACCACATGCCTCCTCCCATACATGTGGAGTCGCCAGCCGCTTCTTTTCACCTGACAGTGAGGAGTTTCACCAGGGGGACGTAGCGCGTGGGAGGGTCACGCTATTCCCCCCCAGTTACCCCCCCCCGAACAGGCGCCCCAACCGACCAGAGGAGGCGCTAATGCAGCGACCAGTACACATACCCTCATCCGGCTCCCCACGGCCAACTGTGTCCGTAGGGACGCCCGACCAAGCCGGAGGCAACGCGGGGATTCAAACTGGCGATCCGCGTGTTGGTAGGCAACGGACTAGACCGCCACGGCACCCGGACGCCCCCCCCTCACTCGAGTAATTTTGTGTCAGGATATTTTGCGTTTAGGAAAAAAAAAAAAGTCTCGCTATTTCTTCCCGTCGCCGCGAGACGAGGGAGGCTGAGAATCTCAGCTAACAGGAATCCGCGGCGTAAACCTCTTTTCTATTTAGGAGCCCTAAACAAACACAGCCAACGGATTATATCCTCTGTTTAAAACGATACGTTTCCTAAAGGTCCGCGTCCTCCGTCGAAGACATCGGAAAGCTTTCCCTACGGCCCGGCCGGGGGATGGGGGGAGGGGGGGGAGAGAGGGTGCCACACCTTCCTTGGGAAACTGGGATGTTGACAAGGTTTTTCCCATCTATTGTTCTCCGCTCTCTCCCATGCACGATGTCCAGCCCCGACAAGAGACCACACCAGCGTGCCAAGTGGTAGCACGCACACACACGCACACACACACACACACACACGCACACACACACGCAGTGCGTTTGGGGTCCCAACACTGCACCGGTCGCCTTTATCTTGTAGGAAATGAATATGTCACGAACCCGCCTGAGCCCCCAGATGGAAGGACGAGTGAATTGGTCCGAGAAGTGACCCTGACGTCTGCCAGCGACACACACGGCCCCCTTCAAAAGACATTTGTCAAGGCTGCAGACACTTCACAGGACGACGGTCCAAAACAGGGACGAGTCGCATATTTGTGAAGCCGTGCCAGTACCAAATCTGTCCTTGTTTGTCTATCTGCGCGTGCACGCGGCCACAGATAGACGAGTAACGTCTTTATTTTTAGGAAGAAGAAGAAAAAAGCGCTGACAGCTTTCTCCTATGCGTTTTTTTCACACGGTCCAAAAACAAAGGCCTCCCTTTTTAATTCGCCCCCCCCCCCACGTCTGAATTCACCTACTGTATGTAAGTGGCCCGGGGCAGGTGCATAATGAAAGACAAACACTCTCCCTCGCCGTGGAAAAAAGGAGTCCCCCCCCCACCCCCCCTTCAGGGGTCATGGGTGCACTTCATTATCCGGGTACGCTGCGTGGAGGACCAGCCCGGGGGGGGGGGGCAACATGGATTAAAAGGGGGCAGATGTTGAAGTTCTCCGCGCAGCCAAGTTATAGCTCGCTCTCACCTCCTCCTCCGTAAAACAATCGTGGCAGTGTGGTGCCAAACTTTGCGTCCCTTGTGAAATACGTACCCCCCATGTTATTCTTTTGAAGCAGACCTTGGCTATTATATTCTCGTTTCATGTGTAATGAAAGCAACAATAGCGACGCGTTGATTGTTTTATTGTTTCGCTATTCCTGGAAGATCAAAAGAAGGCGGGACGTGGAAAACAAAAAAATGGGAAAAACACTTGTGGCTTAAGTTCTGTCTCATAAACAGAGGCCAATACGAGTGTACATTTAGCTACTCTTCCATCGTTTGGGTTTTAGGTATCATATAAATCAAATTTCGTGGGGTTCCCCCCCCCCCCGTTGCTGTGAATTTTGAGGACGTCCAGCCCCAAGCCCCCCCCCCCCAAAAAAAATTGTTTTAAAACTGAGGCGGTAGGTTATCAGGTCTCCGGGGTACATATTCCACAGGGGATTCCAAATTCGGCACACCTAAGAAGTAACGGGGTCGACCTGTCATATTTGGCTTTTACGCAGCCTCCACCACCACCACCATCACTAATAAACGTCAACCTCAAGAAGTAAAAGGGCGCGGATGTCGAAAAGGACGAATAAAGAGGAAGAGCTGAATCTGCTGCTCTGAAGGGTAAAACTGTACAGGGTCTTTAAACGAGCCTACGTTTCAGTGTCCTCTTTGTGACGCCGTCTTATTGTTTCGTTCCGCATCTCGTCTCCTTGCCACGCTTCGTATTGGCGCGCCGATTTATTTCACCGGTTTACTTCAACAAGGGCGCTTGACAAGCCGGGCGGTGCGCACCTGTTGCGGCGGGGGCGGCGGCGGCTTTGCACGCCGCTCGGTTTTCGGCGCCGCTCCGAACGGACCACGTGTGGCGCGAAATGAAACGCCGCTTTTTTTCTTTTCTTTTTTTTTTCTCTCGCGACAAAAGAGAAAGAGAGGCCGCTCTCGTTACTCACCCAGCCGCACGAGCCCCCGCGCGATCCGCTTCGTCGTCGTCCTTTCCATGTCCTCCTCGTCTCCCGTTTATCCTTCCCCGCGACCCGGCGTGGCATCCACACGCGTGCGGCAGGCAGAACCCTCCACCCCCCCCACCACCCCCCAAAAACCTGGAGCTCCCGCGCAGGTGGCAGAGTGTTGACGTAGACTGACGCGGCCTGTGTCACACCTCTCTTCTTCAGCAAGTATCTGGAGTCGAGTGATTATGTTGCGTTTCTCTTTTTTTCCCCCCTTCTTCTTCTTCTTGTTCTTCTTCTTCTTCTTTTTAAACTGAAAGCCAAGAATGCTTTTGTCTCTCTGTCTGTCTGTCTCTCTGAGTTGGGGATTTGGGGGGAAAAGTGTTTCTGTGGTCTCCTTGGTTGCTGCTAGCTCTCTCTCTCTCTCACCCTCACCCTCACTATTGTGCTGTGTGAGTGAAATCCCCCTCACCCTTGAGCAAAGTGTTCGGCTGTTAACTCACACGCTCCTGGACCTGCCCATTCCTGCAGACTGTCCCTGCCTCTCTCTCTTATCATGAGAGAACAGGGCAGATCCAATGGAGAGAGAAGAAGAGGGAGAAAAAAAAGAACCTCTTCTGGGCTGGACTCCGGCCGGCAGGACATTTTGAATAACAAAGGAAGCCCGGAGACAATATGTTCCTTCATTTCGATTCATTCCAAATATGGACCATGATAAAACCCTGTGTGTGTGTGTGTGTGTGTGTGTGTGTGTGTGTGTGTGTGTGTGTGTGTGTGTGTGTGTGTGTGTGTGTGTGTGTACACATATATATGCATGAATATATGTATATATATATAATATATATAATAGATTTATTATATATACACACACACATATATTCATGCATATATATATTTTATATATATATTGTGTGTATATATGTTTTGTGCGTGTGTGTGTGTGTGTGTGTGTGGGGAGGTGGAGTTTACTCAAGGACATACAACACGGGTCACTTTGACTTTTCCTGAAGTCATTTACAGCTGGGATACTGCTAAATATAAAAATATAGATGTACTCATTACATCTTGGTAATAATTCACAAACCAGGATACGCTTAATTTAAACCGGGGGGATGCAACACAGGTCTTCTTTTTTTATATACATTTTTTTTTTTACCTTTATGTAATCTTGGTATATATGCTGCCAAGTGTGTGTGCACTGTATATCACTTGTCGTAATTCTTATCTTATCTTGTTCTCTTTTCTTGTGACAGATTTGAACCCAAAATCTTGCCCTCCAATGACTGCTGGGATCGACTCCGGCAACCCCATGACCCTGAGAGCAGGATAAGTGGTTTGGATAATGGATGGCTGGATCTTGCTGTCTGGAACCATGTGGTATGTGAACCTATCAGTTTGAGATGCCCCATTCACAAATCGTTTAAATGCAAAATAAATAAATGTAAGTAATTTATTCAGTTTTAACGACAAGCATCTTATAATATAATGGCACTCTACATCAGTAATCACTGGGGGGTCATGGGGTGTATTACATCTGTCAAGATCTATCCAGCTGATCAAAAGCATCACCAGTTAAACCCTGGTTTGTGCTCAGGCGGAATAAATAGATGTAAATATAGCTAGCTCTAACTTCTGCCCAGGATTGCTTACCCCCCCCCTCCACTTGAAGACCAACTTCGCACTCCTCCAATACACACAAAAAAGAAAAAAAATGACCTATACTTCAAGATCAACAATAATCGTATTACATCAACAACAATGACCCCAACATCACTTTAAGACCTCTGAAGGTGCCCTCCGGTATCTGGCGCCAAGACGGTAGCGGCAGATCCTTTAAATCCTGTAAGTTGCGAGGTGGGGCCTCCATGGATCGGACTTGTTTTTCCAGCACATCCCACAGATGCTCGATCAGCTTGAGATCTGGGGAATTTGGAGGCCAAGGCAACACCTTGAAGTCTTGTCATGTTCTTCAAACCATTCCTGAACAATTTTGGCAGTGTGGCGGGGTGCATTATCCTGCTGAAAGAGGCCACTGCCATCAGGCAATACCGTTGCCATGAAGGGGCGTACTTGGTCTGTAACGATGTTTAGGTAGGTGATAGGTGTCAAAGGAACATCCGTATGAATGCCAGCACCCAAGGTTTCCCAGCAGAACATTGCCCAGAGCATCACACTGCCTCCGCCGGCTTGCTTTCTTCCCATAGTGCATCCTGGTGTCATCTCTGCCCCATGTAAATAATGCACACATCCCCGGCCATCTACATGATGTAAAAGAAAATGTGGTTCATTAGACCCCAGGCCGCTTTCTTCTGTTGCTCCATGGTTCAGTTCTGACGCTCACGTGCCCATTGTAGGCACTTCCAGTGGTGGACAGAGGTCATCATGGGCCCTCTGACCTGTCTGGAACTACGCAGCCCCACACAAGCTGTGTGTACTGTGTGCACTGTCATTGTGTGTTCTGACACCTGTCTATCATAGCCAGCGTTAAGTTTTTCAGTAATTTGAGCTACAGTACCTCTTCTGTAGGATCGGACCGGACGAGCTAGCCGTCGCTCCCCACGTGCATCAATGAGCCCTGGGCACCCATGACCCTGTCACCGGTTCACTGGTTGTCCTTCCTTGGACCACTTCTGGTAGGTACTGACCACTGCATGCATGCCGGGAACACCCCACAAGACCTGCCTTACGCTTGCCCGTTTGTCCTGCTTACAACACATCAACTTCAAGAACTGACTGTTCACCTGCTGCCTGATATAGCCCACCCCTTGACAGGTGCCAGTGTAATGAGTTAATCAGTGTTATTCACTTACCTGTCAGTGGTTTTAATGTTTTGGCTTATCAGCGTGTGTGAAAGGTCCGACTGCAAGACAGGTGCTCTTTTATAGTCCAAGACAACATTTGAATAAACATGGCAGCGCTCCAAAAATATGATTTAAAAAGGATTAAGACGTGGCCTTAGTTTACCATGATTTATGACCTGGGATGACCCCCAAGGTTGGACAACCCCAGGGGTTGAACCCAGGACCTTCTTGCTGTGAGGTGACAGCACTAACCAATGGGCCACCGTGCTGCCCAGTGGCTGATAAAATCAATTCTCCTCAGGTAAACAAATTCCCCAGAACACAGAGTCAGATTCACACACAATATCGCAAGAGCCACTCCTTGAGGAGAAGAAAGGATTGATATAGGGCATACATCTTACACATCAAGCTTTGAGATGGATTAAGACCTAACATTTACAAGGCTGTGAATGAGAATTAATCATCTGCATTTAATTTACATCTATTTAACCCTATGTTCTATAAATCCACAAAATTACAGTATTTTTGTTTTTAGCGATGTCATCCTGCACTTGTGGGGGGTACACTAACAAAAATGTCCAGCGAAGGAAAGGTGAGTGATCTTCTGCCACCAAATTCAAACCAGCCGATAGAACATCGGCGTCCATATTCTTCCATAAACGCCACGCTGTGAGTGGCTGTCAATCAAATCAAACTCCATCCCCTCACTAAACCCCACCTGTTCCGTTTCATTCATGGATGCCATTTAATGGGCCCTTTTTAAAAATGATTTACACACAGGGAGAACACGAGCTGGTGCTGTATGGTTCATGAACGGTACCGCCAGTCTTGAATCACATATATTCATGGGCTCCTTTTGGTGTTCGCCTACAGTGACGGTTTAATTTACTCTGGACATGGGCACACAGGGCCAGCTGGCGAGGTGTTTGACTTTTGGATTAAACGCAGGGACTTTGGCTGGGCTCCGGCCCCGCGGCGGGGTCCATTGAGTCGACCCGACTTGTAGCCATGACAGCAGATATTCACAAACCTCCCTGGAATCGCTTTCAGGGCACTTTCCCCTCCTACGCCTCCATTCGTTTGGGTTCAAATCTCCCTTTTTACCGACTGGTCCCGACTGGATCGTGCCCTACATTTCTCATTTATTTATTTATTTATTTTATGACACAGCGCCAACCGACACATTGTTTTTACAAGACCCTGTAATGGTCCAGGGTGGGGGGAAGGGTGGGGGTGGAGGGGGTGTTTCTCGATGCAGATTCCAGTGGCGGCTGATGGGAAATAAGGGGAGGAAAATAGGAGAGATAGAATCAGGGGTGTGGAGGCGGTTTTCCTGGGCGTTAACTGCGAGTTGAAGTAGTTTGCAGTCATTAATAAAAAAGCTTTTTAGATGTTGGGCTTCAAAGGCGAGTTCGCGACACAGCCCCTGTGCGTCGGGACTCACGCTTGGCTGTTACGTCTGTCATACGATCACGGGATTTAAGGGTAATTGTATGTGGGGGGGGGTAATACTTGTCTGTGACTGAAAGGATGAGTGCCGTGGTGCCCCCCCCCCACACACACACACACATGCCTCAGCTCTGTGTAAGTGTGTCGGTGCATAAGTGTGTTTGTGTGTATTGTGCTATTGTGTGGATTTGACATGATTAGTGTGCACAGTCTCATGATGTATTTCAGTGTTGGCCCCAGCATGTTGACTGATGACCTGATTGTGTGTCTGTATGCCTTTCTTTGTGTGCATCAGCCTAATTGCCTAAGCGTGTGCATGTGTGTGTTTCTGTCGTAGGCTACGTTTTGGGACACATTTTGGACTTCAAACCAGTTGACTGGGGACTGCATGTCTAACTGAGGATGAAATCATTGTCCCCAATTTGGTGTTCACTGTAATCACATTTAGCATGATGTGAAATTGTTTCTGCCTTGAGTGGAGTTAGATTAAGGTTAGGGTAAGCCTCCAGGGAATGAGTGTGAGACACTGTTCACAACTGGCATTAACATGCATCTTGGGTGAGCTGATCACAAGTGGACGGCTCTCACTCTGTTCACACCTGGCATTAAAATGCATCCTGGGTGATCCGATCACAAGTGGACAGCTCTCAGTCTGTTCACACCTGGCATTAACATGCATCCTGGGTGATCCGATCACAAGTGGACAGCTCTCAGTCTGTTCACACCTGGCATTAACATGCGTCTTGGGTGATCCGATCACTAGTGGACAGCTCTCAGTTTGTGCTGTGTGGGGGCGTCCAGGTAGCGTAGCGGTCTATTCTGCTGCAAGTGGACAGCTCCCAGTCTGTTCACACCTGGCATTAACATGCATCTTGGGTGAGCTGATCACAAGTGGACAGCTCTCAGTCTGTTCACACCTGGCATTAACATGCATCCTGGGTGATCCGATCACAAGTGGACAGCTCTCAGTCTGTTCACACCTGGCATTAACATGCATCCTGGGTGATCCGATCACAAGTGGACAGCTCTCAGTCTGTTCACACCTGGCATTAACATGCATCTTGGGTGATCCGATCACAAGTGGACAGCTCTCACTCTGTTCACACCTGGCATTAACATGCATCCTGGGTGATCCGATCACTAGTGGACAGCTCTCAGTCTGTTCACACCTGGCATTAACATGTGTCTTGGGTGAGCCGATCACAAGTGGACAGCTCTCAGTTCACACCTGGCATTAACATGCATCCTGGGTGATCCGCTCACTAGTGGACAGCTCTCAGTCTGTTCACACTTGGCATTAACATGCGTCTTGGGTGATCCGATCACTAGTGGACAGCTCTCAGTCTGTTCACACCTGGCATTAACATGCGCCTTGGGTGAGCCGATCACAAGTGGACAGCTCTCAGTCTGTTCACACCTGGCATTAACATGCGTCTTGGGTGATCCGATCACTAGTGGACAGCTCTCAGTCTGTTCACACCTGGCATTAACATGCGTCCTGGGTGATCCGATCACTAGTGGACAGCTCTCAGTCTGTTCACACCTGGCATTAACATGCATCCTGGGTGATCCAATCACAAGTGGACAGCTCTCAGTCTGTTCACACCTGGCATTAACATGCATCCTGGGTGATCCGATCACAAGTGGACAGCTCTCAGTCTGTTCACACCTGGCATTAACATGCGTCTTGGGTGATCCGATCACTAGTGGACAGCTCTCAGTTTGTGCTGTGTGGGGGCGTCCAGGTAGCGTAGCGGTCTATTCTGCTGCCTGCCAACACGGGGATCGCTGGTTCGAATCCCCGTGTTATCTCCGGCTTGGTCGGGCGTCTCTACAGGCACAACTGGCCGTATCTGCGGGTGGGAAGCCAGATGAGGGTGTGTCCTGGTCGCTGCACTAGCACCTGCTCTGGTCAGTCGGGACGCCAGTTCGGTGGGGAGGGGGACTGGGGGGAATAGCGTGATCCTCCCACGAGCTATGGCCCCCTTGTGTAACTCCTCACTGTCAGGTGAAAAGAAGCGGCTGGCAACTCCACATGTATGGGAGGAGGCATGTGGTAGTCTGCAGCCCTCCCCGGATCAGCAGAGGGGTTGGAGCAGCGACCGGGACGGCTCGGAAGAATGGGGTAATTGGCCAAGTACAACTGGAGAGAAAAAGGGGGGAAATTCAAAAAAAAAAAAGGTGCTGTGTAAATAAACGTTGTTATTCTGATGATGATGATCTGTCGGAAAGCCTTCAGAACCCGTACCTGATACTACACTGTGTTTAAGAAAGAAACAGTCTGTTTCTGGTAAATAGTTTCACATTATTACAGTGGCATGGATGCAGCAAATGCACGTGGCACCAGATAGAGACAAAATAATCTGATGAGGAAAATTAACTGAATTAGGAGCATCAGGCTCCGGCTGTTCGCCTTCTTTCATATTGTGCTCAAAATACACAGCAGAAGATTAAACTCGTTCTTAAAACCCCTTATGTGGATCAATAAGATCAGAGTTCGTTGGGGAAAAGAACTGCAGCCCACTTTTCCAGATGCTTTCTGGAAAAAGGCTCCGGAAGCTGTCAGCTCCTCCACTTGGTGTGCTCGGCTCAGTCTCATACAGTTCAGGGTAGCTCATAGACTCCATTATAGCGAGGCGAGGCTCGCCAAACTTTACCCAAGCAAAGTGGATGAACGTTGCGGAAGACGCTCCCTAGCCCCTTGCGATTTGGCTCGTAATGTTCTGGCCTTCATTTTTAAACACGATTTCAGAGGTCTTGAAGTTGAAAATCTGTCCGTCCCCTCACATAGCAATCTTTGGTAGACCCCCAGACGAAATCACTACAATGGCCAACCCACCTAATGTTATTGCCTTTGCCTCTTTAATCGCCCGTAGAAAAACCCTCGTCCTTTGGAAATCCTCTCAGCCAGCCTCTATTAAGGCCTGGCTATGGCACACTTTGTTCCTACTTAAACTGGAAAAAGTAAAGTTTACACTGAGGGGCTCCTCTGGTTCTATTCTCACTGGAAGCCATTGATTGAATATGTTGATGGCCTCCCTCCTGGCGAGGTGGCGCCATAGAGATCGGGCTTGGGCCGGCCTGGGGTGAGCGAGTACCTTGCGGCTTGCCCTCCACATACACAGCCAGCAGCTACCCCACCTCGTAAAACCCAGAAAGGCCATTGAAATGGCTCAGATGCAAGTACAGTAGTTATTCTTTTATTTATTTACTCGCTTCTTTGTTTTAATTCTTAACTTATTTATTTTTTTATCTAATTTTTTTCTAATTTTGTTTCCTTTTCCGTGTTTATATTTAACCTATTGTGATGTGGTTTTCTTTTCCGAGAAGGGGCCGAGGGGAGCAGGATGTGGGTAACTGGGATTTGGGGATGTTAAAATGTCAAAAATATCCGAGTCTTTCAACTGTAATTGTTCAGTTCGATTTGTTTTCCTTGAAAAATTAAGAATTATATAAAAAAAAAAAAACTCGTTATGTGGGAAAATGTAAATGTCTGAACACTACAGTTTGTAATTCTCGGCCCGAACCCTGTGATGTCGGCTCAGCCTCAGATTGTGCCCCCCCCTTTTTCTCCTCAATTGTAGCCGGCCAATTACCCCACTCTTCCAAGCCGTCCTGGTCGCTGCTCCGCCCCCTCTGCCGATCCGGGGAGGGCTGCAGACTGCCACATGCCTCCTCCCATACACGTGGAGTCACCAGCTGCTTCTTTTCACCTGACAGTGAGGAGTTTCACCAGGGGGACGTAGCACATGGGGGGATCATGCTGTTCCCCCCAGTACCCTCTCCCCCCTGAACAAGCACCCTGACCGACCAGAGGAGGCGCTAGTGCAGCGACCAGGACACATATACCCACATCCGGCTCCCCACCCGCAGACACAGCCAATTGTGTCTGTAGGGATGCCCGACCACGCTGGAGGTAACATGGGGATTCGAACCGGCGATCTCCTTGTTGGTAGGCAACAGAATAGACCGCCACGCCACCTGGACGCCAGGCTCAGATTGTTTAGTTCCAGCGGGTTCTAGAGGGTCAGGCTGTGCGCTGTGGTGGATAAATGAACTTGAACCGGAAGTTGAACCGGAATGAGCAAGTGGGCGGGGTCTCTTGGACGTCTGTGGATCTGATGTGTGTCAGAAATTGACCACCTAGTCATCGGACGTCCTCTCAGTTGACTAGGCGGTCATCCGATGCAGCCTGGGACATGTGCGTTTACACCGCAAATGCGACGTGGACAGCTCCGTCGCAGGCCGCCTCCAGAAGAGGCCTGAGCAGTTAATTGGCTCTCAAGACGCACTGAGGATGCACTGGGTGCATTCACACCTGTACCGAGAGCTGCCCACTTAGGGCCGGATCACCCAAGACTCGTGTTAATGCCAGGTATAAACAGCTCCTTAGTCAATGCAGTGTCCCCAAAATTGACTTCGGCAAGTGTGTGTGTGTGTGTGTGTGTCCTTGTGCCTGGCTGCACACCGATCACCATGGATAATCCCAGCTGCTGGTTGGAGGTATTCCATGTTGGTTTTGGGAAGCAGAGTGTGCTTTATCCAAGACCTGCTGACAAGATTTTAACCTCCTGCCCCCCCCCCATGTGGACCCGGAGGCCCCACCTCGTCTGGCCAGCCTTGAAGCAAAATGCACCAGTCTGGACATGGATGCTGCCCCCCTACACACACAAGCACACACACACACAGCTGATGATGGGGGGTGGGGATGGGGGGGGAGATCAGAGGGCTGAGAAAGCGAGGGATGAACAGACGAGGGGAAGGATGTGTCGCTGTTCTTCCTGATTGCCACAGTGTGCGACAGATTCTGTCATCTGATCGTCAGTTGTGACATGAAAGGAAGGATGTTTCCATTTACGAATGAGCTCTGTTGAGGCTCGCTGTGTGTGTGTGTGTGTGCGTGTGTGTGTTGTTGTGTGTGTTGTTGTGTGGGTGTGTGCGCGCTCCATATGTATTTGTGCTTAAATCTGTGGCGACTCCCAATCCGTGCTCGTGTCCGGTGTATGGAATTCCTCCGCCGTGAGCTCGGTTGCTCCGGGCCAGCCGCCATTCGTGGGGGTTGGGGTTGGGTGGGTCGGCGGGGGCTTTGTGTCCGCCTCGGCCCCCGGAGCAGAGCTTGCGCCCCTCCCCTCGCTTCATTAGCCTGCTACAATGAGGCGGGCATGCCTGGAATGTGAGAGGACATTCTGCCTCACACTCCTCCCGTCCTTCATCCTCCTCGTCCACACCTTCACCGTCTCCACTCCTCCTCCTCCTACTCCTCTTCCTCACATCTGTGCTCCCTCTTTCAGCTTCTCTCTCTTTTTTGATATTATTTCGTCGCTCTCTTCTACTTTGTCTGGTAGGACAGAGGAGAGTGACAGGATGGAGCGTTAGGAGGAGGTGATGGGGTTCGAACCCGCGTCGTTGCTGTTGCGGTGCGAATACACGTCGCAATATGTAACATGCTTTTGTTTCGCGTCATCTTCATGCAAACACAAGTGAAGGAAACGGCGGCCTCGGGCTGCCCAGTGTTGCAGGGCACTTAAACTGTTCATGGAGATTTAACGCACACCTGTATTTTACTGGAAACAGTTTCCCAATCCTATTAAAAAAAAAAAGTAAGTAAATAAAAAGATAAAAAGTATGTAAATAGTGTAAATAAATACAGTTTATGTAATTATTTCAATACTTTCGGTACATCAATTTCATCATTACGTCATTTTAAAAATCACTCGCTCCTGTTTTATGGTTTTGTTTTTTAGTGCTTTTTATTTTAATGGATATAAATTTTAATTGATAAATAATAATAATTTTATATAAATTTTGAAGGATATATAATGGATGGATATTTTATTCTCTTAGTTTCTTTTTTTGTGTTTTTGTTTCATTTTTATCAATGCTATCCTCTTCTGTGAAGCATTTTGTAGCCTTGTTCAGAAAAGTGCTGCTATATAACTAAAGTTTATTGTTATTATGATTGCTATTATTATCATCATTATTATTATTGTTATCATTATTATTATTATTGTTATCATTATTATTGTTATTTTTATCATTATTATTGTTATTATTAGATAATTGTGCCGCTGTATCAAGAGTTTTGTTGTCATTTTGGGTGACGTTTTTGTAATTTATGAATGCATCTACAATGTAAAAGTGGGCTGAATGCGTAAACACACACAACACTGGAATCATAACACAACGCATTTGCAGTGCGGCCCCCTAAGCACCGCTGCATGCGCTCATTCGGAGTGGATGCACCCCTGCTGCAGCATGCAGCATGCGGCGTGCAGCACCAGGCATTCCACTCCTGTGTGTGTGTGTGTGTGTGTGTGTGTGTGAGAGGAGAACGGTGCATGTGTGCGTCTGGTTAAGCAACCAGGACCCCATCCATCTCCCATTCCACCTTCTAAACCCCCCCCCCTTTTTTTTTTTAACCTCAAATATTCACCTCCGCGCTCCTCCTCTGAGCCAGCGGGCTCCTCTGCACCTCCCTGGTGACTCAGTACCAAACACAGGGAGATAAGAGTCCAGTCCTCCCCGGACCAGCGCATATTTCTACTGCACTACAAGTGATACTGTAACTGATTTATTACAAATACCCCAGGCATCTAATGTATGACAGAGATGCCCCCCTCGCCCCCCCCCCCCCCGTCCCGGTTTGGCTCTGAGAAACTGTGCTTGGCTCACCTGGCTGTGATGTCACTCCCCGACAGTTGTGTTATTTGTCCTCCAGCAACATGTTTCACAAGTGTGGCAACGTGGGTGAATTATTGTTGGTTCTTCTGCCTCGGAGGGGCAGCTGGAGGGCAGCTGGTCCAGTGTGGGTCAGCCCTCTGGACTCTCCGGGGTTTGGTGGTGGACGGAGAGGCCCGCACACTCCTGAGACAGCGCCACCTCTGTCTCACACACACACACACACACACACACACACACACTCCTGAAACAACCCCACCTCTGTCTCACACACACACACACACACACTCACACACACACTCCTGAAACAACCCCACCTCTGTCTCACACACACACACACACACCATTACAGACTGACGGGGGCAGAAGTGAGCCAGACTCCAGAAGGGAGGCAATCTGGAATTCACTCACAACCAAAAATGTAAAGATTGTCAAACTGACCTTCTACCCCCACCCATCACTGACACCACCCTTCTACCCCCACCCATCACTGACACCACCCTTCTGACACCACCCTTCTACCCCCACCCATCACTGACACCACCCTTCTACCCCCACCCATCACTGACACCACCCGAGACAGAACCCCTTCTCCACCTGGAGAGCTGTGTCAGGGCCACACTGAAACCCTGCTGTCTGTGTGAGTGTACTGTGTGTGTCTGTGTGAGTGTACTGTGTGTGTCTGTGTGAGTGTACTGTGTGTACTGTGTGTCTGTGTGTGTAATGTATGTCTGTGTGAGTGTATCTAGTATATCTGTGTGTGTACTGTGTGTACTGTGTGTGTACTGTGTGTCTGTGTGTGTGTACTGTGTGTCTGTGTGAGTGTACTGTCTGTCTGTGTGTACTGTGTGTCTGTGTGAGTGTACTGTCTGAGTGTACTATGTTTGTCTCTGTGTGTGTACTGTGTATGTCTGTGTGAGTGTACTGTGTGTGTCGCTGTGTGTGTACTTTGTGTCTGTGTGTGTACTGTGTGTGTACTGTGTGTCTGTGTGTGTGTACTGTGTGTCTGTGTGAGTGTACTGTCTGTCTGTGTGTGTCTGTGTGTACTGTGTGTCTGTGTGAGTGTACTGTCTGAGTGTACTATGTTTGTCTGTGTGTGTGTACTGTGTGTGTCTGTGTGAGTATACCGTGTATGTCTGTGTGAGTGTACTTTGTGTGTCTGTGTGAGTGTACTATGTGTGTGTACTGTGTGTCTGTGTGAGTGTAGTGTGTGTCTGTGTGTGTGTACTGTGTGTATCTCTGTGTGTGTACTGTGTGTCTGTGTGAGCGTACTGTGTGTGTCTGTGTGAGTGTACTGTAAGTGTAGTGTGTGTGTACTGTGCGTGTCTGTGAGTGTACTGTGTGTGTCTGTGTGTGTGTACTATGTATGTGTACTGTGTGTCTGTGTGAGTGTAGTGTGTGTCTGTGTGTGTGTACTGTGTGTGTCTGTGTGAGTGTACTGTGTGTGTGTGTGTGTGTGTCTGAGTGTACTGTGTGTGTATGTGTACTTTGTGTCTGTGAGTGTACTGTGTGTGTAGTGTGTCTGTGTGAGCGTACTGCGTGTGTTTGTGTGAGTGTACTGTGTGTGTGTGTAGCTTGTGTGTCTGTGTTTGTGTACTATGTATGTGTGTGTGTACCGTGTGTGTGTGTGTGTGTGTGTGTACTGTGTGAGTGTACTGTGTATGTGTGTGTGTGTGTGTGTCTGTGAGTGTACTGTGTATGTCTGTGTGTGTGTGTGTATGTACTGTGTGTGTGTGTGTGTGTGTGTGTGTGTGTGTGTGTGTGTGTGTACTGTATGTGTCTGTGTGTGTGTTACACCCTCAGCTATTCTGAATGAAGGCTGTTCAACAGCAGATCCGAAAAAACGTGAATAGTGTCGTCCTTTCACCGTAATCTCCTGTGTGTGTGTGTGTGTGTGTGTGTGTGTGTGTGTGTGTTTCCATGCGGTGTGGTTGTGTGGGGGAGGTATGGTGATGGGACACAGAACACCCCGCACCTTGTTATCTGAAGGCTGGTACCAGCCGGAGCTGCCGCTCAAAGGCTCTACACGTGTGTGTGTGTGTGTGGGTGGGTGTGGGTGTGTGTGTGTGTGGGTGGGTGTGTGTGTGTGTGTGTGTATGTTTGTGGGTGGGTGGGTGTGGGTGTGTGTGGGTGAGAGAGCGAGAGAGAGAGAGAGAGGTTCCGTGTGAATGTGTGAGAGAGACAGCGAGTTCCTCTGCTTTGACAGTGCCAAGCTTTGTAGTCAACCCAACCCCCTTGAAGGGGAGGACAAGGGGTCAAAGGTGAACAGGGGGAAGGAGGTGACGTGGGATAACCTACGAGGGGAGGGGGGGGGCAGTGAGTGGCATCTGGACAGAGGAAGTGTGTGTGTGTGTGTGTGTGTGTGTGAGAGACAGTCTCCAGATGCGAGGCCTTAGGAAGCTATCAGACGGAGGAGCCCCTGAGCAAGGCACCAGTGTTAGCGGGGTCAGCCAGGCTGACAGACAGGTGTCTCTGCCTCTGATAGCACTTATCAGCCGCTGCAGCCGACACCGTGGACCAGATGTCCACTGTCTGTCCCCCGGTGTCCCCAGCGACGTCTGTGTTGTCTGGAGGACCGGCGCCCAGCCGGAGGCCGCTCCGGCAGGGTTAACGACAGCGTGGCGCTGCGGGGCTCCTCGGGCGGTGTGTGTTCGGCGTGGCGGCGGCGGCGGCGGCACAGGAAGCCGCCAACAGGAGTTTCCTGACGAAAGAGGCAAACGCAGGAAATCTCCCTTTTTGGCCTTTCTTTCTTTTCTTCAAAGTGAGGTCAAAGGTCATCGACAAGCAACAGAGACCGGGGTTGAACTTGAATTTTGATTTTTTTCTTTTTCTGTTTCCCTTTTCAGTATAAGAAAGGACGATGACGAGTTACACAGAGGACAGTGTGGGGGGGGGGGACCCCCTTTTTTCTCCCCGGTTCACCCCGCTCTCCGAGCCGACCCGGGCGCTGCTCCGCCCCCCTCTGCCGATCCGGGGAGGGCTGCAGACTACCACGTGCCTCCTCCCGTACATGTGGAGTCGCCAGCCGCTTCTTCTCACCTGACAGTGGGGAGTTTCACCAGGGGGATGTCGCACGTGGGAGGGTCCCCCCCCCCCCCTGAACAGGCGCCCCGACCGACCAGAAGAGGCGCTAGCGCAGCGACCGGGAAACATACCCACATCCGGCTTCCCACCCGCAGACACGGCCAATTGCGCCTGTGGGGACGCCCGACCAAGCCGCAGGTAACATGGGGATTCGAACCGGCGACCCGGATGCCCCGAGAGATGCCGTTTCGATAGTATCTCTCTATCCTGTGTAGTCTGCTGTGCAGGACGTACCCTGGGGCTGCTTACATGGGACAGCAGTCGTGCAAAGTGGACAGAAACTGGACAAGCTGGTTTGGTTCTGGCCCAAAGAGCATTTTAGCACCAGGGCCTCTGAGCAGGTCAATCCAGCCATGGGTGGATGATGGACAGGTGGCTAGATGGGTGGCGGCTATTTACAGCATTCCTTAAACACGATGTGTGGGGCGCGTCTGGGTGGCGGGGCGGTCTATTCCGTGCCCTACCCGCACGGGGATCGCCGGTTCGAATCCTCGTTAACCTCCGGCTTGGTCGGGCGTCCCCGGGTGGGTATGTCTCCCGGTCGCTGCACTAGCGCCTCTTCTGGTCGGTTGTGGCGCCTGTTCAGGGGGGAGAGGGGGGTAGCGTGATCCTCCCACGCGCTACGTCCCCCTGGTGAAACTCCTCACTGTCAGGTGAAAAGAAGCGGCTGGGGACTCCACATGTATGGGAGGAGACATGTGGTAGGTAGTCTGCAGCCCTCCCCGGGTCGGCAGTCCCTCCCCCCCCAAAAAAAACCAAAACATGATGCGGTGATGGATGGAAGACAGGGAAAGGAGGTGAACAGGTTAAGGGGGGGGGGGGTTAGGAAAAGGAAAAAGCAGGTCATGTGACAAAATGTGCATGTAGTGCGCAGGGTTTTTCCATTTTTGTGTGTGTATGTGTATGTGTGTGTGTGTGTGTGTCTGTCTGTCTGTGTGTGTGTCTGTGTGAGACACTGTCCGTCATGAGACGTGTCACGGAGCCACGCAGACACAGTGGACTTGTGGGAGCGGCACAGGAAACAGCATGTGTGTGTGTGTGTGTGTGTGTCTGTGTGTGTGTGTGTGTCTGTGTGTGTGTCTGTGTCTGTGTGTGTGTCTGTGTGAGACACTGTCCGTCATGAGACGTGTCACGGAGCCACGCAGACACAGAGGACTTGTGGGAGCGGCACAGGAAACAGCGTGTTGGTGTGTGTGTGTGTGTGTGTGTGTGTGTCTGTGTGTGTGTGTGTGTGTGTGTGTGTGTCACCCTCTCCGTCATGCGACGTATCACGGAGGCATCACGGAGCCACACGGACACAGAGGGGAGGCGTGGGAGCGGCACAGGAAACAGCCAACAGGAGCTTCCGGGGGAAAACCAAAAGGGGGTGTTTCTATTGGAGGAAATGGGCCGAGTGGGCGTGTTCCCTCACGGAGACCACTTCCCGTCTGGGGGGCCCCCGGGTGGGGTTACCACATCGGTGTATTATTATTCACATCCGAGGTGTGTGAGACCGATGCTGTCATCTGTCAGTCACGTGGCGGGAGCGGGGAGCGAGCTGTGATCCCGCCCCCCTGCCAGGTCAGGTGGGGGAAACCTGCTCGCAGCAGACAGCAGCAGCAGATCCCGTCCGCCATCCAGGCTCCGCCCGTTGCTTTCTGCTGTTTCTGCCAGTCGCGCAAAACGGAAAACCATCAGGTTGGTTTGGACTTTTTCCAGGACTCCTTTTAATTTGTCTTGCTTTTTGTCGTAGCGCCCGGCGCCGAGGCTGCAGCCTGCAGGTGATGGCCGCCGTCGCGTGGCTGCACGCCGGGATGGAGCCGCCCGCCCGCCCGCCCGCACGCGCTGATGGTGAAGGTGCAGACTTGTTTATGCGGTTCATTTTCACAAGTCACTTTTCTTCTCTTCAGTCGGTCCATCGCGTTCTGTCTGGTATATCTCTGCAGCCAGCCAGCCAGCCCCCCCCACACCCCCCACCCCCACACCCCCCCCCCACACACTACCACCGCCTCCCTCTGCTGTTGCAGAATACCGATGTGAGTTCATCCTGTTGCGGAGCGCCTTGACTTGTCAAAATAAAAACAAGTTATCAGCGTTCATATTATTTATGGTTTCATGGAGACAGCCGAGGTGCGGAGAGCAAGTCTGGAGCGGTTCCTGAGCCTGGGTGGAGGGCGGGGGGGTGGGGGTGGTGGTGGTTATGGGTCAAGGGAAAGGACGATAGGAGGAATTCTGGGGCACAACATTTGATTTTAATGTGAAAACTCCGTGATATACAATGTGTCAGAGAGTGTGCTCGCTGTGTGTTGAAGTGATTGCTGGGAGTTAATCGCTCGAAGGCGCTATCTTAATTAAAACAGTTACATTGTTTAACTGGCTCAGACTCTCTTGATATAATACCCGGGTACACCTGGGTCTTTGGGAACGGGGGAGCCATACTGGTGGGGGGGGGGGTTTCTCTCGCACGTTTTAGTTCATTTACACCAAGTAGCATATACATTTATACATTAAAATTTCTGCCGACCGGGGCGTCCGGGTAACGTGGCGGTCTGTTGCACGGGGATCACCGGTTCGAATCCCCGTGTTACCTCCGGCTCGATCGGGCGTCCCTACAGATACAATCGGCAGTGTCTGCGGGTTGAGGTCGCTGCCTTAGCGCCTCCTCTGGTCGGTCGGGGTGCCTGTTCGGGGGAGGACTCGGGGGGGGGGGTCCCCCTGTTGAAACTGGTGGTAATGTTGGGGGTACGTGTCTTAGAGGGGACTCGCAAAACATCCGTGACGCAAGCAAGTGGTAATGGAAGACGGCGGATTTACATCCCTGTTGCCATGGAGACGTCACTGATGTTCTGTAAAAACCTTTTTCCAGGGATTGTTTCCTAGCAGAGACATCCGTCCTCTTGTGAGGGTGCACAGGCGTAACGAGTCAGCACCAGGCCCCGGTGCAAGACGCGGCCCTGGCCTGTGTCTGTTACCCCATATCCTATAGTACTCTCTTAAGACTGCAGGGTAAAATAGTAACACAAACTCCTGCTCAAGTGCGTAGACCCCAAGTCTGCGTGAAAATACACCGCCTGTTGCAGGCTAGAGCAGAGACTTCCAACACGGGCCCTCCAGCTGAGTGTATTATCAGTATGAACCCCCAAGAGCAGAGCTGGGTGATGGATTGGTTGTGGATAACCACCGGCCTAAGATCGCCCACTGCCCTAGGGTCCGACACCATCTTCCTCACATTCGACACAAGGTGGTTCGTGTCACACCGTTGCACAAACCTCTGATGAACCGCTGTCTCTGTGCATTAGGCCAGGGATGGCTGTATCATCCGAGAACGTCATGGGACAGTTCTCAGGGTGGATTCTCGTGCACTCGTCAGGGACAGTGTGAAAAGGACCGGGGAGCCGACACAGCCCTGAGGGACACCAGTGCTGATTGATCTAGACTCTGAGAGGGCATCATCGACCCTGACATGCTGGGAAGATACCGTCTTGAAACAACAGGACTAACGTTCATTTGTTTGTTTCTTGACCAACATGCGAGGCTGCAGCATATTAAAAGCTGAGCTGAAACCAACTAACAGTAGACGTGCATAAGCCTTGGGGTCTCCCAGGTGTTGAGTGACCAGGTGTAGCGCCATCTGTGCCACGCCCTTGCTTGTAAGCAAACTGGAAGAGGTCTAATAATACGTCTACCCCTTCCCTAAGCAGGGACTCCGGGATCCCCTGAAAACATTTCATAATAACAGAAGTCAAGGCAACGGGCCGACAGTCATTGCTCATCTTTGGACAAAGTTTTTTAGGGGCAGGTGTTATTACTGATAATTTTCCACAGGGTGGGGATGGTGTGCAAGTCCAGAGATCTGTGGAAGGTGGGGCACCATGCTGGTGTCAGCTCCTCTGCACATCCATCTGGCCCTGTGGATTCATGTAGCCGTACTAGTAGTACATTTGCTACATAGTAATCATATCCTAGTGTTACTTTATGAATTAACATTAAAAGTACATTTACTTCATAGTAATCGTGTCCTAGTAGAACTATATGAAGTAGTTGTGTTTGCTGTAGTAATCATATCCTAATGGTACTTTAGAAGTAACAGTAATAGTACATTTGCTACACAGTAACCATGTCCTAGAAGTACTATATGAAGTAGTACTAGTGGTACATATCCTACATAGTAATCATTGTAGTAGTACTATATGAAGAAGAGTTGTAATAGTAGTACATTTGTTATGCAGTAATCATAGTGGTGCTATATGAAGAAGGAGTAGTAATAGTACATTTGCTACATAGTAATCGTAGTACTATAAGAAGTAGTAATAGTAGTACATTTGTTACATAGTAATCAGTAATACTATTGGAAGAAGTAGTAGTAATAGTACATTTGTTACATAGTAATCATAGTAGTACTATAGGAAGAAGTAGTAGTAATAGTAATGCATTTGCTACATAGTAATTGTATTGTAGTAGTATTATATGAAGAAGTAATAGCAATAGTAGTACATTTGTCACATAGTAATCGTAGTAGTACTACAGGAAGAATTAGTAGTAATAGTAGTACGTTTGTTACATAGTAATCACGTGATGTCATGTACAGTGTGTTTAAGTGTGCCTTAGATCATCAGGAGAGGGTAAACGGGGGGGGGGGGTAAACAGGAGGGGGTAAAGAGCAGAATCAAAGTGAAATTTCTCCACCAGGAAACTCATCAGGAGCCAAACAAGGTGGGCGTCCTGCTGCTTTCCTCAACCAAAAAAAAAAAGAAAAGTAGTGATTCTAAATGAAGGGTTTTTTTTTTTTTAAATTTTTCCGCCATGTGGTTGTTTGTTGTCGTTCCTCTGTCTGGGTGGCGACAGCCTGCCCACTGCTGATCTGCCCCGCCCGGAGAAAAGCTTGTTCAAAATAAAAGTCAGGCGTCGAGGAAAAAAGAAAAGTCGAAGTGAAAAGAGGAAATATAATCTACTTCAAACACAAGGACACACTTGGCATTGTACTAGACACAAGTATTTTGACTCCTTTGTGTTGCAGGTACATAAGGTGAATGCCACACTAGCAGTACTATGGTCAGCAGGGCATTAAATAGTCACCTTATAATCACTGTTTATCCCTGTGTACTATGGTCAGCAGGGCATTAAATATTCACCTTATAATCACCGTTTATCCCTGTGTACTATGGTCAGCAGGGCGTTAAATAGTCACCTTATAATCACCGTTTATCCCTGTGTACTATGGTCAGCAGGGCATTAAATAGTCACCTTATAATCACTGTTTATCCCTGTGTACTATGGTCAGCAGGGCATTAAATAGTCACCTTATAATCACTGTTTATCCCTGTGTACTATGGTCAGCAGGGCATTAAATATTCACCTTATAATCACCGTTTATCTCTGTGTACTATGGTCAGCAGGGCATTAAATAGTCACCTCATAATCACTGTTTATCCCTGTGGCACAAAGGATTCAACATACTTGTGTTCGGCATGATGTGGTTTGTGAATTTGATGCACGTTATATTTTATTGCACATTGTGATGCAAAGGAGGCCAACTGGAGATATGGATAAGATCCTGTATTACTCACATGTTATTACTATAATACTCATATATTACTCATATATTACCCGCTCGTCATGTAGCCATCTGTTTTGCCTCTCGGGTCATTTCTGGTGTGTAATCTGAAGCGTTATCTGTGCTGATAGGTTTTTCCTCTGCAATCACGCACGGCATCAACACCGGGCTCGCCACGCTTGCACGCAGGCGCATACCAGAGGAACAGCTCACATAAGTGGTTGTTAATTAACTTTGTTTCCCTCGTTAACAAGCACAGAACAAAAAAACAACCCCACTCGCCTTGGCGTCCAGGTGGCGTGGCGGTCTATTTCGTTGCCTACCAACACGGGGATCGCCGGTTCGAATCCCCATGTTACATCCGGCTCGGTCGTGGCGTCCCTACAGACACAATTGGCC
>JAJHIY020002049.1:187500-212500 GCA_022114975.2 Lampris megalopsis
CTGTCTCCCTCAGTGATCTTGTCAAAATGAAGGTTGAAACTTGGAGAAAATGATGAACAACACGCTAAAATAGTATCTGTTGTGACGTTAACTGATCACTATTCATTCCTTTCCCTCGGACGAGGTGAGCTACGACGGCTACGGCTTTAGAAATCCCGTTAAACAGCTTTTAGAGCCCCGCAAACTTCCACGACTTGACAATGTGAAGGAAGCGCCCCATTGGGACGAGATTTCGTGAGGGGAGGGGGGTTGATTTGATTGACAGCCAATCACAGCGGGGCATTTTTAGAACGACGTGGACGTCGGTCGATATGCTATTGGCCGGTTTGGGTTTGGCGGTAGAAGACCGCTCCTCTCTTTGTCTCGGACAATCTTGGGACAGTTTTGTTGGCGTACGCCCGTAAATGCCGGATGACGTAACTAAAAAAAAATTTTGAAAATTATTTTTATCAACACAAAAATGAAACGAAATATTTGTGAATTTCTAAAACATAGTGTGAAATACTTTGAGTATTAGAAAAGCGCTATATATGTTTCATTTATTATTATGATTATGTAAATTAAGTGCAGATAAAAGAGGTGGCAATGATAATAATAATAATGCATAACTCGCTTTTCGTCATTGCCTTTAATGTAATTAATTTAATTTACTGTAATTAAGCCCTCGTTTTTTTCAACGTGTACATGTCCACGTGCCTTCTACAAACCTGTCAGTACTGGACAGAATTTCAACATCGGCCAAGATATAACTTCACCGCACGAAACACGGTCATGGCGCCCTCTTCTGGTTGAAATGTTCCTCACCACCACCCCTCCCACGGCTCTGCCAGCCCCAACCCGTTTGGTGAGACTGGACCGAAGATTTCTAAGTAGTCTGATGTCATCGAACGGAAGCTAAATTAAACATTTCAAACTGTCAGAGAAGCAGCTCTGTGCCCCTGTTTTAGACACACACACACACACACACACACACACACCCCCGAAAAAGACTTTTAGGAAGTATGTATTGAACAGAGACGAACTGAAACCCTGCGTTAAACCACCCTTTAAAATTACAATTAAAATACTGACTATGCCAGTAAACCGTGGTTTGTAATGACTAGGGGCCTTCCTTGATCAACGGGACTCAGATGATACCAGCTCCAGGATGATCCCAGCTCCGGGATGATCCCAGCTCTGTGATGATACCGGCTCCGGGATGATACCGGCTCCGGGATGATACCGGCTCCGGGATGATACTGGCTCCAGGATGATCCCAGCTCTGTGAGCTCCGGGAGCGACGGCTGAGGAAAGAGCTCTGACAAGGCCAGACGAGCCAATGCCACCTCTGCGCTGGGCGTGGAGCACCTCAGGGGCAGCACTAAGGTCTTGTATAGAGGTATGCACACACACACACACACACACACATACTCTCACCAACACACAGGCCCATATACACACAAACTCGCTCACTCACTCACTAACACACAGGCCCATACACACAGGCCCATACACACACACACACACACACACACACACACACACAGAGGAATTCATAAGCATAGCAATACACTCGTACCCTCGCCCTAAACATACATACAGACAAGTATATATGGCACATGCAGTTAAACACCCAAATGGTCAAACATGCACATGCACACGCACACACAGGCACTTGTAAACATGATGAAATTATACATATGTATATGTATATATAAAATAATTGTGTTTACAATTATATATATAATAATATAATACAATAATAATATAATTGTATATATGTATACAAATGGATACACATGCACAAAAGATGTTAAATTGTAAATAAGCAAAACTTAAACTATCCATCTCGCTGTGTGATTGTGTCCCGCCAGCTGTCCACGCTGTGACCTCACCCGTCACACACACACACACACACACACACAAACGTAATGAAGATTGAGTACTGCAAGACAATGAAATCTGTCGTCACACAATTGTGCAATTCTACCATTTCCTGTCGCTGATTTCCCTTTGTGATGTACTTCCTGCAGGGAGTCATCGATCATGTCAGCGTGTTCAGGATGCTTACACCCTGCGCTGTATCCCACAGGTATAGTGCGTGTGCCTTTGTTTGTGTGTGTGTGTGTGTGTCCATTTTACCACTTGGCACAAACCCAAGATTTATTGTTAGGCCAAACGTAGTTGACACCCTGTACACAGTTGGTCTGTACTCAGGTGCTGTTCAGGAACCCAAATGATCAAACTGTGCTGTTGTTTTAATTTACTTCTTGTGGTTTTTAAATATTGTATATCAGCCAATATATACGACTTTCTCTGCAACACCCTGAGAACTGTCCAGTAAGATAGATAGATAGATAGATAGATAGATAGATAGATAGATAGATAGATAGATAGTAGCTACTACTACCTACTTCCGCTTCCGGTGTGGGAAGAGGGCGGCGTTCTCACCCAGTACCGTCCCTCCAGTGTCTTTGTCCACGTCTGCATCTAAGTTTGTCTTCCTTTGATGGCTGGGAGAGCTAGAGCTGGATCGGCTGGGGGAGCTTGGTCTGCTGTGTCTGGTGGGCCCAGGGGCCACGGCCCTGCCTGGAGCGGCGACCGAAGAGGAAACACCGAGGACGGTCTGACAGGACACGGAAGCGGGGCAGACTAAGCTAACTGCTAGCCCATGCAGACCGGCAGTTCCGATAAAACCGAGGGCGGTCTGGTGGCGGCCTCACCTGGCGTTGACTGTGTTTTAGTGTCGTCGTGTGGAGTGCGGCGAGGTGTGTCGAAGGTGTCTGGCTGGGAGAGCTGACGTCGGATCGGCTGGGGGAGCTTGGTCTGCTGCTTCTGGTGGGCCCAGGGACCACGGCCCTGCCTGGAGCTGCATCCGAGGAGGAAACACCAAGGGCGGTCTGACAGGACGCGGAAGCGGGGCAGGCTAAGCTAACTGCTAGCCCATGCAGACCAGCAGTCCCAACAGTCATCCTGGCATTCGCTCTCTTGGACAGTGAATTTTTTTTTAATATATGTTGGATGTGTTTTGGTAGTTTTTGCAGTTTTTTTGTAGTTTGAATTTATGTGTTCTTGTAGTTCTGATATGTTTTTGTCTTTGGTTTGCACTGCTGGGGGAAACGGTATGTCGTTTCTTTTCATGTGTGCAGGTGCATGAAATGAAACGACAAATAAATGTTCCTGATTAGATCGAGCACAATCACCTTTTTTGCATGGTGTATACATCCATCCGTTATCCAGACCACTTATCCTGCTCTCAAGGTGGCGGGGATGCTGGATCCTATCCCAGCAGTCACTGGGTGGCAGGCCGGGAGATGGGGTATACCATACCTGCCAACATTAGGCTGTGGAAAAAAAGGGAGATTTTCTGGGGTATCGGCAAATGGCCCACCCCCAACGCCCCGGCCCCCATTTAACCCTACACCACAGATCAATAGAATAAATACAAGGATGTGAAAGTAAAATTGCTTTTAATTAGTCTTAAATTCATTGCTCCCACAATGATGAGGTCAAAAGAAAAATCACGGCTCTTACCTTAGTTGTGTTGACTTGGTTCTCCCTGATGTGAGGAGTATCTCCGAGCTGTTGCCGAGTCAGGAAACACGTCGGCGACACTTTTGCTGAACTCGTCAGAAAATGCAAAAGAAATATTGTTCTTGGCGACTAGCACAGCCATTTTCTCCTCTGCCTCAGTGGCCTTATCAGCCACACCTCTCACGATGACCGGGCCAATGCTTAACGACTCCCCTCTGTGCTGCCACAGCTTGTTTTGTGTTCCTCGCCATTAGCATGCTCGCTAACGTCGTGTCTCCCACCGTGCTCTATGCTAAAGTTGGCCCGACATAGCTTACAGAACGCATGGTGGTAGCTGATGGCGGCTCGCTGTTAGAAAGGGGAAGGTCTCTGTCCGAGTGGGCTGAAATTTAGATGCGCATTTCTTCTTTTTAGCTTCAGACATTTTCAGCGGCAAACTGAGGACTTGAATGTCAGGCAGGCTCGTTTGCGCATGCTCGCCTCTGCCCCTGGGTTGGGTTGCCAGGTACCACGACACATATCCCCCACAGAAACGGAGAAACACTGATTTGTATCACTATGAAATCGGGAGATTAGCGGGAGAAAGGGTTAAACATAGGGGGACTCCCGCTAGAATCGGGCCTTGACACAACCAGCTGTATTTGAGAACCTGATTGAGAACCACTGGTCTACACAAAGGTCAGAGCAAGAGGACTGTCTCTGTCAAGCGTTTTTCGCCCCCCGGTGTCATCTCACCTCCAGGTGCCACAGCTTACAATCAAACTGACCCATTTCTGTTTCGCCTGATGAATTCTTGACTCGTTTCTCGGTGGTCTTTGTGGAAAGTGTGTGTGTGTGGGGGGGTCATATCTGGAGGTCACTTCCATGAGAATATCCAGGCACAGTACAGAACAAATTACCAACAGTCCAATTTAGTTATCTGTCTTTCTGTTCTGTCTCCATACATCCATCCATCCATCCATTATCCAAACCGCTTATCCTGCTCTCAGGGTCGCGGAGATGCTGGAGCCTATCGCAGCAGTCACTGGGCGGCAGGCAGGGAGACACCCTGGACAGGCCGCCGATCCATCACACATGGCCCACACACACATACACACACACACACACACTCCCATAGGGACGATTTAGTACGGCCGATTCACCTGACCTACATGTCTTTGGGCTGTAGGAGGAAACTGATGCAGATACGGGGAAAACATGCAAACTCCACACAGAGGATGACCCCCGAGGTTGGACTACCCTGGGGCTCGAACCCAGGATCTTCTTGCTGTGAGACGACCACACTAACCACTGCGCCACTGTGCCACCTCTCTCCATACAAGTATGAATAAAATACAGTTCACTACGAATAGGGCCTGAGAGATCCACATCCAAGATCCAGTATCACAGTATCACACGATACAGTATCACAGTATCACAAGATCCACTATCAGAAGATCCAGTATCACAGTATCACAAGATCCAGTATCACAGTATCATACGATACAGTATCACAGTATCACAACATACAGTGTCACAGTTGCTGGGTGATCAGATCAGACACAGAAAAGCGGAAAAAAAATCACCCACACACTGCTTTAACGTTCCCAAGTTTCACACTGTGAACTCGCAATGTGTGTGTGTGTGTGTGTGTGTGTGTGTGTGGGTGTGTACTGCAGCGCTTTTCTAGCTGCAACAGTCAAAGTGCTTCACAATCAGCGAATACCTCACATTCATCCACGCAAACACACTCACACCGACGGCGATGTCAACCATGCCGGGTAAACACCTGACTCATCAGGAGCAGAGAGGGGTTAAGTGCCTTGCTCATGGACACCTCGGCATTTTTGCAAGGAGGAGCCGAGGATCGAACCGGCAACCCTCCAGTTACCAGACGACCTGCTCTACCTCCTGAGCCACTGTTGCCCCACACACTGTCACACTGTGTGTGTGTGTGTGTGTGTGTGTGTGTGTGTGTTATTTTCAGTAGTTTGTATGACAGGTTTGATTTTCAATAGTTTTTTTTGCAGGCCAGTTTAAATAATGTCCCTTACAGCCTCTTTATATATTACATATATATATATATATACACACACACACACACACACACACACACACACATATATATATATACATATATATATATATATACACACACACACACACACACACACACACACACATATATATATATATATAAATTGGACAGGTGATGAATGCTTATGGCATGAAACAGGCTTGTACTGTCTCATAAAGAATTTACTTGACTCACTGGATTTTATATATAGTATATATATATATATATATATATATATTGATAGTGATATTCTGCTCCTCATTAGTTGAGTACTTCTATCAACACCATTGACGGTTTTGGGAAAAAAACGCTATCTATATATATAAGGACCTGTAAAATATGATTAATGCACACTAGATATGTATTTTTTTCTACTGTATGTCCTGTATTTCTTTCTCCAGTTACTACATTTACCAGGATGCTTTGTATGTGACTAAGATGAGTTGCAGGCTGCTTACCAGTTAACTGAAAAACACTTTTATTTCATAATTAATTGCATTATACAACTAAATTGTATTTAACATGTAGCCAACCCCAAAGTAGATTTTCATCTCTTGATATGTGAAGGGGGCAGTGTCCCAGCACCCTGTACTGGCCAGCCGCCACTGCTCTAGAGCCCAGAAACAGGCGGACAGAACCAGCACAGACCCCCGCCTACACCCAGGACAGTCTGTTTGAACTCCTACCCTCTGGCAATCACTACAGAGCAATGTGCACCAAAACGCAGGCCATCTCCCTCATGAACACTTAACAGCATGGTGCAATAATGGGCATTTATTATGTACACATGACACTTTGTAAACTGCCCCCTCTGGTCAACACCTCTCACCTACATATCTACAATGTGTCCTCCCTCTTTAAACCAGATGTGCAATACTAATGTTTGTGCAATAGCTCCTGGAAGGTAGAATAGATAAATGGATAGAAATAGAAGGTCCTGGGTTCGAACCCCTGGGTTGTCCAACCTTGGGGGGGGGTTCATCCCAGGTCATCCTCTGTGTGGAGTTTGCGTGTTCTCCCCGTGTCTGCGGTGGGTTTTCTCCGGGTGCTGCGGTTTCCCCCACCCTCAAAAAGACGAGGATGTTAGGGTTAGTACTCCTGTCTGTGCCCCTGACCGAGGCATGGCAAGACGAGCTGGAGTGGGTCGCCGGGTGCTGCACGGTGGTTGCCCACTGCTCCTAGCTACACAGCTAGGATGGGTTAAATGCAGAGAAGAATTTCCCCATGGGGATTAATAACAGTGTATCAAAATCAACAATTAAAGAATACAAATGTACAATTGATTGTACACATTCAGCTGCTGTGTACTGGTTACAATTATTGCTGTTATTGTTGTGGTGTAACAGGTATATAGTACAGTATGTAGTTGTGAGGTGGATGGTGGGTGAATATATAGTGGATACTTCCGGTACATAAGATAAGATAGTGTAATATAGTGTGAGTATATAGCATTATATATGGGCATGATGGGTTGTGGAGGTGTGGTATGGTATATAGTGTATGTGCAATACAGTATATAAGCAATAATGTATAGTATATGGGCGTAGGTTGATTATTCAGCCATAACAAGACTGTACAGTAGCGACATACCTGTTGTGCATACATGCTTGCTCCGTGTCCTGTTGTTGTTCCATTTCTTCTTCTTTTTTCCGTGTGTGATGTCTGCGAGAAGCCACAGTGCACCGCTGTCAAATTGGTCCTGTGCACACCGACACTTGGCCAATAAAGTCGATCTGATTCAGAAATAGTATAGATTCCGTCAAAGCCACTGTGATGCATCTAGTTTTTTTTTTTTGCTGACTTCATCCACCCCCAGAACAAGGATACAGATAAAGATTTGGAGAGGTTGGGATAGGCTCCAGCATCCCCGCGACCCTGAGAGCAGGATATAAGCGGTTTGGCTAATGGATGGATGGAAGTTAGATGTTAGTGCACATTGCCAGCTGCTCACAATATGTTGGGTGTGCATTTTCGGGAAGGTATTGATGTGGGGACAGTGAATCAGGAAGTGCGGTGGATTAGCAAGGAGGAAGTGAGGGCAGCTATGAAGAGGATGAAGAGTGGAAAGGCAGTTGGTCCAGATGACATACCCGTGGAGGTATGGAGGTGTTTAGGAGAGATGGCAGTGGGGTTTTTAACTAGATTGTTTAACACAATCTTGGAAAGTGAGAGGATGCCTGAGGGGTGGAGAAGAAGCATAGTGGTACCGATTTTCAAGAACAAGGGCGATGTGCAGAACTGTAGCAACTACAGAGGTATAAAGTTGATCAGCCACAGCATGAAGGTATGGGAAAGAGTAATAGAAGCTAGGTTAAGAGGAGAGGGGATGATTAGCGAGCAGCAGTATGGTGTCATGGCAGGAAAGAGCAGCACAGATGTGATGTTTGCTTTAGAGAATGTTGATGGAGAAGTATAGAGGAGGCCAGAAGGAGGTACATTGTGGATTTAGAGAACGCATACGACAGGGTGCCGAGAGAGGAGGTGTGGTATCCTATGAGGAAGGTGTGCGTCATAGCGACACACAACAGATTGGAGGGGACGTGCAGCTTTGAAAATACTCTTTATATTTCACACTTTAATAGTGCAAAATACGGAAGTGTGTACTGAGTTGTTTGAAGTCAGAACTTTGAAATGTGGACGTATTCTCCTATGAAGACTTCCTGGTCTTTATTTCTGTTTTTCTTTTCTTTTTTGGATATTCCCCATTTTCGACCAGAGGAGGCGCTAGTGCAGCAACCAGGACACATACCCACATTCGGCTTCCCACCTGCAGACACGGCCAATTGTGTCTGTAGGGACGCCCGACCAAGCTGGAGGTAACACGGGGATTCGAACCTACGATCCCCGTGTTGGTAGGCAACGGAATAGACCGCTACGCCACCTGGACGCTCCCATTATTTCTGTTCTAGGTCTGGAGGGTAGTTGAGCCCTACAAGGACCAGCACCATTAAACACTGGCAGGACGGTGATGCACCCCAGCTTACCAGGACAGCAAGAGGACTGGTTTACTGTTTACTCTCGTGAAGATGTAATTGGGCCAACTTTAGTTGTTGAGCACAGGAAATAAAATAAACAAAAATAGAGACGAGAGGTTCAAACATCACTTTTGAATTTTTATTCAAAAGACTTACAATACATTAAAGCAAATGGTAAATTGTATCAACTTTTACAAAAGAGCTGCATGAGCCGGTGTGACAGTAACAACGCCTCTCCTCATCGTTCTAACGGAGAAGCCGTTCCGAAAACCTATTTCAAATATACTGCTCCACCCCACCCCACCCCACCCCCAAAAAAGAAAAAGAAAATGCATGAAATCAAAAAGAAACGGAACAAAACAAAAAGCAAAAACCAGACCACTACTTTATGTAAATAACACTAGCCTTCAACATAAAAACCTCGTTTCTCCAAACCATCTGGTACCTCACAACTACAAACTACACTTTCTAATGAACAGGTGGTGATTTCACTGTACATGAGGGATTCTGTAGTCACTACCCTCCCCCCCACCCCACCCACCTCCCTCCAGTCTGTCCGAAAACCTTTTTTTCCCCCTGTGGCGGGGTCAGAGGTCGTCCTGTGACCACTGGGCCGCTGGTGAAGGTGCAATGCGGTGCTGCCATCCGTGTGGGAGAGGCCTCGTCATGAGAACTGGATCTGTTGCACGGCGGGAATCTGGGACGCACACAACAGTTTACACAAGTTCACCCTCTACGACTGAAAAACAAGGGCGCTTAAACATTATTGGATTTCTTTCAGCTATAAAAGTGTCGGTATGTGAAAGGTGATGGTGAAAATCATCAATCTGACCACCAATCGTATCACAGCACATAATTATGTCAGTTGCACCAAATCGGACATAATTAAATGTGGTTTGAGTAAATATATGCCACATATGCAGGGTCAAAGAAAATTTGCAGGAGCGGGATGAGAAACTCGGAAGAAATTGAATAATCTTTCTGGGTAATGCAACACCACAGTCTCAGCCAGTCCATACTTTTGAAAAATTGAACTCTTGAAACTAGGGCATGGAGATGCACCCCTGACTTTGACAGTTTGCAATCTTTTTTTCTTTTTTTAACTTCTACCCAGTGACGTCGGACTACTCGGAAAGTGCATTACATCACCAATCAAGGTAGCGCCAGCAGTGCAGCAGAGCTGAACATTTTCAACCGAAGGAGGAAGGCAAAACTACCCCCCCCCCCCAGTTGAAAGCAGTTTGGTAGTTATCTTGGCCACTGTTGAAACCGTCTCCAGTGCTGGTAGGTAGAGGGTACGTAGGTATGTCTACAGCACAAAAAAATGCAACACAGATTTGAAATGACTCTTGAGGTTGGTGTTTTACCTGTTGATATGAGGTGGTGTACACCATGACGTTCTGTTGCTGGCCATCAGCTGTGATGATTCCTGCAGGCAGGGGATTTGCTAATGAATGGGCGAAAAAGAAAGTCCCCAATTTAGTTATCCTTCCCAAATGTACCTCAGACTGCGGTGGAAGACAATGAAGAGAGCTGACGGGTTTAATTAATTCGCAATGACGTGTTCGTTTTTTATTTATTTAGTAAGGAAATCGTCTGAACCAGTGCCACAGATACAGACAGGCCTGCAGCAACTACTGGGGACAACGTGACTTTTATACCAACGCAAGGCACGATTTGACGATTGTACCCGATTTTCAGGGACAAAATTTGAGTTTGCCTTTGTCGGGATGGTTTCACTTTACTTTGACGTGTCTGAGACTAGAGGACTTAATCCAAAGGAGTTGAATCAAGTTCAGCTGGACTTGGTATATGCACTTGATTCGACTCCTTTGGATAACCATGACCTGGATGAATGAGAACATTCACAGGCATAGAGGACTTAATGCGTCGCCTTCCCGAAATACAGCCCTCCTCCTGTAGCTTCCCCCCTCCCCTCTCTGGCCTAAGCCCCTCCTACCAGATGAGCACGGGCAAATGTGTACAACCAGGAAATGTCAAAGCGAGACTCGTGAAACGTGTATAGGAGTCGATCTGTCCATGTAAAAAAAAAAATTTTCAGTGACTGTCTTCGTTACACATATTGTTCATGTGAAGCAGCGATTTTGAGTTCGTCTTGTTGAGTTCTTGAAAAGAAAACGCTCGTGTGTGTGTGTGTGTGGGGGGGGGTTGGTAGAGAAGAGAGAACTGCTCAACACAACCACAAGCGACCGGCGACGGGGGCAGGGCGGAAGCGAATCGATCACATACACGCACGTCTGTGTTTGTAGGACAGCCACTAGGAACGCCCTCTCTCTGAAATGACCCGTGATTGGCTAAAGTCTCCTGTCACGGGCTAGATTTTCTAAAACCTGAATAAAGAGCCAAGAGGAGGTGCAGAGGTCTAGTTTTCTCTCAGACCACTTGAATTACAATATGCTGAAAGATTATGGAATTTTTGCCCCATGTCGCAAAAAAAACCCCCCAACTGCCTACCCCAGCTTTCATATTTATAGCGCTAATCTGGACCCGTTGTCATGTACCCCTTTAGTGTGAGCCACCTGAAGTTGAAGCAAGAGAAAAGGACAACATACTAATAAAAAATGTTCCAGTCCCTCAGTCTAAACTGTTGGGCTGTTTCACTTACTGAAGGTGTCATCTGCGAGCTCCTCTCCCAGGCTCTCTCCCACGGACACACCAGGCATTCCCTTCTCTCCCTTCATTGCCTAAGAGACACCAGCTGATCAGGAATCATGTGACAGATGATACACATAACTAGGGCCACGTAAAATCATCTGGTTTTGCGAAGATTGTCTCATTCACTGCAATGTAATGGAGTGGCGCATGTAGCCCCCGTAACCATATTTTCATCAGACATGTCTCTTTTTCTGAGAAATATAGGCACCCCTGAGAATTAAAGTGAGAAACATACTTATTTTACAATTATGTTACTTTGGAAATGCGTTCTACAAATGAAGAAGCACATGAAAATGCTTCCCTGTGTTCATTTAGTACAACGATATAACAGAATAACTGTTGTGTCTAACTTTGTGAGCATGGTGAACAAGGTTATTTCCACAACCTGTTTGAACCATAAATGTACAAAGCTGCCTCACTCTCAGATAAACCCCCAGACAAGACCTAATCGCGTACTGGCCTTGCCTTTATCGCCAACACGGACGAAGGGTTTGCAGCTCACCTCTCGGAACTTCTGCAGGTAGAGCTTGAGGGGCTCCACGTACATGTCGAAGCCCAGCGTAGACATGGCAAACAGGATGTCCTCTCCATTAATGGTCTTCCTCTTCTCCTGGTGACAACGCTCGCTCGCCTCCGACGTGATGAAGCTAATGAACTCGCTCACACACTCCTGCACACACTCCTTGGCATCTTTTGCTATCTGTGGGGCACACATATTCAAAAGTGTATCAAACTTGTGACTTTCTAATGACATGGTCTAATAAAATAAGTAATAACGCATACATAGTTCACAAGCTTATACACGTTCCAACACTCCCGTCTCTCTCTCACATGTGCACACACGATCTACCTTCCCAGTCTGTGGTACAGCACTCTTCATGATTCGAGCCACATTGGCAATAGGAAGATAGATGTCCTGTTCCCTGAAGTTCTCTTTGATGCCACCGTCTTCATGATCATTCAGACTCTCTTCTCCATCATCTTTTGAGAGGACAGACAAATATAGATATATCGATCTTTGATTAATGGCTCAATAAGTCACAATAGAAGGATGCAACACACTGAACAGCTGTTGTGTGTCAGACATCATATATCACCGACGTTTCCTTACCATCCTGAGACTGGAGCACATAGTGACTAGAGGCCATGTACTCTCCTGTGATGCCTAGCTGGGAGGCGTCGGTTGTTGTGCTGTCTCCATCCATCTGGAACACACAATGAATTGAACCGGGATGTAAACGTCGATAAGTCTATACTAGCACTAATGTCAGCAAACTCAGCTGGCTTTTGGGAATCTGTCACCCATTGATTGCGTCACTGACTCGGGGGGAAAAAAAGAAGGTGTGTATCAGAGACAATTAACCGTGTCCCCGGGATAAGCAAGGCCAGCGGAAAACTAACTGGACTGGAAAGAGATGCTGTCGTCATAGTGACCGAGTGGTTTCGAGGCCCGCCACAGCTGACGCTAGAGGTTCGACTCGCATCTCAATAGAATCGGGGTTCAGAGTCACAGAACCAGGGGTTCAATCCCCACCAACGAAAATAAGCGGGTATGCGTCCCAGAGCAAAGACGGCATTGAGTGCGTGAGTGGGCTCGAGGCCCTGCACCACCGAAGTCGACGTTTCGGGGGTTTGATTCCCACCTGCATACGAGGACTGGGGGTTCGAGTCCCAGGGAAGGCGTTACCACCGACCAACCCCAAGGCTTGGAAACATCCATCTTGAGTGTTCCTGGGGAACATACGCTGGCCCAGATGTGCACTCTCTAAGTGCGGGGACCCGGCCTATGTAAATCAAGACCCGACTAATCGATTTGCACTCTTTAGGCTGGATCAGGGCCCTCGCGCTAAACACGCAGCTTTTGTCCACTGCTGGCTGGCACGAGCCGGCCTCCCCTCACAAGCAGGTCTGGGTCGTGCGGCTAACCGCGCTGCTAACAGCGGCAGGTCCATTAGCCTCCCTAGCATGACCGTCTCCGTCAAGGATGTCCTGTGGGGGGGGGGGGGGTCGTCCAGCCGGCTATCACGGTTACCTGTCGCGGTTAACCTACGCGGACACATCGCTCCCTCGGCCGGGATCTGGACGCCGGTCCGCCGCTCGTCGCGAAACCAAGAGACGCTCCGGCCTGGTCTTTGTGGCGCGGCCACAAATGCCTATTTTAACCAGGGTTTACCCCCCCCCCCGCCGCCGTCGGATACTTCCTGATCAACGGCCCCTCGTCCGCGCAGACAACAAATAATAATAAAAAAAAAAAAAATCAGACCCCGAGACGGACATTTCCATTCGAGCTAACGAGGAACGGGTTAGCAAATCATTGGCCGGAGCGCGGCACAAACCTGCAATGAAGCCCTGGTTGGTTCCCTCCCTCAGACGGCGGTTTGGTTGGACGGAAAATGGCTGCGAATGAGCCAGTCCCAGCGCGGAGCAGCGCGTCCCCCTCCCGCTTCTTCTCCGCGCCCGGGCGCCGCGGCCGGCGTCGCGCCCCGACGCTCACTCGCTCCGCCTAGCGGCCGGGCGGAGCACGTACACGCCATAGGCCCGCCCGCGCGTTATCCTCGTCGGACGTGAATTATGATACACTCAATACGTTATATACTAGTGCAAGTAATGCGGTCCCTGTAGTGCAGGGGTCCCCAATAGGCGGCCCGCGGGCCACGTCCGGCCCGTGACGGGTTGATTTATGGTCCGCGAGAATTTTTTGGAGAAACGCCATGATTTTTTTTATTTCCCTACCAAATTTTTTTTAATAATTTCTTAGTAAAAGTAAGACTAGTAATATATCGGAAAAATAGATGAAAAATCTCTGTTTAAATTATAATACCTGCAACGTATCGACACCAAAAACAAACTAACGAACAACATGCTGGTGGAGGTTGAGTGGCCCGTGGTTCTAAAAGTGGCCCGCTATGAAAAGTAATTGGGGACCCCTGCTGTAGTGACGCGCTTATATTAATATCTTGTACTAATACGGGTCAGTATAATAATTTACTGTAACGTGCGTGGATAAGAAGACACGCTGGCCGCTGGCTGGCGAGTCTGACTCTTTAGTCGAGCGGTTAGCGATGTCTCCTGCGGTGCGGGCGATACGGGTTCGCGTCCCGGCCGCGGCAGTTCCTGTGGTTGCGTTGTCCCCCGAATTCGCTGCAATACTGTTCCGTTACGCTATTACTGATTTACTAAGGCTAAAGGGGAATGTCAAAGTGGCTTGACAGCAAGAGGCTCCCGGGCTTGATTCCAGTTTGTTTGTGTGGACTTTGGACGTTCTCCTCGTGTTTGTGTTGGTTTCCCGAACTGTGTCAGTAGTATTTAATTTGATGTGAGACCCCAGTCCACCTCTCTTTTTTTAACTTACAATCCTAAATCTCTAAGTCCATGCAACTGTTTTCGCCAGCGCCCTGTAAGCGCTCTGCTTTGTGAACCCAGTTGAACTCATAAATAGCACCGTGGGCAAAGGCTGCGTCACAGAGCATGCAGTACCCCCTTTGAACCACCGGGCGGTTGGTTAATTTGTGTCTTTTATCATGGACGGGCGTTACATCCGCCGTCTTTACGCATGCTCAGTACTCCAGGTAAGAAAATCAGAGAAGGTTGAATCAGTTCGTCCGGACACAACGTTTATTGACAGATACGTTTCGTCATCGTCTAAGTCGGTGTTTCTCAACCCGGTCCTCAAGGACCCCCTATCCTGCAGATTTTCATTGTAACCCTGCATAGGTAGCCCTGCTTGTACTTACTCGACCAATCATCTCGCAGCACTTAATTATGCAAGGTGTGCAACGTCTGACAAAATTCATTGCTGATTGGTTGAATAACTCCAAACGGGTACCTATTCAGGGTTGCAAAGAAAATCTGCAGGATAGGGGGTCCTTGAGGACTGGGTTGAGAAACACTGGTCTAAGTGACCTCTTCAGTCTCAGCTGACTGCAGGCACCCCCCACCCTTATAAACAACACAGTGGCACAACGACCCAAACCAGCGAGCAGTTTCATATGCAAATATGGGCGTGGCCGTTAACGACACCACTCACAGAGGATTTGGGAACGTTTGCAATCGCAGCATTGGAAGATGGCGACAGACGTACTCTTACCCCCCCCCTCCACCACCCCGGTTCAGGGACGGTCGTTCCCTCTTCACAAACCAGCGTTCCTCCCTGTCGAGGAGGATGGGCACACCCTCATCCTTGAAAGAGTCGGCGTTCCCAAATCCTCGGTGATTAGTGCACGTGGAAGTGTAGCTAATGGCCACGCCCACATTTGCATATAAAACCGGTCGTTGGTTTCGGTCGTTATGCCACTGTGTTGTTTATAAGGGTGGGGGACACCTGCAGCCAGTTTAGACTGAAGAGGTCACTTAGACGATGACGCAACGTATCTGTCAGTAAACTCCGTCTCCATTGTGAGCTGATTCAACCTTCTTTGGCTGGTCTGTAATTCCATCGTTGCCAAAAAAGCTCTTGACTGTCTGAATAACCGACAGCCTTTGGAGAACATTAAAAACACTCTGCCAGCGGCTAAGTGGTAATTGTGTAAATTGGTGACAGCTATTCAACCGTCTCATAGCTGTGAAACGTGTTCCCTGCTCTCTTGAGAGGCAGCTGTCGTCAAAAAAAACAAAACAAACCTTGCGCATGCGTATTCAGACTGTTCACCGCCACTTTACAATGTTGCGGGCAAGAGCATGTTCGTGTCTGTGGTCACCCATAGATATATATAGATATATATACACCCACACACACGTATATGGTTACCTTAGAGTTGCGAAACTCTCGCACATGCGCACTTAGTTCAGCACAGAAGCGCCTCGTGAGCGTCGCGTTGCGCGGTTAGGTCAGGTTAGAAATCTCGCGAGAGCTTCGCAAATCTGGGGTTACCGTGTGTAGACACGCGACCAGAGCGATAGAAGCAAACTATCGCAGCAGGTTTGAATCGCGGCTGAGTCCTCTGCAGGAGGGGAGGAGGGGGAGGAGGCGCTGTCCGGATCAGCTTCCGCTGCCCAACGCAGGCCCGACCCGTTGTAAATGTTGCCGTGAGTTTATTTGGCGCTAACGCCGCTTCACAACGCCGCTGGAGAAACTCGTGACGTCCCCCGGGAGGCGAGCTCCAGCGTGCGAAGCGGCTTCTCTGTTTCTCCACTAGATGGCGCCACGCAACTTCACGTGAAAAGCTCACAAACTTGACGCTGCTTGTTTTTTACAGAATGTATACGTGTGTCTTTCGTATTTCCATATAGTGTTGTTAAATTGATATAATGTATTAACATTTATTAGCATTAGTATATTAGCAGTACATTAGGTTAGTTATTATTATGATATTTTGATATAATAGTAGTAGTTTATTTATAATTTCTTTGTAGTTTATCGTATATTTGTATATTTTACTAGCATATTTAGTTCTCTGCTTCAGATTGGCTCATACGAAGTTCCCTTTGGAAACATAGTGATCCTGTCCTGTCCTATCCTGTCCTGTCCTGTCCTGCCCTGTCCTGCCCTGTCCTGTCCTGTCCTGTCCTGTCCTGTCCTGTCCTGTCCTGTCCTGATCAACATAACAGTCTGCACACCTGTAAGCAGCGGCAGAGCCAGAAAGCAGACTGGCAGAGTTCGTCTTGTTCTCGCTGGACACCAGGGCTTCTGTGTTTTGAGTCTTTACGTACTGTCTTGTCGTGTCTCCTCCTCTCCAGGTCTTCGCTGGAAGGACAGAGACGGGTTGTCGTGACTCAGAGCGGGGACGTCATGGAGCAACCATTCGGGCCCTTTGACTACGACCTGCTGGTGATTGGAGGAGGTTCTGCAGGTCTGGCTGTGGCAAAGGTCGACTCACTTTTTCCACTTGTCACTCTGCTGTACGGTGAACCGTAGCGTATTTGAACTTGGAGCTGCTCGTTGCCTCTGTTTCCATACACGTGTTACTCTTTCCTGTATTCATGAATCAGCTTTGACGATGGGTTGATACAAGACTGCATACATGCATGTTGTAGATTTAAAGTTTATTTGTATGTACGTATTTGTTTACCTGTCTGTCTGTCTGTCAAAACATTTGGCTGTCTAACCATGTCTGTCTGGCTGTTATAGTTGTGTATTTATGAAAAGCTATATCCCAGAACCCCTAATATTAATTTTTGAATAATATAAAAAAAACATGGGCGGCAACGGTGGTGCAGTGGTTAGCGCGGTCGCCTCACAGCAAGAAGGTCCCGGGTTCAAGCCCCGGGGTTCCAACCTTGGGGATCGTCCCGGGTCGTCCTCTGTGTGGAGTTTGCATGTTCTCCCCGTGCCTGCGTGGGTTTCGTCCGGGGGCTCTGGTTTCCTCCCACAGTCCAAAGACATGCAGGTCAGGTAAACTGGCCGTACTAAATTGTCCCTAGGTGTGTGTGTGTGTGTGTGTGATGGCCTGGCGGCCTGTCCAGGGTGTCTCCTCGCCTGCCGCCAATGACTGCTGGGATAGGCTCCAGCATCCCCGCGACCCTGAGAGCAGGATAAGTGGTTTGGATAATGGATGGATGGGGAAAAAAATACCTCTTTATCTGAACTATTTGATCTCCAACATTCAATATTCAATATTTCTGAAAGGCAGAGGATCCAGTCTGTAGAAATACTGCAATATTTGTAAAGTAAGAAGTTACCTGCTGTCTCGTAAATATAACCCGGATTACAAGTTAATTTTGTGCAATCACTTTGGGCTTTAATTTTTGATTAATCTGTGAATTTTTCATTTTGGAGTGAAATCCTCTATACCCTTGTCCTCTCCGTAGACCCTAGCTGCTCAGCTTGCAGCCGGCTCTGCAGTCTCTGCTAAAGCCCGTGGATTGGAGGACATTCCTCCCACTGGCCCTCATAATAAACAGCTAATCTGGTTGATGGACACAGTCTGTGCCAAAGCATAGCTCCAATAATTATCATTTTAATGGACTTTATGGTAATTGGATGATCTGTGAGGAGCTCGAGAGGAATGAGGAAGTGAGAAGAAAGGGGTAGAATTAGGGATTTTCGAAGGATGTGAGGACTTAACCTATCTAAATATTTAATTTTCCTTTCCTCTTTCTCTTTTTCACTCATTTGTTTTGTTTTTCTTCCTCTCCTCTAGGAGGCAGCAAGGCTTCAGAAAAGGGTGCTGGTCATCAACCTCGCGACTCCATCTCCAAAGGCCGCCGAGCGGGGTGTGTGTTTTGATCCCGTAGACGGACGTGGTCGTTGCGGTTTCGGGTCATTTTACATAATATGAGAAGTTCTCTTTGTTTCCTTTTATTTTATTTTCCGTCTCTTTCCTTCTCTTCTCTCGCAGACGTCGTCAGGAAGCTGCTACACCAGGCATCCCTGTTGGGAAAAGCCATTCAAGATTCCCGGAAGTACGGCTGGAGGTTCGAGGAGACGGGTGAGCGAGGCCCGCGAAGGCCGGGAACGTGTCTCTGGATGCACGAGCGGGGGGGGGGGAGAAGACACCTCGCCACACGGCGCGTGGTTTTTCCCGTGTGTTGTGACGTGGATGTTATTTGCTCTGTTTTAAGTTTCCCACGACTGGTGCGAGCTGGCGGAGGCGGTCCGGGATCAGGTTCGGTCTCGTGGTTTGGAGCTGAAGAAAGAGCTGCGGGACTGTGGAGTCATCTACCTCAGCGCCCGAGGCGAGATAGTGGCACCTCACACAGCAGAGGCAAGTATTCAACACAGGGTGTAAAGACCCAAGTCAAAAAGTGTCGGGCGTCCGGGTGGCGTGGCGGTCTATTCCGTTGCCTACCAACACAGGGATCGCCGGTTCAGTCGGGGCGCCTGTTCGGGGGGCAGGGGGAACTGGGGGGAATAGCGTGATCCTCCCACGTGCTACGTCCCCCCGGCGAAACTCCTCACTGTCAGGTGAAAAGGAGCGGCTGGTGACTCCACATGTGTCAGAGGAGGGATGTGGTAGTCTGCAGCCCTCCTCGGATCGGCAGAGGGGGTGGAGCAGCGACCGGGACGGCAGGGTAGGGTAATTGGCTGGGTACAATTGGGGAGAAAACGGGCCGTACTATATCGGCCGTACTAAATTGTCCCAAGGTGTGTGTGTGTGTGTGGGGGGGGCCCTATGATGGACTGGCGGCCTGTCCAGGGTGTCTCCCCGCCTGCCGCCCAGTGACTGCTGGGATAGGCTCCAGCATCCCCGCGACCCTGAGAGCAGGATAAGCGGTTCGGATAATGGATGGATGGATGCCTGAAAAGGCATGTTCACATCACAACACATTCACGTCACGGTCACATCACCTTACATTTCATGACAGTCGCATCATATTCAGATCAACATCACCTTCATTTCTCATGAGATTCACATCCCGTTCACATCACATTTCATCCTCCCAAACCGGTAAACAGAGTAGATGACAAATGGATGTATTGATCAGGCACATCTCTGTAATGGATGCCTGTCGTGGAATATTTCCGGGGACACGAAACTACACTCGAGAGAGGGGAGAAGACAAAAAAACATCCATAATGCCGTTTGTTTGGTTCATTACGCTGGCTGCCCCAGTCGCTTCCAGGCTAGACTGGTTTTAGTTGCCTTAACTTAACCCTAGACCCGTTAACCTGCATGCAGACAGACCGTGGCAGACTTGCACCGTGAGCATGATGCGATGCTGGCTTTGTGATGTCACTCCTTTCTCGGTCCAATCAGGCGACAGACGACAACGGGAGGAAGACGCGTCACTCGGCGGAGACGCTGGTCATTGCGACCGGAGACAGGCCGCGGTACCTGGGCGTAAGCGGAGACCGGGAACGTTGCCTCACCAGGTAGGTAGAATTTCGCAAAACCAAACGCCTGCGAGTATTTTCTGTGTCGTGACCTGTTCTGGTATCCAGGGTCGGATATGAAATCTCCCAACGGCCGACACCGACTCTCCACCTGTGCCTCGACTGCCAGGATGGGGGTTCCTTTAGGTCTGGGCGATACTGACAGAGTCAGATGTCACAGTGCTTTTGACTGGCGATCTCAAGTGTCGATGATGAGGCGATGTTTTACGGATGACTATTGGTGCTCCTGTATGATATTTACACATGAAAATATGGAGATGTGATGATTAGTATTGTGGATATGTGGGTGTCTGGGTAGCGTGGCGGTCTATTCCGTTGCCCACCAGCATGAGGATCGCTGGCTCGAATCCCAGTGTTACCTCTGGCTTGGTCGGGCATCCCTACAGACACAATTGGCCGTGTCAGCGGGTGGGAAGCCGGATATGGGTATGTGTCCTGGTCACTGTACTAGTGCCTCCTCTGGTCGGTCGGGGCGCCTGTTCGGGGGGGGGACTGGGGGCAATAGTGTGATCCTCCAACGCACTACGACCTCCTGGTGAAACTCCTCACTGTCAGGTAAAAAGAAGCGGCTGGTGACTCCACATGTATGGGAGGAGGCATGTGGTAGTCTGCAGCCCTCCCCGGATCAGCAGAGGGGGTGGAGCAGCGACCGGGACGGTGATGATCAAGAGACAGTCGTTGTTCATTTCACTCAGCTAAAACGGTCGGATGAGTTCAGAAAATTGCCCCGTTTGACTGAAATGCAGCCTTAAACAGCAGGGGGCGACAACATGGAAGCGATACCCCCATATTACCAGAACCAGAACCCCACAACACATCTAGTGTCAGTTATCACCCCATCCATAATATATATCCATATACGGCCAAACCCTGTATATCCCTGCCAGGATATCTCCTCCCGGGTCTCTTCTTCTTCTACTACTTCTCCATTTTGTGTCTGCTTCTCAGTTTTGTACTGTCACTGTAATGAGAGCAAAAGAAACCAAAGAGAATTACATGCCATTCCTCCTTAAAAAAAAAAAAAAACCCCGTCAGGATAGCGGTGTTAACATCAGATGATTTAGCTCAATTATAGTCTCTGCGGGTGTCCTCGGGGCTAATTTGTCCTGTCCTTCAGATAGTTTATATCATATTGCATGGTCTGTCTACTGCAAAACAGCAAGAGAAAAGCCAGAGAGGCAAGACTGAGATGGCTTGGCCATGTGTGGAGGAGAGATGCTGGGTATGTTGGGAGAAGGATGCTGAATATGGAGCTGCCGGGGAAGAGGAGAAGAGGAGGGCCAAAGAGGAGGTTTATGGATGTGGTGAGGGAGGACATGCAGGTGGCTGGTGTGACAGGGGAAGATGGATGATCCGCTGTGGCGCCCCCTAACGTGAGCAGCCAAAAGTAGTAGTAGTAGATTTAATGCAAATTTGCATGGTGGCCCAGTGGTTAGTGCTGTCCCCTTGAAGGTGCTGGGTTCGAACCCCGGGGTTGTCCATGTTCTCCCCGTGTCGGCGGTGGGTTTTTCTCCAGGTTCTCTGGTTTCCCCCCACCATCAAAAAGAAACATGCATGTTAGGGTTTATACTCCCATCTGTGCCCCTGAGCAAGGCAGTGGGGAAAGAACTGGAGGCGGTCCCCGGGCGCAGCGTGGCGGCGGCAGCCCGCTGCTGCTCGCTACACACATCACAGCCAGGGTGGGTTAATTTGCAGTAACTGGCTTTCCTCAAGGGGGTTAATAAAGGAAACTTATAAAAACGTGCCCGCCAAAAGCCGACTACTCAGCTCTGTATGTATCCTCCCACATCTGCAGTGCGAGTTTTACCCCTGTGGTGCAGCACTCGCTGTGTTAACACACCACGGCCAGACACACACACACACCTTCTGTGGTGGAGATGTTCTTATGCAGATTTTCTAGTCAGTTGGTTCTATTTTGTTCCCGGTACAAAGATATTTATTACTGCCTGAATCCCTTTCCTCCCTGGCCTGCTTGGTATTCCCATGTACACGCATTACTCCCCCCGACGTGTGTACTCGTCCGTGCAGACCCACTTGGCGGACTGATGAAACTTGAATTTTAAGATCACAAACTGATTTAATCTTGAATTTATTCAGCCCGAGGCAGTCCTGGTGCTCGTTTTGTCCCCCGCGGGAGAAATTCTCATTTAGTTTGCTTCGTTATCGCGAAAGTGCGGTGATTAATTGCTTTCATTAAAGGGTTGTATTTCTTAGTCTGATACCACATGATCTATTCCCCACTCAGCGCCCGCTGCACGCCTACCCGTCTCGGAGAAAAATCCCTCCTCCGACGCACCCACCTCCTTAAGAATCTGGGTTTTGGGTTTTTTTTTTTGCAGGAAAACTTTTGTTGTTTTTTGTTTCGCGTGGCGTTTCTCCTCACCTGAACCGAAGGGCTACGGATGCACGGCGGCGTCTGTTGTCATCTGTGCAGGGGGTTCTCGCACTTTTTGGGAAACTGCCACGATCGTAACACCTATTAAACAAATGCTGTGTGCACTTATTTGATGCCAGGGGAGCTTTTTATGATCTAAAACTATTCGGCCTAGATACTCCAGACTTGCTTTATCACCGTTAACAGACACACTGCAGTTTGAGGTGTGTTGATTTAATTTAGATTGCATTCAAACTTTGCAGTATTTATACTTTTACTTAAAGTCGCAGTATTTATACTTTTACTTAAAGTCACTGGTGATGTTTAGCCAGTCTTGCAGGAGTAACAAGACTGGTCTAGTGCTTTTAAACCCAGACACTATATTTAACATTAAAAATAAAAACTCAAGGGGCGTCCGGGTAGCGTGGCGGTCTATTCCGTTGCCTACCAACACAGGGGATCGCCGGTTCGAATCCCCGTGTTGCCTTCGGCTTGGTCGGCGTCCCTACAGACACAATTGGTCGTGTCTGCGAGTGGGAAGCCGATGTGGGTATGTGTCCTGGTCGCTGCACTAGCGCCTCCTCTGATCAGTTGGGGTGTCTGTTCAGGGGGGAGGAGGAACTGGGGGGAATCTTCACCACAACGGTCCAGTACAACGTCCGCATTATTGCTGATGCTGCACCAATCCACCTGTCAATCCCCCGCTCCATCCTGCCCTCGCTCGTGAACAAGACCCCGAGATACTTGAACTCCTTCACTTGAGGCAACAAGTCATCCCCAACCCGGAGGGAGCAATGCACCATTTTCCGGTAGAGAACCACGGCCTCAGACATCCCAGCCATTTCACACCCAGCTGCAAACCGCCCCAGTACGTGCTGGAGGTCACGTTCTGATGAAGCCAACAAAACCACATCATCAGCTCCTCACCTAAGCTGCGCCTCGAGATCCTGTCCACGACTATCACGAACAGCATCTTTCGGGAAACAGAAATGTTTTGGAAAATTCCAAAAGAAAAAGAAAATAACAACTCTGAAGTGGTCTAACCTTCGCAGACCCCCTAGCTATGTATTATGGAGCAGTGGAGGACCCTAGACCCCACTGTGAATGCAAATCCATCTGAGGCAATCGGGATTTGGGGGTTATGAAAATAAATGTGACTCGATGTTCTTTATATCTCTCTCTCCTCACTCCTCTCTTTCTCCAACCCAGCGATGACCTGTTCTCTCTGCCTCGTTCTCCGGGCCGGACCCTGGTGGTGGGCGGGTCACCAGAAGGGTTGGAGTGCGCCGGCTTCCTGTCCGGCCTAGGGTCAGAGGTCAGCGTCATGCTTCAGCCAGACCTTCTCGCGGGGTTCGATCAGAAGATGGTTCAGAAGATAATGAACCACATGTTTGTCCACGATGTCAGCTTCATCCAGCACTACTCACTCGCCAAGGTACTCCTGCCAGACAGAGGGTGCTACTATTCAGTACCCCCCTGAGGTGTCTGCAGACTCGAACACACGTACAGGTTTCTGTCAGCTTCTCTTTGTAAGGGGCTGTGGATAAAACCATCCGGGACATGAGAAACTGGGGTTGGTGTGTATCATGTTATTAAGACAGGATGTCCCAAAATCAACTTTTCGCCAGATAATTGTCGCAGTAAGAAAATGTCATGAGGGGCGCCCGGGTGGCGCGGCGGCCTATTCCATCGCCTACCAACACGGGGCTCGCCGGTTCGAATCCCCGAGTTACCTCCGGCTCAGTCGGGCGTCCCTACAGACACAATTGGCCGTGTCTGCGGGTGGGAAGCCGGATGTGGGTATGTGCGCTGCACTAGCGCCTCCTCTGGTCGGGCGGGGGGCGGGGGCTAGGGGGGAATAGCGTGATCCTCCCACGCGCTACGTCCCCCTGGTGAAACTCCTCACTGTCAGGTGAAAAGAAGCGGCTGGCGACTCCACATGTATGGGAGGAGGCATGTGGTAGTCTGCAGCCCTCCCCGGTTCAGCAGAGGGGGCGGAGCAGCGACCGGGACGGCTCGGAAGAGTGGGGTGATTAGATATTTACAAGATGTTCCTGTTTCATTTACACAATATCTCGGTTATGGTGGCTCCCTGAACATTTCATATGGTTATTAACACGTGTGCGTGTGTGTGTGTGTGTGTGTGCGTGTGTGTGTGTGTGTGTTAGGTGGAGCAGATTGAAGCCTGCAGCAAGGACATCGTTGTCGGTACGGCAGCTGTGTCGTTTTATCTTGATGTCACAGTAGAAATGGGAAGTTTTAACTCACACCGTGTTCGTGATGAAAACAAACGACGGTGCTTCCGGAGTTTCCGAAGCGAACTTGGGAGGGGACCGTTGGCGGTGTGCACGGCTGCACATATTCCCTGACCCAAATCCACCGAACCACTCTGGTCAACTTGCCTGTATTCATCATACAGTGATACATTCAACGCGAAGTATTTGCTGAAATTTGAAGTAAAAGTTGGAAAAGCAGCTTTAGCCTGAGTGTCAGGTTTAACCACTTCATCCATCCGTCCATCCGTCCATCCATCCATCCATCCATCCATCCATCCATCCATCCATCCATCCATCCATCCATCCATCCATCCATCCATCCATCCCTCCTTCAGTTATCCAAATCGCTTATCCTGC
>JAJHIY020002049.1:220000-230000 GCA_022114975.2 Lampris megalopsis
TGTTTCATTAAGCGGAGTGTCTCGCGCTAATGTGCGGAGCGAGGGAGAGAGACCGATATCCCCTAAAAGCACACCGCTCACCCCTGCACCCCCCCCACCCCCACCACAATTTTCATCCGTCACCACAGCGCCGTACTCTGCATTTAAATAAAAGAAAAAGTGCATGTTGGCGACTGTGTGGCGTCATGTGTCAAGTCTGTAGGTTGCGATCCGTTTCCGGCCGCCACCTCTGTGCCGCGTGAGCCCGGCTGCCGAGCCTGCAAATTAATCTCAGAGATTACCCTTCAGACCTCCTTTGATTCTGTCACTGGAAATAACGGCAGTGTAATTAGAGGTATAATTAAGATGGCCGGGTCTAACCTAATTAGACTTGCGCCAGACACCTCCTTTTTTGGCATTAGGGCTGCAAATGCTGTTAGGGCGTAATCTGACCAGGGCAAAATAGTGTCTATGACTTTGTCTTGGTGCAAGGTTGAGATTCTAGACAGGGGGCATGTGCACTGCTCCGGGGCACAGCGCTGCGCCCCACTCGCCCCTCGTGAGATGCATTCACTGCTCCACCAGTAGGTGGTGCTATGACCGCACGTCTACTGGGGCGGATGAGGAGCGTCAGTTGCAGAGGGAAGAGAAATTTGATATCAGAAGTCCCTGCCACTGGTTTCAACTACCCCCTACAACCACTGCTGATAAGCCTGCTAAAAAAACATGTATGGTGAGGACAAAGAGGAAGAAGAAGAAGAGAAAATAAGAGGCAACAGTCGTATATATAGAGACCAGAAGTGAGCAGTACTCGGTTCACGTTTATTTCCTCGGGGGACTTTGGAGATTTCCTCCCACACTGCAAAGACCTGAATGACAGGTAAGGTGGATGACTTTCCTAAAGGTCAGTCATGAGTGGCAGCGTGAGGGATTGTGTGTCTTTGTGCTGGCCCTGCAATGTCTTTCTGCCTTCCACATGGCCCCCGAGTATGACAGAGTATGGATGGATGGAGGGAGGGATGGATGGATGGAGGGGGGATAGATGGATGGAGGGGTTGGGTGGAAGGCTGGTACCAGCACTACTGTAGAGGTTCGGGCAGCAGTGTTGCTGTTGTTGCTCCTTTAGGTTGTCTGAGTCTCCTGTGGTTTGGCCAGCTCGTCCATGTGATCATTCTGCAGAGAGCAACATGATAACTGCAGGGTCGTGCCGTACTCCTGGGCGTTTAGTGCTTTATTTATCCTTTTATGTTTCATGTGATTCTTCCCATGTCATTAATTTGTCAAGACAACAGTATGGTCTGTAGCGCTGCCTTAAGAACCATTGGCTTTGGTTTGGAGTTATCCTTTTAGCACAAAGTAAACTAACATGTGTGGGAATTACACCACAACGCTGTTACAATGTTGCAATGTTGTTTTACTTCATTGATTTCTTAACTGTATCTTATCGTGGTTTAGGTTTTCATTCTACTCATCTATTTATTTACTTATCTCCTTATTCCGTCTAATCTCATCATTGGCCTTCCTTCACTTTCACTTAATGTAAAGTGCATTACACTGACTGACTGACTGGCTGGCTGGCTGGATGACTGGCTGGCTGGCTGGCTGGCTGACTGACTGACTGGCTGGCTGACTGGCTGACTGACTGGCTGGCTGGCTGACTGACTGGCTGGCTGGCTGACTGACTGACTGGCTGGCTGGCTGGCTGACTGACTGACTGACTGGCTGGCTGGCTGACTGGCTGGCTGGCTGGCTGACTGACTGGCTGGCTGGCTGACTGGCTGACTGGCTGGCTGACTGACTGACTGACTGGCTGACTGACTGGCTGGCTGGCTGTCTGACTGACTGGCTGGCTGGCTGACTGACTGACTGACTGACTGACTGACTGACTGGCTGAGTGGCTGTCTGACTGACTGACCGGCTGACTGACTGGCTGGCCGGCTGACTGACTGGCTGGCTGTCTGACTGACCGACCGGCTGACTGACTGGCTGGCTGGCTGACTGACTGGCTGGCTGTCTGACTGACCGACTGACTGACTGACTGACCGGCTGACTGACTGGCTGGCTGGCTGGCTGACTGACTGACTGACTGGCTGACTGACTGACTGGCTGACCGGCTGGCTGGCTGAGTGGCTGGCTGACTGACTGGCTGTCTGTCTGACTGACTGGCTGGCTGGCTGACTGTCTGACTGGCTGTCTGTCTGACCGACTGGCTGGCTGGCTGACTGACTGGCTGGCTTGTTCTAAGTAACATTGGACAACAGATTAAAGTCACGGCTTTACAGAACCGTCCTTGTCCTGTGAACGTGCGGGCGCGCGCATCCTCCAGCTGTGGGAGGGACCGCTGTGGTGTCAGATTTTGCATCCCCAAGATAATACGTACCTCACGTTCCGTCGCTCGCTTAAAGAGACCCTATATATTCTTATGCAAGGACAGGAAACGCGCGGATCGTCAAGACTGTTTTTTTCTTTCTATTCTAGATGATCGACACGGCTTTCCTGACGAAGTGACCTACTGAAAACAGGCTCACTGGAGCTGGGAATGTGCTTACGGTAGTGTGCTGTTTTGTTTGTAAAATAAACGTGTTGATAATCTGAAAAAAATTAAACAAAAAACCACAAAAAAAAACCTAACAATAAGGGCAGAGGAACCCCGTGTCCATACATCGGTGGCGTCGCGTTCGGGTAAATGGGGGGGGGGACATATTCTTCCCGGGGTACAATATTTGCCATCACAGTAGCCGCGCTCCTCCTCCAGTCCAGAGAGGAGGTGGCAAGTAGTCCAGTAGTCTGTGTGTTGGAGGCATTCAGGTCATTGACCGGCGGGCCCCATCAGTACCACCACGACCCGCAGCCAAAGCCCCGGAGCCTTTATACCCCAACACACCTACAAAGAAAAGAGAAGACGAAGAAGAAAACACGGCGTCCTCCCGCAGCCCTTTCCGCTCGCCATGAAACAGACTCTGACCGAACTGATGAGGATGAGCAGAATATGCCGGATGGTTTTCGCCACTTGTTTGGGATCTTTTATTCTGGTCATCTTTTATTTCCAAAGTATGTTCCAGCCAGGTAGGAATTACTGGTTCTCTTCCTGGTTATCATGCGCGCGGCTGGGCTGCTCTTGACGCGTGTGTGTGTGCGTGTGAGTGCGTGTGCGTGCGTGTGCGTGCGTGAGAGAGACTTTCTGTCGGCGTGCTGGCTGACGGATCCATCAGGTCGTGCCTCAGCATGATAACGGTGGGCGAACCGCGCGTTTTACAGCGGCCGTGGCGCCCGTCGGTGGTTCGGGTCTACAAGAACCAGTCCGGTTCGCGTTTTGGTACGACTGTCATTCGGGTCTACGAGAACCAGCCCGGTTCGCGTTTTGACGGGACTGTCATACGCACGCCGTGTAATGAGCGAGCGGCGTCCTCGGGACAGGGTAGCCCGGATCACCTCGGATGTTGGGGGGGGGTGGGGGTCTAGTCTGAGATTCCTCCATCTGACGAGCGGCATGTGATGACGGCAGCCTGGGTGTTCTCTCTCTCTCTCTCTCGCGCTCTCTCTCTCGCGCTCTCTCGCTCTCGCTCTGCTGCTTCTTTTTGTCTCCAGAACGTGGCTCCGTGCCGCGCGCCGTGCCGCGCGCAGCGCTCCGCCGTACAGTGGCGCCTGTGTGCGCCAACCCAGAAGGCGCTGCGCACAAACAGCGGGTGGCTCGATGCCGGCGTGCAGCAGGTTTACTGTGGAGGCAGCAGAATAGCACGGCGGCCGCTGAGCCCTCCCGCTGCCTCCCGAACCCTCCCGAACCCTCCCGCTGCCTCCTGAACCCTCCCGCTGCATCCCGAACCCTCCCGCTGCCTCCCGAACCCTCCCGCTGCCTCCTGAACCCTCCCGCTGCCTCCCGAACCCTCCCGCTGCCTCCTGAACCCTCCCGCTGCCTCCCGAACCCTCCCGCTGCCTCCTGAACCCTCCTGCTGCCTCCCGAACCTCCCGCTGCCTCCCGAACCCTCTCGCTGGCTCCCGAACCCTCCCGCTGCCTCCTCCCGAACCCTCCCGCTGCCTCCTCCGGCGTGGCTCACACGCGCTGAAATAAACCTGAGTGAAGGAGCGACGCCAGTGCGTCTCTGCATTTTGTATCAACATAACTGCATTTTTAAATGCAGCTTGCTTGGTTGATTGGTTGATTGATTGGTCGGTTGATTGGTTGGTTGATTGGTTGTTGAAAATACCCTACATATCTTCATCGCAGCATTTATGGTTGGTGTTTATGGTTAATGTTCAATTTGACACGTGGGGCAAAGTAGAAATGACGCTCAAAGCAAGCGAATCTGCACCCAGATCCGTCACGCGCGCACAAGCACGCGCACAATACATAATAGCTGTTAGGGAAGCTGTGAAGGAGAAGAAGAGCACGGCGGGCGCAGAGAGAGAAGGGAACCATACAGCGTGTTGTGCGCCATGCGGAAGCGTAAAGCAGTGGAGAGGAGAGACAGGAGAGAGAGAGGAGAGACAGGAGAGACAGAGGAGAGACAGGAGAGAGACAGAGGAGAGACAGGAGAGAGACAGAGGAGAGACAGGAGAGAGACAGAGGAGAGACAGGAGAGAAACAGAGGAGAGACAGGAGAGACAGGAGAGAGACAGAGGAAAGACAGAGGAGAGAGACAGAGGAGAGACAGGAGAGAGACAGAGGAGAGACAGGAGAGAGACAGAGGAGAGACAGGCGAGAGACAGGAGAGACAGGAGAGAGACAGAGGAGAGACAGGAGAGACAGAGGAGAGATAGGAGAGAGACAGAAGAGAGACAGGAGAGACAGAGGAGAGACAGAGGAGAGACAGAAGAGAGACAGGAGAGAGACAGGAGAGAGACGGAGGAGAGACAGAGGAGAGACAGAAGAGAGACAGGAGAGAGACAGGAGAGAGACAGGGGAGAGACAGAGGAGAGACAGAGGAGAGACAGGAGAGAGACAGAGGAGAGACAGAGGAGAGACAGAGGAGAGACAGAGGAGGGACAGGGGAGAGACAGAGGAGAGACAGGAGAGAGACAGGAGAGAGACAGAGGACAGACAGAGGAGAGACAGAGGAGAGACAGGAGAGAGACAGGAGAGAGACAGGAGAGAGACAGAGAGAGACAGAGGAGAGACAGAGGAGAGACAGAGGAGAGACTGAGAGAGACAGAGAGAGACAGAGGAGAGACAGAGGAGAGACAGAGGAGAGAGACAGGAGAGAGACAGAGGAGAGACAGGAGAGAGACAGAGGAGAGACAGGAGAGAGACAGAGGAGAGAGACTCGAGAAAAGGGGTAAACTCATCAAACCGCAAAACCAAGGTATGACACCAAACCAGGCGCGTCGTGACGTCACTGCGTAATTCGGTGGCTTGTCTCTTCCTCCCTCAAGCAGGACTTGTGCGAGTCGCCTGGCGTTAACGTGCGCACGGTGGGCTTGCACGTAGTCACCGGTTTGAATCCTCGAGACTCGAGAGAGGGAGAGAGAGAAAGCAGCTGACCGTGAACTGGTTTCGCCAGCCTCCGCGGAGTCGCTGCGTCACATTCTGGCGGGTCTGGCGAATCGGATCAGGCACAGAAAACCATGTGGCAGCCCTGCGCGTCGGTCTGTCTGCCCTGCTGGGGTGGAAGGTGTGCGAGGTGAAGGAAGTCAGCTGGGGGGGAGGCCGCAGGGTGCGTGTGAAGCAGACGCGTGTGCTGGTGTGACGACAGGGTGCCAGGCGGCCGCAGGGAGACCCGGGTCAAGACGCGTCTCCATCCGGGTGCGCAGGAGCTGATGAGCGCCTGTGCGTCTTAATGGCGCGGTGCGTACTCGCGGCTGATTCAGTGGGTTAAACGGACTCGTGCTGTGTGTGTGTGGGGGGGGTCGCCTGGGTCATGTGACCAACCCCCCCCCCCCAAAAAAACCCAACAAAACTCAAGGTCCAAAAAAAGTCCAACTATAGTGTGTCCAATGAAACCAAGCAGCCTTTAAAATCCGGACCAAAAGAAGACCATAGTCATGACCACGTGACGTCTTGAAGCCTGAAATGTCCGTTATTTGCCGATCCTGCCACGAAATGACACATGTGGGTTGTGCTATAAAGTCCAGCGTGTTGGTTGCCTGGCAAAATCCTGCGCTCAAAATGAAAAGGTCCACTTAGGGGGGAGAAAGACCACCCACTGCCTCCAATAGGCTGACTGCAGCCCGGGCTGTAAGCTCGCCATTACGTTTACCCGTACTCTCACCTAACGTTTAGGGTTACCCTCACATGCCATGCAGGGTTACCCTCGCCTGCCATTTAGGGTTACCCTGACCTAACGCTTAGGGTTACCCTGACCTGCCATTTAGGGTTACCCTGACCTGCCATGTAGAGTTGCCCTCACATCCCATTTAGGGTTACCCTGACCTAACGCTTAGGGTTACCCTCACCTGCCATTTAGGGTTAACTTTACCTACAATGTAGGGTTACCCTCGTCTGCCATTTAAGGTTACCCTCGCCTAACATTTAGGGTTACCCTCGCCTAACGTTTACCCGTACCTTCACCTGAACACCTACAGCTCAGGTGGAACTTCTCCTTACTGGGTGACGTCATCCTTGTACTGGGAGAACCAAAACCATTCCCAGTCCGCTGGTGTGTGAATTCTGAAAGTTGTTTCCGCTTCAGTCTTAAGTCAAACAAACAGACACACACACACACACACAAGCAGGCAGACAGAGACACACACACGCAAGCAAGCAGACAGAGACACACACACACACATGCACACGCACACGCACACCAGCAGACAGAGACACACACACACACACATGCCCGCCAGCAGACAAATAGAGAGAGAGACACACACATACACACACACACACAAGCAGGCAGACAGAGACACACACACGCAAGCAGGCAGACAGAGACACACACACGTACACACACACACACACACACGCACGCACGCCAGCAGACAAATAGAGAGAGAGACACACATATACACACACACACAAGCAGACAGACACACACACACAAGCAGACAGACACATACACAAACAGAGAGACACACACACACACGCAAGCAGACAAACAGACACACACACACACACACACACACAAGGAGACAGAGAGACACATACACAAACAGAGAGACACGCACACACACACAAACACAAACAGACAAGCGGAGACACACACACACAAGAGAGACACATACACAAACAGACAGACACACGTACACACAAGCAGACAAATGGAGACGCACGTACACACACAGAAGCAGACAGAGAGACACACTCAAACAGAGACACACACACACACACACACGCAAGCAGACAAACAGAGACACGCACACACAAGCAGACAAACGGACACACACATACACATACATGCAAGCAGACAGAGACACACACATAAGCAGACAAACGGAGACACACACACACAAGCAGACAAGAGAGACACATACACAAACAGACACGTACACACACACACACACACACACACAAGCAGATAAATCGAGACACACACACAAGCAGACAGAGACACACAAACAGGGAGAGACACACACACACACACAAGCAGACAAGACTGACACACACACAAGCAGACAGAGACACATACACAAACAGAGACACACACACAAGCAGATAAATCGAGACACACACACAAGCAGACAGAGACACACAAACAGGGAGACACACACACACACACACAAGCAGACAAGACTGACACACACACAAGCAGACAGAGACACGTGCACAAACAGAGACACACACACACACAAGCAGATAAATGGAGACACACACACAAGCAGACAGAGACACACAAACAGGGAGACACACACACACACACACAAGCAGACAAGACTGACACACACACAAGCAGACAGAGACACATACACAAACAGAGACACACACACACACACACACACAGAGACAGACACACATGCAGAGGCGCGCTGCGTTGTGTTGCGTCTGCAGCGTTTCCAGGGTTCAGGCATGTGTGGACAGACTGGGAACCCCGTCTTGTCTCCCCGGTGCAAACTCTCACCTCTCTTTTAGGGCCCGCGGGGTCGTGACCTCTTGTAAACCAGACTGTAGGATGGGACTGACGCGGCGGCGTCACACAGCTGTCTTACCCCCCCGCCCCCACCTCCCCCCCTGCCCCCCTACCCTCACCCCAGCCCTCGTCAACACCGTGGCTGAGCCGGTGGCGTGAGCGTGAGCGCGTGGCTGCATACAGGAAGTGGGCGGGGTCGTCCACAGGAAATACACGTGTGGTGGCGTTGTTACGGTACAAGTCTGCATAGTGGCGGAGGTTTTGCTGCAACGCTTGACGTCGGCCATCTTAGAAAAGTGACGAAGGCTGTGATGAAGCGAAAGCCGAGGTGATGGGCATTGTCACTGTCTCTGTCTCTGTCTCACAGAGGAGGTCCCTCACAGCACACCAGCACCTGGTCTGTCCATCCTGGGTCCCTGAGACAGTTCACTGTCTCTGTCTCACAGAGGAGGTCCCTCACAGCTCACCAGCACCTGGTCTGTCCATCCTGGGTCCCTGAGACAGCTCACTGTCTCTGTCTCTGTCTCACAGAGGAGGTCCCTCACAGCTCACCAGCACCTGGTCTGTCCATCCTGGGTCCCTGAGACAGCTCACTGTCTCTGTCTCACAGAGGAGGTCCCCCGCAGCACACCAGCACCTGGTCTGTCCATCCTGGGTCCCTGAGACAGCTCACTGTCTCTGTCTCACAGAGGAGGTCCCTCACAGCACACCAGCACCCGGTCTGTCCATCCTGGGTCCCTGAGACAGCTCTCTGTCTCTGTCTCACAGAGGAGCTCCCTCACAGCTCACCAGCACCTGGTCTGTCCATCCTGGGTCCCTGAGACAGCTCACTGTCTCTGTCTCTGTCTCTCTCACTCTGTCTCTCTCTGTCTCTTTCTGTCTGTCTGTCTCTTGCTCTGTCTGTGTGTCTCTCTCAGCATCTGTCTCTGTATCTGTATGTCTGTCTTTCTGTACCCTCCCCACACTGCTCTTGGGTCTCCCTTTCTGCCACTTTTTCATGTTCTCTCTCTGGCCTGACTTCCTGTGTGCCTCTCTCTTTAACTCTCTCTTTAACTTTCTGAATCCTTCCACGTTCTGAATTCTCTCTCCCTCTCTTCTTCGCCTCTCTCCTTTCTTCCTTCGTCACTCTTTTCAATCTCTCCATATCGCCCCCTCTCTCTTTCTCTCTGTCTGTTTGTCTCTCTCTGTTTATCTCTGTGCCCTTGTCTCTCTCCTTCCTTCCCTCGGGTGTGTGTGCGTGTGCGTGAGTGTGCTTGCGTGTGAGTGTGTGCGTGTGCGTGCGTGTGTTGGGACGGCGGGTCTGTTCAGCGTATCTCTTTTCAGCAGTGACCTGTTTATGCAGCCAGGCCTCAGAGTTGCACGCTCACGTTTCCCATTTCCCACAATGCCGCTGTGTCTCCGGCCGTGCCCCGTGACAGACCTGCACGACCATATTTGGAACCCCAATATTTTTTTTTCTTTGCGTGTGTGTGCGTGCGCGCGCGCGCGTGGATGCAACATCTCCACAACGACGGGGAAAGTGACAGACAGGGGGGCGGGGCTCAGGGGAAAGAAGGTCAGCCCTGCTCGGGATTTATCTGGGGAAACTAAATTCCTCATCACCTGTGGTCGGCAGCGGCGGCGGCGGCCACGTCAGCCGTCAGCGACGGTGAGACGGGGGCGGGGCCGGGGGGGGGTGTGCTGCTGAGTCACCGGCTGATGACCTCATACGCGGGGGGGGGGCGCTGTAATCGGAGGCGAGGCCTCCAACCCTGCCGTGGAGCTGCTGAACATTAGCGCTGTGTGAATCGAAGGACCTCCCCCTCTCCCTCCCCCCCTCCCCCCGCTACAGGTTGGGTGTTGAGGAGCCGAGAGGTGTAAAGGGCCAGTCCGCGGATTCCCTGCGCCCCGCTGCAGAGCGGCGCCCCGGCGGCGCCACTGTCTCCCACACAAAGGCTGTCTGGTCTTATCGAGCACCGAGGGCCCCGTGGCGGAGGAGATGACCCGCACAGATTAAATGAGATCGCTGCTCTCTGGCCCTG
>JAJHIY020002049.1:245000-275000 GCA_022114975.2 Lampris megalopsis
GCTCACAACTGAGGTATGTGTATATTTCCTGTCAGTCAGTTTGAAGAGGAGAGAGAGGGAGAGAGAGGGGGGAGGGAGGGAGAGAGGGGGAGAGAGGGAGAGAGAGAGAGGGAGGGAGAGAGAGAGAGGGAGAGAGGGGGGGGGGAGAGGGACGGAGAGGGAGAGAGGGAGAGAGAGAGAGAGAGAGAGAGAGAGGGAGAGAGGGAGAGACAGGGGGGGAGAGAGAGAGAGAGGGAGAGAGAGAGCGAGAGGGAGAGGGAGAGAGAGGGGGAGGGAGGGAGGGAGGGGGGGGAGAGAGAGAGCGAGAGAGAGAGAGGGGGAAAAAAAACCCACCATTCCATATAAACGACTAAAATAGCCAGGGCAGCTCAGCTGGAAGTGGGCGTATTTGGAGTTGAAGGTTTTGGCCTTCACAGCTCAGGGGACGGCGGCTCTGTCATTGTTTGTCCTGTCGTTGTCGTTGTTGTCGTCGTTGTTGTTGTTGTTGTCGTCCTTCTCTCTTTAGCGTTGCGTGTAAAACAAAGCTGAAGAGGAGCGGGGGGAGGGGGGGGATGAAGGGGGGAAAAGACGTGGAGTTGACAGTTTGGCACGGGGCGTCCCGCGCCTGTCTCGCTGGTGTGCTCCAGCTGTGCGGTCCCGGGCAGGAAACGAGGGATCAGACCGTGGCCGGGACTTGGCGGGTGTGTGTCCTGCCGCCTGAGCGCGTCTTCCCCCGTGTTTGTGTTTTGTTTTGCGTGCTGTTTTTGTCTGGCAACACGTGTGAGGCTTGTGTTGCAGCGCCAGGTGTGGCGGGGCAGGAAGTGGGGCTAATAGCTGGCTGCTGCTGCTGCCTTATAAAGCCTCACGCGTCTGGACACGCACGCTGGCGTTGGAGCAAAGCCCCCCCTCGTTGAGCAAGGCTTAAGTGCCCGATTCTGCTATAAAGAGAGAATTTGGAACATAAAAATGTCGCATTGTCTTCCACCAATAATCGTTTTCTAATAAAGATTATAAAGTTATTGTTGGGGGGGAAAAAAAACCTAGAGCAGCGACAGCACCGAGCAGTCACAAGGAAAACACAGGACGCCTCCGAGTGGCCATATTGTTCGGGTAGAGGCTACTTCCCGTCGATGCAGAGAACGGTCAACTGCGCATGCGCAAGTACTCGTTGCCTCCGTTGTTTGGGTAGGTTAGGGTCAGGGCGGGGTTAGGGTTAGCCAATCAGGCGCAGAGTAGGGGCGGGTCTTCCTAGAATCCCAGCGCCTGGACGCTACGCGGGGCGTGTGGAGGCGTGGTAGAGGCATTTCGCGCATGCTCGGTTGACCGTTCTCTACTCCATTTCCGTTCTCCGTATCGACGGGAAGTAGCCTCTACCCTTATTGTTTACAACCCGGACACAGTGGCGTCAGCTTCCACTCGGCTTCGTGGTGAGTGAGTGACAGGCGTCGTGGCACGCCCCCTTGATTTAGAACTGATCGTTTGGGCTAGACTCATTCAGCGCTCAGGCCGCTGACTTTTGACCAATGACAGCGGGCCTACAGCGAGTGACAGGAGTCGTGACACGCCCCCTTAAATCGCTTATCGTTTGGGCTAAACTCATTCAGCGCTTAGGCCTCTGACTTTTGACCAATGACAGCGGGCCTACACAGAGTGACAGGAGTCGTGACACGCCCCCTTAGTGTGCCGCTCATTTGAGCTAAACTCATTCATCGCTTAGGCCGCTGACTTTTGACCAATGACAGCGGACGTACGGAGTTCCGGCGCGTACAGCGAGGCGTCATTTGTGTGGGAGGCGGGGAGAGGAGCGTTAGCGTTAGCATGAAGGAGGTGGGTTATCGTCCACCCCCCCCCCCGATGTCTTTGGAGGAAAAAAATCCAAGTGAAGAGACTGAGGACACATCGTCCGAACGATGTTCAAATAAGACAACGGGACAAACGACGGAAATCGTAAGTTTGTGTTGCTTGTTTTCGACGAAAGGGCTAGCTAACGGCAAGTTTAGCTAAGCGTCCACTTCCTGTTTCCCATGCTAGCTTTCTGCAGGAGACGAATTAGGAAACGTGTGTGTGTGTGTGTGTGCGTGTGAGAGGGAGAGAAATACAGTTAGCATCGGGCCATTCTTGTGGGCACTACTCCGTAGTGTTGTTGTAGAGCACTTGCTATATAACAGGGTGTATAGTGTCGTTGCTGTGACGCTGCTGTTGCCGCAGCGTGAAACTACTGATGGCTACCCAGACAGCAGACCTGCCTTGGCCCGGACCCGGCCCACATACCACGTGGAATGATGGCACTTGGGTGGTCCGCTCCTGTTTGCCAGATCTGGGCCAGAACCAAGCCATAGCACTACCACATGTGCCAAAGGTGGCCATATTTGTTTTGTGATATTTGGGCCATATTCACCATTTACCACACGGGCCACTTCAGGGCCACATCCAGATCACATGTTGCCCAGAGCACCGCATCTTTGCCAAAAAAGGTCCACATTTGATTTGGCATATTTGGGCCATATTTGCTATTATACATGTGGGCCACTTCAGGCTCACATCCATTTTGTCAGGGCCAGAAGAAGGCCATCAGTGCCGCACCATTGCCTGCAGTGGCCCACGTCCAGATGCTATCTGGGTATAATTTTGGACCACACACCCAAAATCCCCACCGGCCGTCACTGTTTTTTCCCCCACTCAGCATTTCAAGGATACGAGTTATTCAATGTGTCACAATGTGAGGAAAGGTCTTAATGGGTCAATTTCAAGTGAAGTTTATTTCTGTGGCCCTAAATCAGTCATGGTCTAAGAGGGCTCTTCCGCTAACACGCACGTAGCCACAGCGAAGGTCAGTAGGCGGCCTGTGTTATTACAGATGTTTGGTCCGGGCACTTAAGAAAAGGAGGCACGGTCTAATTTTGAATTAGGCTTAGACATCTCAATTTGAGGTCATAACGGCTTCGAAAGCCCGTCCATTTTCACGGGCAGTTTGAAACCAAGGCAGTTGTTGCAAAAAGCTTTGTCTCCATTCCGGAGAAATATACCCACCCAAAATTAAAAAGTCCACTCTTAAGAAAAAACACCAACGCTTTTATCCTTAAAAACTGGACTATTTATGAGCAAAAGCCCCAAACTTCACTCGTGACTTTAACCGAAGCCCATAATAAGCTCTACTTTCAGCCATTTTGTTGTTGTTTTTTTCGAGAGAGAAAGTTGTTGTCAACTCTTTCGACTCATGGAGCTCCCATCTGCTATTATATTGCCTTTTGCTAACAAATACTCAATTTAGGGTGCTTATTTCTCCTGTAACTGTCAACTTGTTCACCCCCTGGGGTTAACTGTGCCGTTTTGCCCACAACGTAGTTGTCTCAGGGAGGAAATCCCTTGTGGTGTTGTTCTTTAAAGCACAATTAAAGTGGGCGAGAAGGAAAATGGATAATGGGATCATTTCATTTGGAGGTGTGATGAGGAATTTGATCTGCCTAAATGGAAATTGAGATAGAAGCTAAAACGGTGGCGCAGCATTGTGGGAAAGCGTGTCTTTCACAGAACTAATGAAGAAGAAAATGACAGTCTAATCTTCTGTGCGCTAATGGCAAAGACTGTAACAGGAAAAGGAATTACATTCATGATATGTCCAATTGCTATCACGGACACACACACACACACACACACATACCTACACGTCTCCCTGTTGGGCAAATATTTCAGTTACTGTGGCAATAAGGCATGAGTTGGTGTTACCCAGATAGATACACAGACACATGCACAGCTTTCCACACACACGTGCACAATAACACACTTCTTTAATCATGCCCACTCATATCCGTCTCGTAACCACCCATAGATACACACAAACATACTCGCGCACACAATGAAAGACACATCCTTCCTTGAAGTCGGAACCAAACTTCTGATGTCCTCACGCATGCTCAGTAATCCGAGTAAGGAAACCCCAGAAAGTTGAATCCGTTCATCTGGACACAGCGTTTAGCGGGAGAAACGTTTCATCATCACCTAAGTGGCCTCTTCAGTCTAAACTGACTGCAGGTATCCCCACCCTTATAAACAACACAGTGGCATAAAGATGGAAAACAACGATCGGTTGATCTCATAATGTTATGTCCCTCTTCACGAGTGTTCCTGTTGCTGAAGCAGTGGCGGTAGTCCATATGAAATTACAGGATGACCCCACCCTTAGCAATAGGACCACCCTTAACACTGACCAAGTGTGTCTGCTCCTGAAGCTGTCTCCAGTCCACGTACTTCGCCTACAGGGTGCAGTACTATAGGCAGAAGCATGGGTGTGCTATGGGTTCCCCAGTATCACCTGTAGTGGCCAACTTGTATATGGAGGAAGTGGAAAAGAGGGCTCTGATGTCCTATCCAGGGGCACCACCTAGCCATTGGTTCAGATTTGTGGACGACACCTGGGTTAAAATTCAATCTCAGGACGTAGCACATTTCACCGACCCATTAACTCTGTGGACAACTACATCGAGTTCACCGGGGAGGATGTGAAAAATGACAGCTTAGCCTTCTTAGACTGTGACATTTCAATTGGCGATGGGGGACATTTGATTGTTGAAAGTTTACCGTAAACCAACACCTACTGATTAGTACTCAAGGTTAGACTCTCATCATCCAATGGAGCACAAACTAGGAGTCATCAGGACGCTGTACCGCCGAGCTGGCAACGTCCCCACCGACATAGCGGCTGAGGAAGAGGAGAAATCCCACTATAACAGGCCCTGGTTAAGTGTGGTTAACCTAACTGGGCATTTGTCAAAGACAGGAAGACGCCCAAACAGTGCACCAACCAATCGGAGAGAGGAGAAGGACAACATCTGCCTAAGCGTAAACCAGTGGTGATTCTGTATGTGGCGGGAGTGTCGGGAACAGTTGAGATGCATATTTTCCAAACACCACGTCTCAGTTGCTTTCAAACCCCAAACCACGCTGTGCCAGAAATCGGCCCACCTCAAGGATCGGTTCCCCCGGCACAAACAGAGTAATATAGTGTACGCTGTTAAGTGCCAGGAGGATTGCTGTGACTTGTGCATCGGGGAGAGGATGGCACAACACAGAAGAGCTACATCGTCAGGCCAGGACTTTGCAGTCTACATCCATCTACAGGCCAGGACTCTGCAGTCTACATCCATCTACAGGCCAGGACTCTGCAGTCTACATCCATCTACAGGCCAGGACTCTGCAGTCTACATCCATCTACAGTCCAGGACTCTGCAGTCTACATCCATCTACAGTCCAGGACTCTGCAGTCTACATCCATCTACAGTCCAGGACTCTGCAGTCTACATCCATCTACAGTCCAGGACTCTGCAGTCTACATCCATCTACAGTCCAGGACTCTGCAGTCTACATCCATCTACAGTCCAGGACTCTGCAGTCTACATCCATCTACAGTCCAGGACTCTGCAGTCTACATCCATCTACAGGCCAGGACTCTGCAGTCTACATCCATCTACAGTCCAGGACTCTGCAGTCTACATCCATCTACAGTCCAGGACTCTGCAGTCTACATCCATCTACAGGCCAGGACTTTGCAGTCTACATCCAACTACAGTCCAGGACTCTGCAGTCTACATCCATCTACAGGCCAGTGGCCACTCTTTAAGGATGAGGATGTGCACATCCTTGCTAGGGAGGAACACTGGTTTGAACAGGGAGTCAAAGAGGCCATCTATGTGAAGGGGGAACAACCAGAGTCAGTGCGGATCTTGATACATCAAAATACACACACACACACACACACACACACACACACACACATCATCCCTAGCTGAACACCGGCATGAAATATCCATAGCAACCATACGCACTCATCCAAACACATACAAAGTTGGTCACACCCAGACACGCTCACACACACCATCTAAAACCATGCACATTCATTACATATCATTACATGAGCGCACACACTCATTGTAGCTTCAAACTAACCCAGAGAGGAAGCCAGCGGAGCGCCGTGATGGCAGCCCAGCTGAAGTCGGTTTGAGTCTATGGGCTGGCACTCATCCCCCCTGAGTCCCTGCTGATTGCTGCTTCTTGAATTACAGCCCTCTGAATAACCAACATGTTCACACTTCAAAGCAGAGCGTCTGTGATTGGAGGAGTGGCGCAGCTATGGCATTATGCCGGGTGCATCCTATCATTTGTCAGCAATTATTCTGTCATTTTTTTTCCCCTCTTTCCGTGCCAAACCTGCATTTGCAGATTGACCACCTTCTGATAGAGTGTGGCAGCTCGTAAATACATAAAGCAATTAGAGTTAAGCACACGTACTCTCGCTCTGTTTCTCGCTCCTTCTCTCACGGTCTCTCCTCTTTCACTTTCTCCCTCTCTCTCTCTCTCTCTCATTGGGCTATATGTATTGGGCCTCCTCAACCGTTTGTATGCAAAGATCTTTTTGTGAAAAGGTTGTGATCCATGACGGATGCAGTGGGACTCTCTACTGATATAAAACTACTTTACTTTAATGAAACAAGTAAAAAGCATGTGACGACCGGGCCGTCAGACCACCATCAGACATGAAATCGCAGTGAACAGATGCTGCGGATGTAATACACAGAGATGATGGAAATGCTAGCAGGTGTGGTGAATGGATGATTAGCAATGGAGAAGGAAGTGAGGCGAGGCGGACGAGGCCGACCGGAATACAAAACTTACACATCAATGGGAAGTGCCAACAAGAAGCTGATGATGAGAAGGGAGGTGGGGAATTACATTTCCGACTGCAGTATATCTGTGCTTCCCAGTTTAATAAGAAAACTAGTTAGTCTGCTCTCCACTATATTTAACATCAAACATATGCAATTTATACAATATCTATGTAAATTAGCCATACGCTATAACTAGAAAGTGTGTTGCGATAGACGTCCAGCAGACTTTCTCTTTTCGCCCATATTGCCCGGTTTTAGCCTGCAGATGTTGTTTTCAACCAATGATTCACACAACAATCGCTTTTTTGGACGGTTTTGTTTTCCCACTCCTGCCTTCTCGGTGCAAACTGCACAGTTACAGAAGGATTTCCCTTGTTAGTTAGCACAATGGTTTTCAATCGGGTCCTCAGGTATCACCGGTGCTGCAGGCTTTCTATTCTGCCAGATAGTTAAAGACTGTGAAATGGCATCTGGAGCATTTCTTGCTTTCGTAATGTGACACATTTCAAAATAAAACGGGTATTAGCACAAAACGTAGGAAGGGATGTGATTTTGATTGAATTGTGCAAAACATTTTATGATATTACTGGTTGGCATGTTGCTCGCTCGCCCACTCAGACTTGGTGACCCAGTCACAAAAACTGATTACATTGTCATGTAAAACACGTAAAAAACAGATTTTTATTTGGCAGAAGTTTTTGAATCGGTGCATAATATAACTGGGGAAATGAGCTAACAAGGGAAAAAAAAGTCCATTTTCATTTCAGTGTTTATTTTAATTACATTAACCTGTTGTTGCAGTTATTCCAACCACCAATCAGGGATGTTTTAGATGGGGAACAAGAGGTGAACATCATCAACCGCCTGGCAGAATAGAAGGCAAACCGTACTTGCAGCACCCGAGGACTTGATTGAGAGCTACCGGGGAAGCAAGTTTGTTGTGTGATGGAGCGAGGGCCCATGAGGCCAAGGCAGTCAACTCTGTTTAACTTACCTACAAGGATACAACAACATCAGTGGATTGCATATCTAGAGATTTTTTTTTTTGTCAAGTGTCTTGAATTAGCAACAAGCTAGCTCTCCGGCTAACTAGCTAGCTAGCTATCCTAGTGCTAGCCTATTGTGGTAGTAAAAGTAAACGCAAATCTAGATTGGCCAGAAATAGTAATTTCTTTGAGTGACACCATTCAGGTTTGTGACTGTTGTTAAAGTAAAAACACAAAGAAGGTTATTCATTTGTAGTTTTAAATAGTGCCTTCAGTCTACGAGGTTAGGGGCTCCATGGCCTCTAACAAATACCAGTTAGTGTCTTGTCTCCCAACTGCATTGAAGTATTCTACTTTTACCCACCCTGCATTTATGTTAACCACAAAGGGAGGCAACACGTCTCTCTTAGAGGAGGTTTTATGTGAAAAGAGGGAAGAAGCAATACACTTTCTATCTCAAGTGTGTCAACCTCAACAGGACAACAGCCTGCATAATTGGCCCATCACCTACTTAAAGATGGGCAAATTTAAATTCATAATCGTCTATTTGAGGACTTTTCCTCCTTTAAGAGTTTAGTTAGATGGTCAGTGGTTTTGAATTCATAGAAAAATGGGACCTATATTTGACTTCTCATTGTTACAAAGTGCCTATTTTCTCCTTACAAGTGAAGCTTGCGCTAAAGTTGGTCAGCCACACCTTTAAATGACTACATACAAGATTTCAGACATTAGTATAGCGATAAACAACTACTTGGTATGTAAAGCGATAGTGGAGTAATGGCGTCCTGAGCAGAGAATGAAGTCTCACTCCCTCTGTGTGTGTGTTGTGATGCCAGTTTCTCCCTTCTTTGTTTTGGAAGCCGGTCCGGCTGCACGTGCGTGCTAGTGCACGTGAGGTAGCTAGCGTTAGCAGGATAGCTAGCAAGCTAGTAATTACGTTGCATGGATTTTAGGTCACTCGGCAGATCGAACAACTAGCTCCTTACCAAGCTGACTACGTTACTAACGTTAATTACTCCATACCGTAAAACCCAATATTCCAACCAACCTGAACTGAATGGAAATAGTATTCAAGAACACAAAGGGGCGGGGCGGCACGGTGGTGCAGTGGTTAGCGCGGTCGCCTCACAACAAGAAGGTCCTGGGTTCGAGCCCTGGGGTAGTCCACCCTTGGGGGTCGTCCCGGGTCGTCCTCTGTGTGGAGTTTGCATGTTCTCCCCGTGTCTGCATGGGTTTCCTCCAGGTGCTCCAGTTTCCTCCCACAGTCCAAAGACATGTAGGTCAGGTGACTCGGCCGTACTAAATTGTCCCTAGGTGTGAATGTGTGTGTGTGTGTGGGCCCTGTGATGGACTGGCGGCCTGTCCAGGGTGTCTCCCTGCCTGCCGCCCAATGACTGCTGGATGGATGGATGGACAAAGGGGCAGGGGGGGTTGTTTTGCTTTGGTCTGAGATGCTGGTGCTGAATATCATATATAGCAGTGTTTCCCAACCCAGTCCTCAAGGACCCCCTATCCTGCAGATTTTCTTTGCAACCCTGCATAGGTACCTGTTTGTAGTCATTCAACTAATCAGCAATGAATTTTGTCAGACGTTGTACACCTTGCATAATTAAGTGCTGTGAGATGATTGGTCGAGTAAGTACAAGCAGGGCTCCCTATGCAGGGTTACAATGAAAATCTGCAGGATAGGGGGTCCTTGAGGACTGGGTTGGGAAACACTGATATATAGCACCTTTAAAACAGTGAGTGCCCAATGAAAAAAGCTTTCTCTGCCTAACACAGTGAAAGCTTCATTTTCATAATGGAGAACATGAAAATAACCCATTTAGGCCTTAACACATTGATATGAATATGATATTCCTAAATATGAATAGCCTACTGGATAATCACATATGTGAATCCAGTGTTGATTTTTCTTCACATGAATTCTCTCTCTCGCCGCCTCTTCGTCTGAAACCGTTTCCTCTCTCTTTCGCTCCTACTGTCACTCCCTCCTTATCTCCGTTTTTTTTTCCGTCTGTCTTTCTCTTTTCCTGCCCAGATTGCCTCGCCCAGTCACTTTGTCTCTCTGTCTCTCCCGTGAATGATGTGATGTGCAGGCCTTGTTCTCCCTTGTTTGAATCTATTTACGTACGATCCCTGCCCTCTGTTTTCTAGCGCGCTTTGTGGAAAAGCGGCTCTGTTAAAAATAAATTCCCCCCCGCTTTAACTTCACATCTGCACACGTTGCACGTTAAAGACGGCCATGTGGTTATTTGCTGGAAGGCATCGATTAGTCCACACACACACACACACAGGCCAACATATTTGCACAGTCGTGCACACGTGGTGTTGCTAAGTGCGTGGGAACCGTCTCAACGATTGACTTGTGTAGCGTATCGATTTGGTAATTGTGCTACATCAAAAGGACCAGAACAGGCTAACCTCGCTCCCCAGCTGCATAGTCCGCTGTTGGATAGCGATCACCGCCCTCCATAGACAATTACAAACCAATTTAGCCTGCACTCCCAGCTACGCCCACAGTTCCCCCGTCAGTCCAACAGCACCCCCGGTTATGTCTCCTCCTGTCAGCGATGGAGAGCCAACTGGGCTGAAACCCACCCCTGTCATGAGTCCATGTTAGAATGCTTTGGCAACAGCACTGACAAACACAGTAACACACACACAAACACACACACTCCCCCCGGGGCGGATGGGTGGGGTGGGGTTGGATGGGGGTGTTCTGCTGAGGCGGTAACATCTGAAGCGATTGCTGTTTTGCCCCCTTTGCTGCTCGCTCTCTGTGACATTCTCGTGATGAAAATATTTCATCAGTGCGCCCAAAAGCAGAAAACAGAAAAGGATCCTCTTCCCGTCAGAAGATGTCTAATAAAGTCCCCTTGGTTTCAGCTCGGTACACTTTCACTACATTTTCTGCCGGATTCACGCTGTTTATGTCCACAGGAAAGTGTGTTGGACCGAGACACTGAAAACAACCACTATACGCAAGGAAGTGGCAGTTAAAACAATAGGCAGCTATATATATATATATATATATATATATATGCTACATATATCCAAGCTGTTCTTTAACTCTACTAGATTTGTCTCTGTCTTATCAAGCGGGAGGCATTTTTGTACTTTTTTAGTACAAATTGATAAAACTACTGTGTATGTCCATGAAACACATCTATGACATTCTTTTGCCAAGCTTGTTTGGTTTCATCAAAACTTGTTTGGTATCGGGGGCGTGCGGGTGGCGTAGCAGTCTATTCCGCTGCCTACCAGCACGGAGATCGCCGGTTCGAATCCCTGTGTTACTTGCGGCTTGGTCGGGCGTCCCTACAGACACAATTGGATGCCGGATGTGGGTATGTGTCCTGGTCGCTGCACTAGCGCCTCCTCTGGTCGGTCCGGGCGCCTGTTCGGGGGGGGAGGGTTAACTGGGGGGAATAGCGTGATCCTCCCACGCGCTACGTCCCCCTGGTGAAACTCCTCACTGTCAGGTGAAAAGAGGCGGCTGGTGACTCCACATGTCGTGGAGGAGGCGTGTGGTAGTCTGCAGCCCTCTCCGGATCGGCAGAGGGGGTGGAGCAGAGACCGGGACGGCTCAGAAGAGTGGGGTAATTGGCCAAGTACAATTGGGGAAAAAAAGTTGTTTGGTATCCAGTTTGGGGGGGGGGTCATTATTATGATAATGGCCACTTTCATGAGCCTGTAGTGGATTTATGGACATAATTCACCACAGCTTTGTTGTTTGTATGAAGTTGGCGTGCCCACTTTAAGGGCTCAGGGTGTAGCCACGGCGACGCAGCGCCATGTTGTTGGGCGGGGTTGGGGAACGTAAGGAAATGAACGTCATACGCCTTCGTGTAGTCAAAGAGAGAAGTTGTTCGCCTATGTTTTCATCCCAGCTTCCACAAGCCTGTATTCTGATTGGCTGAGAATTATTGCTGGCCCCACCCACTACTGGGACAAACACAACGGCTGGCCAACCAGAGGCTACCTGTCTCTCAGCATGGGGCAGCCTTTTGCAAAATCTGGGTTGATTGCTAGTGCTGTGACATCACTCTGAGGCACCCTTCGGATTGGCTAGTTGAAATGACGTTGTTACGTCCCCATTAAAAAGAAAACAAAAATGGCGCAACAGATGTTATTCAAATGTTGTGAAAGCATGAAAATGGTACTCCTACCAACAACAAAAAAGACTAGACAAGCCTCATTTTCCTCAATACCCTGCTTTTAAGGTCGTGGTTTTGCCCTGCTGGCTCCCAGTGAGAGGCTTCCTGCTGGGGCTGCTAATGTGTCCATCAATCTGGGCTGACCACACTTCGTCCGGTTCTGTGCAGCCTCTCAGGGCCTGGGTTTACAGATAGGACTGTCGGGACCTTTCTCAGTGGGGAAATTTCCTCACCTCCGAAGTGCACCGTGGGAGATGAAATTGTAAAAGCTCCTCTCGTTAACGCTGTAACTCACCTCTTCTGCTCTTAACTCCGTCCTTGCCCCCCCACCCCACCCCCCCACTCGCCTCTCTATCTCAGTGCATTTCAGTTCACTTCTGTTTGAGTCAGTGTTGCCTTATTGGCATGCTGCAGTAGTTTTGTCCTCTGGCAAAGCAGAATGTAAGACAAAACGATGGGGAACAATAACAAATAAGTAATAACAGAATATAGCTTGTGTCATGTTGTGCGATAACAGTTGACATATTTTGCAGCTAATATTGCACAGTATCCAGAAAATAAGGCGTTTTTGAGAATTTGTGAGGGTAACTCATTCAGGCGTGCTTGCCTATTCTCTCTCTCTCTCAGTCCGATTCTATCGCCGTCTGATTGTTTCTTTCTCTATTTCTCACTCTTTCTAACATTTTTTTTTCCCCTTTGTTTTTCACCCATCCGTTCCTCTCTCCCTCTCTATTTTTAGTCCCTGAGGCTAGCCGTGGCTCCAGAGGGGGGCTGATCTGGCATCTTCCCCGGCTCAGAGCGGCCCTCGCCGGGGCACGGTTTCTCCCACAAAGCCTTAATCACTTGGACCGCGCCCCCTCCGAAGAGACCAGGGAAACTAGGAAATTGGAAACTGGATGGGCTTAAAAGTACGTTTGAGAGAACACGTGCGTAGAAAAGGGAAAGGGAGGGAACGAGAGCAAAGCGCAACACAAACCGGGAGCGTCGTTTCATTAACTCGCAGCCCAAATCTCATTTTCAGCCTCTCGATGGAGAGCGAGCGAGACAGACTTCTTTTTTTCCACCCTTTGTAGCGCACATATCAACACAGGATCTACCGCAACACACACACACACTTTGCAAATACTGTTTACCTTCCCGATTATCGAGCTGTCTGGTAGGGCCAGGAGTCATACGCAAAGACAGGAGGGAGAATAAAGGAGAACCGCGACAGTGACGGATTCTTAGAAGAAAAACCCACACACACCGGAGAGGTACAAGGAGCGAGGGGAGCACCGCCGCAGTGCTGACAGAACGGAAATACATCAGCGCCTGTCAAACTCAACCGTCGCTCCACCTGAGCGCCTGACATTGTGGCGACATTGGATTTCCAACAGGGAGACACATTCCCGGCTTCACAGCCTTGTACGTGTAGCGCTCCCGTCTAGGGACGCACACACATGCACGCATGGAGGGTCTGCGCTTTCGGAAAGTCATCAGTTATTTTACACCCCTCTCCGTGTTCTGCTGACTACAGGTTTTCACTTCTTTTCTCTCACTTTCAGCCTCTCCCTCTCGCTCGCCCTCCTTCTCGCTGTACCTTCCATCCATCGAAGGACTCATTAGTTATGTGCGAGTCATGGACGAATCATACAAAACGAACGGCTCTTTTTACTGAGTCACGAGTGACAACTCCTCGTCTCCACTAACTCGTTCACTGACTCGCCCCTCCCATGTGTCGCTATTGTGCAACTCTTATCTACGACTACTTTCGGCTGCTCCCTTTGTAAACAATACAGTGGCATAACGACCGAAACCGGTCACGTGAGCATTGACTAGAGTTTCAATGGCCATGTGTACTATTTACACAGGATTTGGGAATGTTTGCAATCACAGCATTGTAAGATGGCGAAAGATGTACTCTTAGGCCCCCCCCCCCGGTGTAGACTGTGGAGTCCTGGCCTGACGTGTCAGCTCTCCTGTGTTGTGCCGTCCTCTTGGCCAGCGTCTGTTTAGTGTGCCCGATGTACAAGTCACGGCAATCCTCCCGGCACTTAGCAGCGTACACTATATTGCTCTGTCGATCCTTGTGGTGGACCAGTTTTTGGCATTTTGGGGTTTGAAAGCAACTGAGAAGCGGCGTTGGGAAACGTTTCTACCAAAATACGTTGTGTCCAGATGAACTGATTTAACTCTCTCGGATTTGTTTAACCTGGATTATTGAGGATGCATAAAGACGCTCTTACATTAACTGGAGCCTATGCCAGCAGTCGCAGGATGGGCGACCCTGCTTAGGATAAGCGCCTTGGATAATGGATGGAATGGATGCATGTTAACTGTATTTGTGTTAGTGTGTACAGTTAATTACTGTACTAACCTAGCCTTGTGAGAAAAGCCACCACTTCGGCGCTTGTTTCAACTCACTACTCGTGTGAATGTACACGGACCGTAGCCGTCCATGAATTTTAATCTGTCCCTTTTTAGTAGTTTACACGATTCTAATTGATTAATCATGAAATTCAACAGTGCAATTCCTGATTACTATGCTCTGTAGGCGCCAGTGGGGGATTCCCCAGGCTACGGGCGACTGACTCGATGACTCGAGTGACTCGAAAACCCGACTGTCCAGTCAAGTCAATTCAATTTAGTGACTCCTACAAACTCGAGTCGATAAAAAGAGGTGAACCTCCCATCGGCAAGTTTTTTTTCTCCCCCTTCCCCCCCAGTTGTACCTGACCAATCACCCCGCTCTCTACACGGCTAATTGTGTCTGTTGGGACGCCCCCGACCAAGCCGGTGGTGACACAGGGATTCGAACCAGTGATCCCATGTTGGTAGGCAACAGAATAGACCCGCTATGCTACCCGGACGCCCCTCCCATCAGCTGTGATGTCAACAGAGGTTGTCACACTGGGACTTCCACACAAAGAGTGCCCACGTGTCCTGGAAAACCTGGAACTATAAAGACTAGTTTCCCAGTCATGGAAAACACCTGGAAAATGTCCTTTAAATAGTTTTGAGGTCATTGAAAATTAGGTTTTAAAATTGTGCTTTAACACACTTGAATGGCATATTTGTAGTGTTTTTTCAGCCAGTGCTTGGAAGTTTGGGCGGTACGTTTATCAACCCTCTAAAAGTCTGGAGGCTGTTGAAACTTCAACTGATAGTTAACACCGAATATTATGACCCTCTGTGAGCAACGGCCATCATGTATATGCTAGCAAAAGTTGTGAAAAATGTCCTTGAACAGTCCTGGAAGATTATTTCCCCATACACACTGGGAACCCTGCATTACCTTTCACACCTATCACATCTGTTGAAGTGTGTGTGTGTGTGTGTGTGTGTGTGTGTTAAGGGGGAGGAGGGGGTTCAGGGAAGCACAGTAAGCTACTTTGCGTGGTTATGTAATATCCTGCCACTTGATACACATTACACCACATCCTGATGAAAGTGGTCCTGTGCAGCTCTTTCCCTCATTAAGACTCGGCTCAGTGCTCAGCCCTGTATCAATACTGCAGGTACTCCGATCCCGAGAGGGCTGAAACGCACACTGGCTCGCTTTCTATACGGGCTGCTCTTTAGGTGGGTGTGATGGTGACCATGCGTCAGTATCGGTAAGGTTGTTAGCTATCTTTAGCCCTGTGCCTGCAAAAAGACGTTGACATTCTGTCCAATTGATTTGTGCTGCCGTGTTTTGTACGGAGTCGAGCGGTATTCACAAAGTCGCACAGACGTGCACAGATTGCCATCTGACAAGGCCGCAGCCTTTTTAGTGCTCAGGAGATCCAGTTATTGGCCATAACTGGATCTCCTGAGCATGGCATTTTTGAAATGAAACTGTGATTGTCAGGGAGTCTCAAATCTATTATAGGATCATACAGTCTCTCTCTCTCTCTCACGGTCCCTCAGTTGCTGTCAGTGTATAACCACACGAAACCCTGTGAACCAAAACAGAGCATTTCTCCGAGCCCTGTCGGGAGTTTCTTTGCATCAGGTCAAGGTCATCTACTCAAAAGGACCTCTGGAGCGGGTGGTGATTCATGCAGTGTAATGCTGTTATGGTGTAAAGTGCGTTGCATTGCATTCTAATGTGTACTGTAGGGGCGGCACGGTGGCGCAGTGGTTAGCACGGTCGCCTCACAGCAAGAAGGTCCCGGGTTCGAGTCTTGGGGGTCGTCCCGGGTCGTCCTCTGTGTGGAGTTTGCATGTTCTCCCCGTGTCTGCGGTGGGTTTCCTCCGGGGGCTCCGGTTTCCTCCCACAGTCCAAAGACCATGTAGGTCAGGTGACTCGGCCGTACTGAATTGTCCCTAGGTGTGAATGTGTGGGCCCTGTGTGAAGGCCCGGCGGCCTGTCCAGGGTGTCTCCCTCCCCGTCTGCCGCCCAATGACTGCTGGGGTAGGCTCCAGCATCCCCACGACCCCAGCTGGGGGTAAGCGGCTTGGATAATGGATGGGCGGGTGTGTACTGTATACAGTGGAAGCCGCTCATAGTGATCACACCCGTCCAGGAGCATATGGTCGCTATACGCCGTCAATCACTCGACACCAAATCAGGGTGTTTTGTTCTTCCGTGACAATCTGATTGACCTCAGCACACCCTCGATATGAGCAAATATGCGTCGGCTGTGCTGTAACCGAGCATCGTCTGCTTCAGAAGCAGACCTTCGGTTATCGTAACGTCGCCTCACGTTGACTGAAGGACATTTTCAGTAACAGTAGACCCGAGCCCTTAAAATAGAAAGTGAGCTCACTCCACTTTCGGCTATCTGGTGATCTCGTGTCTGGTATTTCAGATTTTCAGATCGGAGGTGGCGCCATTCAGCATCATGGGAGTAAGTGGAAAAAAATACACATCAGATTTCCTGATTTATCTTGGATTTAAAATAGTTTTTTATTTTTTTTATTTTAAATTCTCCTCGTCTGAAAGATGTGAAATGAGTCACTGTCAGCGGACTGTTTGTTCAGAATAACCGGTTTATTTAAGCAGCTTCAGCAGAGGAATGATGGCTTTTTATCGCAAGAGGCAGCCGCCACTGTACATCAAGCCTTTTCAGTTGGTTCAGTTCGTGTCTTGCTCAAAGGCTCTCCAGCAGAGGGGATGCTTGGAGTCACGGGTGCTTCGGTCCCTCGGTCCTCTCTTTGCATAACCTAAATCGGCATAACGGGGTTGCGACCTGGAGTTTAAGTGGCCTTGTTGGCGTTGCTAAACCTCCTCTGTGGTCGATGACAGATGGCCGCCGGCCGCCACGAGCCAAAACGCAGCGCGGGAGGTCGACATGAAACAATGGCCGTACTCCACGGGGGGTGGGTGGAGGTGGGGGTGGTGGTGAATACAACCCCATCATTTATGTAGATCATAGAGTTTGTTTGTTGTTGTTGGGTTGTTTTCGCTTGGCGTGCCGTTTCCAGCCGACTCTCGTCCAAAGACTGCAGTTATTTCAGCTCTGGTGTAATGAAAGAGGAATCGCACCACCCACCCCGCTGGTGTTACTGACGTGAGGTCGCCGTTTAACCGCACGGGGGAACCCCAGAACCCTGGACCGCCCCACCCATTGAACTTTATAGGTGTGTGTGTGTCTCGGATGCACTTTAAGCACCCAGTCTGCCCCCCCCCTCTTTTCTTTCCAATTGTATCCGACCAATCACCCTGCTCTCTGAGCCGTCCCGGTCGCTGCTCCGCCCCCTCTGCTGATCCGGGGAGGCCTGCAGACTCCCACACGCCTCCTCCCATACATGTGGAGTCGCCAGCCGCTTCTTTTCACCTGACGGGGAGGAGTTTCACCAGGGGGGACGTAGCACGTGGGAGGATCACCCTATTCCCCCCAGTTCCCCCTCCCCCCTGAACAGGCGCCCCGACCGACCAGAGGAGGCGCTAGTGCAGCGACCAGGACACATACCCACATCCGGCTTCCCACCCGCAGACACGGCCAGTTGTGTCTGTAGGTACACCCGAGCAAGCCGGAGGTAACACGGGGTTTCGAACCGGCGATCTCCGTGTCGGTAGGCGGCGGAATAGACCGCTGCGCTACCCGCTGAATGAAATACGAGTGCGATGCGAAATAAAACCACGCAGGAGTGAAACACCGTTAGGAAACGCTTAGATTACCGGAAGGCCTGTCGAAGGACGAGCGTTGTACGAGGCGCTTTTCAAGAAGATCCGGTTCAGTGAGCCCGAGGCGAAAACATCTGGACTCGGACTCGTCCCGCAGCTCCGGTCCACTTCGTTATGTCATCGGCCCGCGATCACGCTCTCCGTTGAGCCACGTTAGCGCTGGATGGGAGTGACGGGGAAGGAGGTCGGGAGTCAAAGGTCAGGGCGTGGCGGCAGCTGGCGCAGCCTAGATGGCTTTACAGCAGGAAGGGAGTCGGCTCGTATAAAAGGGATCTAAGAACGGCCCGAGAGGAAAAAAACCGTGCAGGGAAATGATGAAAAGGTGTGTTGATGCTTGTTCTCTTCACGTCACTCTGGCTAGCGGGAGTGCATGTCGAATAATCTGAAGGGGCCACGAGAGACACACCGTTATGCAGGAGACACTATTCGGTAATGCTTTAGTATGGGGAACGTAGTCACCATTAATTAGGTGCTTATTAGCATGCAAATTAGCAACATATTGGCTCTTAATTGGTCATTATTACGTACTCATTAATGCCTTATTCTGCATGGCCTTATTATGCAACCAGTAAGCCATGAACTATGAGTTTTCCCTCTATAACCTCAGAAGTATTGCTTATTAGTAGTACCATCTCAATATGCTTTGCTTAGTATGGCCTTTATAAGGTGGTAGTACCACAAGAAGAGGTATTCTCCCTTACTAACACTTAATGAATATGGTCTGTTCTTACATAACAACACACAAAACTACAAGTGTTCATAGTGTTAAATTACTCTAAATTAAGTTTTGGTTACTTAGAATATGTTCCCCATACTAAAGTGACATCTTGATCATTACCAATTCACTAGTAATTAAGTTTTTGTTACTTAGAATATGTTCCCCATACTAAAGTGACATCTTGATCATTACCAATCCACTGGTAATTAAGTTTCTGTTACTTAGAATATGTTCCCCATACTAAAGTGACATCTTGATCAGTACTAATTCACTAGTAATTAAGTTTTTTTATGTTCCCCATACTAAAGTGTTACCCACTATTCATGTATTTGTTTGGCATGGGAATTGGAAATGATCTGCTGACTGTGACGAGCAGTTTTATTGACCGTGACATGACAGATACGAGCCGTGTAGCCAAGACCACCCGAAGTCTTCAGGGGGTCTTTAAACGGTAAACAGGCTGCATTTACATAGCGCTGTTCTAGTCTGCCGACCACTTAGCAGTGTACGCCTCGCCATCGTCGTCGTCGTTGGCGGTCCCTCGGGGTCGAGTATGACCGTCCTCCCTCTGGGTCCTCAGGTGGGCGCGGAGGCCGATCCTGGAGCCGCGTAACGGGAGGACGCCTGCGCATGAGGGCTTTTTGGATATTTTGCCCCCTTTTCTCCCCAGTTGTACTTGGCCAATTACCCCACTCTTCCGGGCTGTCCCGGTCGCTGCCCCACCTCCTCTGCCGATCCGGGGAGGGCTGCGGACTACCACGCGCCTCCTCCGATACACGTGGAGTCGCCAGCTGCTTCTTTTCACCTGACTGTGAGGAGTTTCGCCAGGGGGATGTAGCGCGTGGAAGGATCATGCTATTCTCCCTAGCCCCCCCCCCCTCAAACAGGCACCCTGACCGACCAGAGGAGGCGCTAGTGCAGCGACCAGGACACATACCCACTCCCGGCTTCCCACCCGCCGACACAGCCAATTGTGTCTGTAGGGACGCCTGACCGAGCTGGAGGTAACGCAGGGATTCGAACCGCTGATCCCCGTGTTGCTAGGCAACGGAATAGACCACCACGCCACCTGGACGCCCCTGACCTTCTGATAACCAGACGCCCCGCTCTACCCCCTGAGCCATGCCGCCCCTTTAGTGTGACTCAAGTCCAAGACTTTAAGGTGGTGAGTCTGGCCCAACCAATGGGGTCAAAAGCTGTATTAAGGCTGACACCAGACCAGTTACAAGTCCCATTAAACCCCATGAAGTTCATGTAGTAGTCTACCATGGTAGTACAGTTCACAGTCTCACAACACTGTAGCAAGATTCACTCAGGGTTTTGTCCTCCACCTGGGAACAAATGTTCCATATTCCAGTTTTCCAGCGTTGCAGCGACACAAGTTCGTAATAAAATAAACAAATGTTAGGTTGCACTGTGTTGCGAGACCGAGTCGAGTCTGAGTCATCACACTGTGAAGTCCGAGACGAGACCCAGAAGTGCGGACTCGAGTACTGAAACCCCTAAGAGCTGCTCTGTACCGAGAAGCCGTCTCTCCTGCATGGGATGCTGCAGACCGGCAGATGGATGGTTGTCGCCCGCAGGACCTCCGGGCACAGTTGGGACAGCTTTGTCTTCTAGTCGAACGTTGTGTGTCGCAGAAAGACACACACGACGACCCCATTAAAGAAGCTAACAGCTGAAACCTGGCTAGCGATGGCATCTGTTACACCTACACTTCAAAGGTCTCGCTATTCCCCCCTCTTTCCTCCCCCCCTCGCTCTCTCTCTCGCTCTCTCTCTCGCTGTCTCTCCTTCTGGACCACTGAGTGTTCTGGCTGCGTGTTCTAGAGATGTGTCTGCTGGAGGCGTCGTCTCAGCGCCTGCTGCTTCTGAAAGGACTTCGCTAATCATCTTCTTTCAATGGGACCTGTGTGTGCGTGCATGTGTGTGTGTGTGTGTGTGTGTGTGTGTGTGTGCGCACACGAAAGCTGTTGTGTTGCACATGCTTGTGTGTGTCTGCACATGTCTTTGTATTGGGTAAGTGTATTTACGTGTGCCTGTGTGTTTGTGTCTGTACATGTGCGTGTGTGTGCACCGTGCACACATGCACACACATGTGCACACACACGTGCACACACACGTGCACTGTGCACGTGTGTGTATGTGTGTCAAAGGTAGAGAGGGGAAAAAAAAGCAGACTTTGTAAGTGTACGTGTGTCTATTTCCACTTTTAAGTCCCCTCCTCCGCGGGGAAGTTTTGCCGGAGCCAAGGTTTGAGCTAATCCCTCCTGGACCTCCGGCATCTTCCGTCACAACAGGCCCGCCGCTGCCAGCATCCAGCAGTCAGCCCAGTCAGGCCAGATTCTGACCAAATTGCACCGAGCCAAAACAAAACACAAAGTCACAAGTGTGCACAGCTGCAGAGGGCACGATACTGGCACGAGAAGAAGAAAAGCGTCAGTAAACATGGCCCGACGACTGTTGCAGCGCCGGACGTGGTGTAGTGGACGTGGTTTGGGGACGTGGTATGGGGGACATGGTGTGGCGGACGTGTGGTGGATGTGGTGTGGGGACGTGGTATGGGGGACATGGTGTGGCGGACGTGTGGTGGATGTGGTGTGGGGACGTGGATGCTGGATGTGGTGTGGGGGACGTGGTGTGGTGGATGTGGACGCCGGACATGGTGTAAGGACGTGGACGCTGGATGTGGTGTGGGGGACGTCGTGTGGGGGACGTGGTGTGGGGGACGTGGTGTGGTGGATGTGGACGCCGGACGTGGTGTGGGGACGTGGACGCTGGATGTGGTGTGGGGGACGTGGTGTGGTGGATGTGGATGCCGGACGTGGTGTGGTGGATGTGGTGTGGGGGACGTGGTGTGGGGACGTGGACGCTGGACGTGGTGTGGGGACGTGGACGCTGGATGTGGTGTGGGGGACGTGGTGTGGGGACGTGGACGCTGGATGTGGTGTGGGGACATGGACGCTGGATGTGGTGTGGGGGACGTGGTGTGGTGGATGTGGACGCTGGATGTGGTGTGGGGGACGTGGTGTGGGGACGTGGACGCTGGATGTGGTGTGGGGGACGTGGTGTGGGGACGTGGACGCTGGATGTGGTGTGGGGGACGTGGACGCTGGATGTGGTGTGGGGGACGTGGTGTGGGGACATGGACGCTGGGTGTGGTGTGGGGGACGTGGTGTGGGGGACCTGGTGTGGTGGACGTGGTGTGGTGGATGTGGACGCCGGATGTGGTGACCTGATGCATGAACAACTTCCTGTCTGTCCTCTCAAGACGGAGAGGTATAAATGGAACATTTTGGAGGCTAGTGACACGTTGACCTCTGACCTCGTGGCCTCTTTATAGTCTCCAGAGGTCTGCCAGTTCAGCCTGCGCAGGGCCAGGGGTCAGGCTCACACAGTGGTGTGAGTGTGCGCCTGTGTAGGTTTATCTGCGTGTGTGATTGTGTGTGTTGGGGGGCATAGCAGTGTTTGCATGTATACGTGTGTGTATCGGCATTATGTCCGTGTGTTAAGGTGTGTGCGTGCGTGTGTGTGTCCGTGTGTGTGTGTGAGATCCAGTGAGAGTAGCTGTTGTGTCCTTTACTCAGCAGGTGGGCTGTTGACACAAGCACCACCCCTTACCAAACCCCCCTAACCCCCCCCCCGCTACACCTCTCACTCCAGCGTCGCCACGGAGACAAAGCCGGCTGTGTTGACAGATAGCAAGGTAGACCTCACACAGTTACCCCCCCCCCCCCAGGATAATGTATTCACCTGGAAAATTGATTATCTTCTGTGGTAAGAGTTGTGTGTGTGTGTGTGTGTGTGTGTGTGTGTGTAGGTGGGGCTGGACCATGATATTGAGTTGGGATGTGTTCCAAAGGGCAGTCAATAACTCAATTACCATGATGGCAAACATGGTGTGTGTGTGTGTGTGCATGTGTGTGTGCATGCATGCATGTGTGTGTGTGTGTGTGCATGTGTGTGTGTGTGTGTGTGTGTGTGTAAGCTGTGTGGCTGTTTCTGTGTGTTTAGTGGAGAAATAAACACGCACATATCCATGGCTTTTGTGGATGTGACTGTGTCTCTGTGCTTTGTTAGGTTGAGTGTCCCTGCTTGTGTCACCATGTTTAAGTGTGTGTCTGTGTGTGTGTGTGTGTGTCTGTGTGTGTGTGTGTGTGCACGTGTGTGTATCTGTTTTTGTAGACTCTTTGTACTTATCTATGCCTATATCTATGAAAAGGTGTGTGTGTTATGGTAAGTGTGTGTGTGTGTGTGTGTGTGTGTGTGTGTGTGTGTGTGTGTGTGTGTGTGTGTTGTTCCAGGGGCCTAAGCTGTTTGTTGATCTCTTTGCTATGTGAGGTTTTAGCAGCAACTGTTGTAATCCTCACTCTGATGAGCTGGCAGCTCCTCTGCATCAGGTCTGCGACATCACACACACACGCACACACACACACGTGTGTGTGTGTGCGTGCGTGTGTGATGTGCGTGTGTGTGTGTTGGTTTATATTTCCGTCACTCGTGCTGATTCCCTGTTGCGTGCAGACTGCTGCCTTTGGGGCGTCTTTGTTTAGTAGGGGTTTACATTACTCTCCCCCGTCTGCCTCTCTCTTACTCCGTCCTCCCATCTCCCCCTCTCTGCCCCCATCCAAACCCCTCCATCATTCATCACCAGCGCTTAGTGTGTGTGTGTGTCTGTGTGTGTGTGTGTGTGCGGTGGTATGTTTTATCTCTCTGCCACAATACTTTCCTATTTCCCATCTGTCTTTTTTCTCCACTCCACCCTCATTTAGTCACAGCTGTATGTGTGTGTGTTTTGTGTCAGGGTGTGTCTGTTTTTATGTCTGTGTGTGTGTGTGTTAGTTTTTGTGTGTGTAAGTGTGTGTATATATGTCAGTGTGTGTGTGTGTGCGTGTGTGTATTGTGTATATATCAGTGTGTGTGTGTGTGTCTGCCTTGTTTGTGTATGTAAGCCAGTGGGAGTTACCTCTTGTGCCCGGTCTTTTAATCTGACCCAGTGAACTGGTTCCACATCAGCTGCAGCTGTGGGCGGAGCCTTCAGGGATGCAGGCTGAGCATCAGTGAGTTTCACAATATGTATAGTGTAGTATAGTATAGTGTAGTATAGTGTAGTATAGCACAGTATTGTACAGTATAGTATAGTATAGTATAGTACAGTATAGTACGGTATAGTATAGTATAGTGTAGTATAGCACAGTATAGTACAGTATAGTGTAGTATAGTGTAGTATAGTATAGTGTAGTATAGTGTAGTGTAGTATAGTATAGTGTAGTATAGCATAGTATAGTGTAGTGTAGTATAGTATAGTGTAGTGTAGTATCGTGTAGTATAGCACAGTATGGTACAGTATAGTGTAGTATAGTATAGTATATTATAGTGTAGTATAGTATAGTGTAGTGTAGTATAGTGTAGTATAGTATGGTGTAGTATAGTATAGTGTAGTATAGTGTAGTCTAGTATAGTATAGTATAGTGAAGTATAGTATAGTGTAGTATAGTATAGTGTAGTATAGTGTAGTATAGTACAGTATAGTACGGTATAGTGTAGTATAGTATAGTGTAGTGTAGTGTAGTAGTAGTAGAGTGTAGTGTAGTATAGTGTAGTATAGTACAGTAGTACACCACGTTATGGCAGGCCAGGCCTGGCCACAGCATGAACACTGGCCTGCCACCCTCATAACAGCGGCTGGTGTGTGCCGAGACGTGGCCGCAGGATGTTTAGCGGTTAGGACTGCACAGCTGATCTTGTATGAAGCGGTGTCGCGGGGTTGATCCCTCCGGTTCGTGACGTTAGACTGGTCTTGGCTCATCGTCCATCTTGAAACATTCAGGCCCTGTTCGTCTACAGCTAACGATGGCTGTCAGTCTCATTTTAGTGCTTAACCCCGGTCAAGTTCAGGAATCGGGAGCATTTATTTGTCGTTTCCCCCCAGCCCACAGCAGTGCAACACAAAGACAAAAACACACATCCAAACTACAAAACACACACATCCAACACATCCAAAGAAAGAAAAATCACTGACCAAGAGAGCTAACGCCAGCATGACTGCCGGAACTGCCCGTCTGCATGGGCTAGCAGTTAGCTTAGCCTGCCCTGCTTCCACATCCTGTCAGACCGCCCTCGGTGTTTCCGCTTTGGGCACGGCTCCAGGCGGGGCCGTGGTCCTTGGGCCCACCGGACGTAGCAGACCGGGCTCCCCGGCCGATCCGACGCCAGCTCTCCCGGCCATCAAACGAAAGTTCACTCTCAGTCCGGTTATTAGCAGGAGCGACGCCTGCTGGAGTCCCCCTGGAAACAGGAAGTGACAACATGGAGTTGACTCCTGTTGCTATGCCGATGAACTTGGCTGTACATGTGCGGATGTGAATGGGAGTTGATAACTGATAGTTGTTGTGCAGTAATTAACTGATAGTTGTTGTGCAGTAATTAACCACTTAATGCTCCCTGGAGGTTTCATTCCCCTTCAAAACTCAACTGGGGGTGCATTCAGAAGGCCGATGCTCAGTAAAACGATTGAAGTTTTATTTTTTGCTGCGTTCGCTGCCAGAAAGGGCATGAAATCACTCATCTTATCCAGGTTGTCTCAGCACAAAGAAACAAAAACTTTGCCTCCATATCTGTGGGCAGCGGAGCTCCCGTTTACACCTGCGTGATATTTGAAGCATGAAATTTAATTCAGAGCAAATGAGGCGCTATTACAAACTTGCTGATGGCGTTGTAAGTACAGGAGGGAGTCCTGTTAGTCCTTCATAGTATATGTACACGTTCTCGGTCTTCTATATTTATGTGTATGTGTATGGACACAGAATATCAGAATCAGAATCAGTTTTACTGGCCAAGTGTGTTTATGCATACGAGGAATTTGACTGTGGTTTAAGGCAGCTTCTACAACTTACATATATCACTCAAAACAACAACAACAACACAGAAGAAAAAAATAAATGGAACAATAAATAGAATACTGAAGGTAAGAATGTATACATAACAAGGTCTGTCACAACTATACAGAGTTTTGATATGGCTGAATAATTTATAACCTATTACGCTTATATATTATATACCAGTATTATTTACTAAAATGTAGACTATGTATTTGTTTTATATATATACTTATAATTACAACAATAATAATTTATGACCAGTATGTGTATTTACAATTGCACATTTGTACTGCACATCCTGGATATGTACGTGAGATATCTTGACCAGAGGGGGCTGTTTATACAAAGTGTAATGTTTACACAATAAATGTCCGTTATTGCACTATGCTGTTAAGTGTTCATGAGAGAGATGGCCTGTGGGAAAAAAACAGTTCCTGTGTCTGGTGGCTTTGTTGCACATTGCCCTGTAGCGCTTGCCAGAGGGTAGGAGTTCAAACAGACTGTGTGCTGGGTGTAGGGGGTCTGCACTGATTCTACCCGCCTGTTCCCGAGCTCTAGAGGTGTGCAAGTCCTGCAGGGTGAGCAGGGGAGCGCCAGTGATTTTGTTTTTTTCTGCAGTCCGTACTGTTTGCTGCAGTCTGTTCCTGTCCTGTTTTGTTGCTGCTCCAAACCAGACTATGATGGATGTGCACAGGGCAGACTCAGTGACTGCGGTGTAGAACTGGCTCAACAGCTCCTGTAGCAGACCAAACTTCCTCAGTTGCCGCAAAATGAACATCCTGTTTTGGACCTTTTTGAGGATGGAGTTGATGTTGGTCTCCCCCTTCAGGTCTTTGGAAATGGTAGCTCCCAGAAACTTTAAGGTCTCCACGGTTGACACAGGGCTATTGGATATTGTTAGGGTGACCAGTGCTGAGGGGTGTCTCCTGAAGTCCACTGGCATCTCCACAGTTTTGAGCATGTTCAGCTCAAAGTTGTTCTGACTGCACCAGTGCACCAGCCACTCAATATGCAGACTTGTCACCATCCTGGTTGAGTAGGATGACCGTAATAACGTCTGCAAACTTCAAGAGTTTTAATAGCTGTGTCCTTGGAGTTGCAGTTGTTGGTGTAGAGGGAGAAGAGCAGTGGGGAGAGGACACATCCCTGGGGCGCACCAATGCGGACTGACTGTATACCAGAAGTTACTTCCACCAGCCTCGCCTGCTGTTTCCTGCCCGTCAGGAAGCTGGTGATCCACTGACAGGTGGCAGAGGATACAGTTAGCTGGGAGAGTTTGGAGGAGAGGATTTCTTAAATGATGGTGTAGAACGCCGAGCTGAAGTCCAAAAACAGGATCCTTGCATATGTTGCCAGACCGGGGCCAGTTGGTCAGCACAGGCTTTAAGACAGGAGGGGGAGACACCATATGGACCCAGTGCTCTCCTGGTCTTCTGTCTCTGGAAAAGTCTGCTCACATCCTCTACACGTGTCTTGAGAGCAGCCTGAGTATCAGGGAAGGGAAAATAGGGGGTTGCCAGAGGTGTGATTGAGGGCTGTTGTCGTTGGCCTGGAGTGGGTGAGGGATGTGAATTTGTCCGTCTCAATCCTGCAGTAGAAGACATTCAGTTTGTCAGCCAGGTCTTTGTTTGCCTCAGCACGGGGGGATGGTCTTCTGTTATCTATCTACCTATCTGTCTGTCTGTCTGTCCTTATAGTTGCTCATATCAAATTCAGTACCTCAGTTCTGGTGTGGGAAGACATTTAAAGGAGTTCCCACCACAGTCCCAGTCTCTCAGCTTCACGTTTGTTCTCCACATTTCATTTCACTTTTTAACAACCTCCCCCCTCTCTCCATTTTATGTTTCACCAACTGAAAGAATGGAAAAAAAAGACTTCTGTTTCTCTCCTCCGCCATCCCGATAGCAGGTAGAGAGGTCCTTTGTTGGGGACAATTCGGCTTGTTCAGCTATCTGCAATGGAGCCTTCTAGGAAATGGTGTCAGTTAAATGGCTTAAATTCAAATGTAAATGGATTAAAAGCTCTGCTACTGTGAACCACTTAAGTCTTAATGCCTGAAACCTTTTCTCAAAACCTGCAAAATTAAAAAGAAATAGAGAAAGGAGTCTTATCGGGGTTTTTCGGCTCGGAATTTATTCATTATTATTCCCGCCGCGTAGCGGAAGCTCTTTCACCTGGAGACGAGGTGACCTTGTGCACGTCCGATATGTGGGGCCATTTGAACATATGGAGAATCTTCTTCTCAAATGAGATAGCCCTGGTTAGAATAATGTGACCCCCCCCCCATCTCACACATGCACACATGCACACGCACCCTCCGACAAAATGGCTTCCAGACATTAAAGTAAAGCTCACCCCTGAAATCTCATCATCCAAGGTCTTTGGCTGTGATGGAAGGATTGCACCATTCCCAGAGGGTAGAAAAAGAATCGTGGGATGAAAATAGGCAACATTTTTGTAACTGTGAAATGCTGCAGCGATGCACAATACCAGGAGCAACGGGATTTGGCGTCACAGTAACGCGTGGCCAGAGCGTGGAGGTTAAAGGTGCAGGGTTGTGTCTTAAACACGGCCCGTCACGAGTAACCGGATTACAAAAAAAAATCCTCGATTACAGTTTTCAGTTACAAGCCCCGTTCCATCGTTTTACGTGTGTCTAAATGTGTCTGGGCGTGAAGAAGAACGGCCTCGCAGGGCGGCGAGGCCGTGACACGGCAGATTACTTAAGCGGAGGAAACGGAGGTGAAGCAACGACGAAGGAAAGCAACAACCCAAAAAGAAAAAATAGACAGAAAATGTTCACGAGGCTAAATCACAGAGAACGAGCAAAGCTGAAGTCGTTTGTCACGATGGCCCAACGTCCATCTTGCAGCTCGTCAACAGGAAGTGTCCTGACTCTCGTCAACAGGAAGTGTCCTGACTCCACTTCGGACATTTCAGTTGACTGGCGTCTCTCTAAACACATTCACATGTCTGTCTCGTCTGTCTGTCTGTCTGTCTGTCTGGTGCTGTTGAGCAAGGCACTCCCAGCTGATTGAATGCCAGTTGGCCTGGAGGTAAATAGGAAGTAGGTCTTATGTGAGAAAGAGCTTCCAGAGGACCGTCAAGTGCTTCATTAAACTGTAATTAAATGTTTGTCCTTCTGTCGCGTTTGACTCGCTCCATGCAAACAGGAAGTGAGTAGAGCGCGTAGGAGGCGGCGTGCTGGTCACAGGAAGTGAGTAGAGCGCGGGTAGGAGGCGGCGTGCTGGTCACAGGAAGTGAGTAGAGCGCGGGTAGGAGGCGGCGTGCTGGTCACAGGAAGTGAGTAGAGCGCGGGTAGGAGGCGGCGTGCTGGTCACAGGAAGTGAGTAGAGCGCGGGTAGGAGGCGGCGTGCTGGTCACAGGAAGTGAGTAGAGCGCGGGTAGGAGGCGGCGTGCTGGTCACAGGAAGTGGGTAGAGCGCGGGTAGGAGGCGGAGTGCTGGTCACAGGAAGTGAGTAGAGCGCGGGAAGTAGGTGGCGTGCTGGTCACAGGAAGTGGGTCGAGCACGGGAAGGAGGCGGCGTGCTGGTCACAGGAAGTGAGTAGAGCGCGGGTAGGAGGCGGCGTGCTGGTCACAGGAAGTGAGTAGAGCGCGGGAAGGAGGCGACGTGCTGGTCACAGAAAGTGAGTAGAGCGCGGGTAGGAGGCGGCGTGCTGGTCACAGGAAGTGAGTCGAGCGCGGGTAGGAGGCGGCGTGCTGGTCACAGGAAGTGAGTCGAGCGCGGGTAGGAGGCGGCGTGCTGGTCACAGGAAGTGAGTAGAGCGCGGGTAGGAGGCGGCGTGCTGGTCACAGGAAGTGAGTCGAGCGCGGGTAGGAGGCGGCGTGCTGGTCACAGGAAGTGAGTAGAGCACGGGTAGGAGGCGGAGTGCTGGTCACAGGAAGTGAGTAGAGCACGGGTAGGAGGTGGCGTGCTGGTCACAGGAAGTGAGTCGAGCGCGGGTAGGAGGCGGCGTGCTGGTCACAGGAAGTGGGTTGAGCACGGGTAGGAGGCGGCATGCTGGTCACAGGAAGTGAGTAGAATCCGGGTAGGAGGCGGCGTGCTGGTCACAGGAAGTGGGTCGAGCACGGGAAGGAGGCGGCGTGCTGGTCACAGGAAGTGAGTAGAGCGCGGGAAGGAGGCGGCGTGCTGGTCACAGGAAGTGAGTAGAGCCCGGGTAGGAGGCGGCATGCTGGTCGCGTCTCCATATCTTTTGCCCCTCGCCGGGGCTCCTGAGGCTATAAAGCCTTTATGAATTACTTACAAGCCGTGTCAGCTGAGAGCATTTCTCAAACTCCAGATGTTTTATGCATTAGGATCCCGGAGTCGACGCAGAGACGACGGGCGAAGACAAGAGATCTGCTTTTCCTTTTCTTTCCTTTCCTTTCTCTGAGGTGTGTGCAGAGAAATCAGACCATCGGTAGATCTGCATATCGTCTGACTCGTCCACCCCTTCAGGTCCTGCTCGAGTGACTCTGAGTTTCACTTTGTTTTTCTTTATCTGGTTCTCTACCTCTTTCTGT
>JAJHIY020002049.1:280000-360000 GCA_022114975.2 Lampris megalopsis
GGCACACATATGGATGGATGAAAGGAGCAACAGACAGCCAGATGGATACTGTGACTGTACAGATCCAGGGCTCCCGGTTTCCGGGTCACAGCGCAGTCGAAGGTGCTGGCGCTGGTTCACGGCACAAGTCGATCCGAGGTGTGGCCAATACTTTATGGCTAATTTCGGGACGTGCTGCGCTGGCGGCAGTCGGGCCCAACGGAGGCGAGGTTGTAAAAGGATTGGATTAGAAGGAATAAATTAGCAGTAGGAGTGGCGGGGGCGATACCTAAACGGCTGGGGCGGTCCTCTACATCTACACCCCTTTATGTCCTTTCTACATGGACACCTCCATCACTGTCCTCTACATCTACACCCCTTTCTGTCCTTTATACATGGACACCTCCATCACTGTCCTCTACATCTACACCCCTTTATGTCCTTTATACATGGACACCTCCATCACTGTCCTACATCTACACTCCTTTCTGTCCTTTAGACATGGACACCTCCATCACTGTCCTCTATATCTACACCCCTTTCTGTCCTTTATACATGGACACCTCCATCACTGTCCTCTACATCGACACCCCTTTCTGTCCTTTATACATGGACACCTCCATCACTGTCCTCTACATCTACACCCCTTTCTGTCCTTTATACATGGACACCTCCATCACTGTCCTCTACAGCTACACCCCTTTATATCCTTTATACATGGACACCTCCATCACTGTCCTCTACAGCTATGCCCCTTTATATCCTTTCTACATGGACACCTCCATCACTGTCCTCTACATCTACACCCCTTTCTGTCCTTTAAACATGGACACCTCCATCACTGTCCTCTACATCTACACCCCTTTATGTCCTTTAAACATGGACACCTCTATCACTGTCCTCTACAGCTACACCCCTTTCTGTCCTTTATACATGGACACCTCCATCACTGTCCTCTACATCTACACCCCTTTATATCCTTTATACATGGACACCTCCATTACTGTCCTCTACATCTACACCCCTTTCTGTCCTTTATACATGGACACCTCCATCACTGTCCTCTACAGCTACACCCCTTTCTGTCCTTTATACATGGACACCTCCATCACTGTCCTCTACATCTACACCCCTTTATATCCTTTATACATGGACACCTCCATCACTGTCCTCTACATCTACACCCCTTTATATCCTTTATACATGGACACCTCCATCACTGTCCTCTACAGCTACACCCCTTTATATCCTTTATACATGGACACCTCCATCACTGTCCTCTACAGCTACACCCCTTTATATCCTTTATACATGGACACCTCCATCACTGTCCTCTACATCTACACCCCTTTATGTCCTTTATACATGGACACCTCCATCACTGTCCTCTACAGCTACACCCCTTTATGTCCTTTATACATGGACACCTCCATCACTGTCCTCTACATCTACACCCCTTTCTGTCCTTTAAACATGGACACCTCCATCACTGTCCTCTACAGCTACACCCCTTTATATCCTTTATACATGGACACCTCCATCACTGTCCTCTACATCGACACCCCTTTCTGTCCTTTATACATGGACACCTCCATCACTGTCCTCTACGTCGACACCCCTTTATATCCTTTATACATGGACACCTCCATCACTGTCCTCTACAGCTACACCCCTTTATGTCCTTTATACATGGACACCTCCGTCACTGTCCTCTACATCTACACCCCTTTCTGTCCTTTATACATGGACACCTCCATCACTGTCCTCTACATCTACACCCTCTATTTTTTGTGTTTGTTTTTTTGTCCAGGAGACGGAGACAGGCAAAAAACAAAACAAAACAATATTAACTTACTCTGTAACCGGTTGACCGCTTGTCCTCGTCTAAGAACAAATGGGGCACCTTAATAGACGACGAGTGATGAAGATTCCTCCTCCTCCTCCTCCAGTTAAGCCTGACAGCGTGTCTGTTGCACTGTATTTATTCATTGTGGTCCAACGTGCTTTGCGCGAGCCTCGGCGTATTAACGGAGGCCTTGAAAACCTCCCTCTTGTCCCCGGTTCGGCGGTACGATGTAGTACTCTGATGAGCTGTCAGTTGCTGTCTGTCTCACAGCCACTCACATTTTGCAGGGCGTCGCGGCTTCGCCTCCATTATCTGAAAGACTCACAGAATTGAAGTAACTTAGTTCGCAGGCTAGGAAAAAAACACGACACGCGCAGGAGGATGTGGGATTTCTTCTCGTTCTCTTTTGACTCGGTGACGTTGGTGCATGAATATCGCGGAGACTTGAACTGTGCTTGAAGTGCACCGCGCCGTCCCTGAGCTCGCGCCTGGTTTTCACTTGATCTCAGGGTGAAGAGCGTCTTGTGTTGACACCTATTCTGCTTGCATCCGTCGGTGAATGTGATGTGATTGTAAAGGCCCTCGGGGACCGAGTTGTGATTTAGAGCTGCACAAATAAAGTTGGACTTGAATCAACATACCGGTGCAGGGACTAGGAACATTTCACTTTCAGCACAGCGAGGGAGACCCGACCTAACAGACACGCATGTGTCACACTGAACGTGCACACGGTGTGCATGCAGCAGGTGGCACGGTACGGTGTGCATGCAGGCAGTACGGTGTGCATGCAGCAGGCAGCACGGTGTGCAGCACAGTATGGTGTGCATGCAGCAGGCAGCACAGTACGGTGTGCATGCAGGCAGTACGGTGTGCATGCAGCAGGCAGCACAGTATGGTGTGCATGCAGCAGGCAGCACGGTGTGCAGCACAGTACGGTGTGCATGCAGCAGGTGGCACGGTACGGTGTGCATGCAGGCAGTACGGTGTGCATGCAGCAGGCAGCACGGTGTGCAGCACAGTATGGTGTGCATGCAGCAGGCAGCACAGTACGGTGTGCATGCAGCAGGCAGCACAGTATGGTGTGCATGCAGCATGCAGCAGGCAGCACAGTACGGTGTGCATGCAGCAGGCAGCACAGTATGGTGTGCATGCAGCATGCAGCAGGCAGCACAGTACGGTGTGCATGCAGCAGGCAGCACAGTACGGTGTGCATGCAGCAGGCAGCACAGTACGGTGTGCATGCAGCAGGCAGCACGGTGTGGTGTGCATGCAGCAGGCAGTACGGTGTGCATGCAGCAGGCAGCACAGTACGGTGTGCATGCAGCAGGCAGTACGGTGTGCATGCAGCAGGCAGCACGGTACGGTGTGCATGCAGCATGCAGCAGGCAGCACAGTATGGTGTGCATGCAGCAGGCAGCAGCTGTTAGAGGGGATTAAGCAACACCAACGGAGCGACACACCGAGAAATTGACATGCGAAACAACACGGTAATGTGTTTAAGCAGTACACTCTGTCTCCTTACACCTACATATCCCCCTCCGTTTCAGTCCTTACTGTCCTTCTCCCCCTCCCTTTCTCTCTCTCTTTTTCTCTCTGTCTCTCTCACAGTCTCACTTTCTGTCTCCGGGCCTGAAGTGAGGGTCGTCATCCATAATTACTTGTGTATTATCTCCATATTAATAATCATTAATTGATTAAACTCAGCGCTCCAACCAGGAGGAGAAACAAACAGCCAGTCATCAGTGGATATTTGATTGGGCTTGCGCGCGCGCACACACACACACACACCATCAGCATGAGGTCTGAGCACAGATATGCACAAACATGCACACCTGCAAATATATTGGTGATATAATTGCACATGCACTCACACATGCACCCGTGAGTGCGCACACACACACACACACACACACACACACACACACACACACACACACACACACACACACACACACACACACACACACACACACAGAAGCGTGTTGGCAGGCGATCGGGCAGATGTGCAGAATAAGGAAATCACTTGATGGGTCCTTATTGAGCTTTGTCTAATGGAGTTGTACCAACAGGCCTAATCACTCACATCTTCATTCTGCTTCGGCTCCATTGTTCAGTTAAACCCCAATTAGACCTCAAGACTATCAACCCCCCTAACCCCACCGCGTCACTCACACACACACACACACACACACACACATACACGCACACACGTGCACGCACATTCTCGTGGAGAAAATGTGATTATGGACCGTTTTGTCTGCTGCCTGACACACACAGTTAAATCCACTCGTGTGTGTGTGTGTGTGTGTGTGTGTGTGTGCGTGCGTGCGTGTGATTGTGCACGTTTGATCTTTTGTAAGGGAAGTGGATCTCCCTCCTCTCCGCAGTGCGAAGGTGAGATTAGTTGCCGATTAATCCTCCGGCATCCCATAATCCCGTGCTGCTAGATGGTGGCAGATGTGCGTGATTACAGGCCTTTATTGAGCATGTGCAGGATTTATAGGCAGCCTTGTGTGTAATCCGGCCAGCAGAAAGTTTGGGGCCTCGAGAATGTACTGCGCGGCCGGGCACACCCACAATTAAGAGTTTTAACGACGCACGAGGATTTTCGAGCCCGCCGTGAGAAATCCGATAATTAAAACGTGAATTTTTTTTGTCTTTTTTTGGACAAAATGATCACCTGCGTGGAAGAGAAGCACACCCTATAGTAATCAGTATAACGACAACTACCTGCTGCAAGCCTTTCGCTGAACACTTAGTACTTAGTTTACTCAAATAGCAACACGCCGTGTTGGAGGCTGTAGTTATTTGTGCTTTTGATTGCAAGTGAAACATTAGGCAGTGTACTTTTCTCTATATGAGGAGCTGGATTGAAGTCCATCACAAGAAGACCGTCTGTGCAAAAACACTTCTCTCGCCCCGCGTGGCGACCCGTAGCGTGACAAGGTTTATTTATAGAGCGTCTTCGACGAACAGGGCTGTCATTATCTCCTTTACGCCGGCAAAGGGAAAGGACGGTAAAGGAGGATCGTCGGCGTTTACGGTACATGGAACCGGCACACGTCCGTTTCCCGGAAAAGTTCGTTTATAGCCGTTTTATTCCGGCTCCTCTGATGCTGTGCGCCACAAGCTGTGCGCTAGCTGTGATGTCAGTTCCTCTCACAGACTCCGGCTGAGGCGAGGGCTGTTTGGCAGAGGCGGCGGCGGCGGGTGTGGCGCCCGGGGAGGAACGGGGCTTGGTTATGGCGTTGTGTGGTCCCTTTCACTTGTACGTTGTTTTTTTTAAAACTTGATCGGGAAAACGGTAGGCCTCCGAGCTTCCATGGCAAGACACTGCTTATCTCCTCCCCTCCCCTCCCCCCCCATTTTTCTCCCCAGTTGTACTTGGCCAATTACCTGGTTGCTGCTCCACCCCCTCTGCCGATCCGGGGAGGGCTGCAGACTACCACATGCCTCCTCCCATACATGTGGAGTCACCAGCCGCTTCTTGTCACCTGACAGTGAGGAGTTTCACCAGGGGGGCGTAGCACATCAGGTGAAAAGAAGCGGCTGGTGACTCCACATGTATGGGAGGAGGCATGTGGTAGTCTGCAGCCCCCCCGGATTGGCAGAAGGGGTGGAGTAGCAACCGGGATGGCTTGGGAGATTGGGTTGATTGGACGGGTACGACTGGAGAGGAAAAGGGGGACTCCCCCCCACCCAAAAGAGGAAGAGGTTGTGACTCTGGGAGAAAAAAAAGCATGCATTAAGTTTGACTATGAAGCACTTTAAGCATCGCCAGTAGGTTGTTGGTCAAATACAGAGAAGGTCTGCTTGTTCTTCTGGAGCTGCAGGGACCACGGCCTCGCCGCTGGGCTGGCCTGCTGTTAAAGGCCTGGCATGGCTGAAATGAGAGCATTTCATCTCAGGGATGAGGACATTCACAGACATGACGAGGATGAGGTGTTTCGAGGGAGGACGAGGCAGACAGTGCAACTATACGTTTGCTGAAGATGATGGAGTGTGAGTGCTGAATAGTGTGTGTATATGTGTGTGTGTGTGTGTGTGTGTGATGGTGGAGCACACAGACCAAGTCTTACACCCTGGGTACACACTGGCAACAACCTGGGCTGCTAGTGTTTAAACTGGCATTGGTAACACTCTGTGCCTCTCTCTCTCTCTCTCTCTCTCTCTGCGAGAGAGAGAGAGAGAGGGGGGGGGTAATATGGAGGTGTTTTTGGACTGTAGCTCAGTGGAGTATTTGCTCCCTCGTCTTAAAGTCAACAAACGCCTTAAACAGCATCATCTGTGATTGGAGCCGTCGAGTCTCAACTGTGGATGTAAAATTCATTATGGACTCCCCATGGCGCCATGTTCACCTCGCGAGTGAGAAACACTTCCCCACATTGATCCACAAGACGTCTCCACTCCTAACACACTCGGGCTTGTATTTCCAAACATTTTCCACAGTAATATGAATAATGGACCGCCCCACTGACCATCAGTCCATGAAGCAGCACTTGCGATAGTGTTACTTGACCCACACTAAAGGCCTTTACACATCTGGGGCGATTTTTATGCTCCATCCATCCATCCGTTATCCGAACCGTTTATCTTGCTAACGTCAATCATTTTTTTCAAAATGTTGTTTTTGTAATTTCACTTACGCCCTGACCCTGACCCTGACCCTGACCCTGACCCTGAGCCGACAGCAGGATAAGCGGTTTGGATAATGGATGGATGTTCTTGTCACGAGTACTGGCGAAAAAGCGACGTAATTTCCCTCCCGAGACAGAAGTCGAGCTTTCTGAGCTTTCGCACCGCGGATAAAGGCATCGACCAATCACGTCGCGCGGAACGGGCGTCAGGAGTCACAACTCCTAACGACAATGGCGGACCTGTCGATTTGTTTCTCTTTCTCGTCACCCTGTGTTGTATGACGGAGGACACAAACATAAAGACAACGAACTGGAGGACAACGTGTGGCAGAGCATCGCCGGACAGCTAGGCTACCGGGACAGCGAGTACTTGTGTAGTTCACGTTAGGACGTGTAGCGGTAGTAGCAAGGCAGCACTTCCCTGACGACCTCGTCGCAGCTTTCCACTAACAACCCGGGAAAGAAGGCAGATGGCGTCGCCCTTTACAATGGCCGCCTGTGGCCGGAAGCGTGTCTGACTGGGAGTCTTCGGCACTTGAATCCCGCGTAGTCTTTGTGTTGACATATTGAAGCTGATTTGTGAAGGAAAAGAGTCAAGCTGTTCAAAGCCAGGAGTCACAAAGCCAGGAGTCACAAAGTCAGGAGTCACAAAGCCAGGAGTCTCAAAGTCAGGAGTCACAAAGCCAGGAGTCACAAAGTCAGGAGTCACAAAGTCAGGAGTCACAGAGTCAGGAGTCACAAAGTCAGGAGTCACAAAGCCAGGAGTCTCAAAGTCAGGAATCAAAAAGCCAGGAGTCACAAAGTCAGGAGTCACAAAGCCAGGAGTCACAGAGTCAGGAGTCACAAAGTCAGGAATCACAAAGCCATTAGTCACAAAGTCAGGAGTCACAAAGCCAGGAGTCACAAAGTCAGGAGTCACAAAGTCAGGAGTCACAAAGCCAGGAGTCACAAAGCCAGGAGTCACAAAGCCAGGAGTCTCAAAGTCAGGAGTCACAAAGCCAGGAGTCACAAAGTCAGGAGTCACAAAGCCAGGAGTCACAAAGTCAGGAGTCACAAAGTCAGGAGTCTCAAAGTCAGGAGTCACAAAGCCAGGAGTCACAAAGTCAGGAGTCACAGAGTCAGGAGTCAGAGTCAGGAGTCACAACGCCAGGAGTCACAGAGTCAGGAGTCACAGAGTCAGGAGTGACAGAGTCAGGAGTCACAGAGTGAGGAGTCACAAAGTCAGGAGTCACAGAGTCAGGAGTCACAAAGTCAGGAGTCACAAAGTCAGGAGTCACAGAGCCAGGAGTCACAGAGTCAGGAGTCACAAAGTCGGGAGTGTCAAAGTCAGGAGTCACAAAGCCAGGAGTCACAAAGTCAGGAGTCACAGAGCCAGGAGTCTCAAAGTCAGGAGTCACAGAGTCAGGAGTCACAGAGTCAGGAGTCACAAAGTCAGGAGTCACAAAGCCAGGAGTCACAAAGTCAGGAGTCTCAAAGTCAGGAGTCACAGAGTCAGGAGTCACAAAGCCAGGAGTCACAAAGTCAGGAGTCACAGAGCCAGGAGTCACAAAGCCAGGAGTCACAAAGTCAGGAGTCTCAAAGTCAGGAGTGTCAAAGCCAGGAGTCACCAAGTCAGGAGTCACAAAGTCAGGAGTCACAAAGCCAGGAGTCACAAAGTCAGGAGTCACAAAGTCAGGAGTCACAAAGCCAGGAGTCACAAAGCCAGGAGTCACAAAGCCAGGAGTCTCAAAGTCAGGAGTCACAAAGCCAGGAGTCACAAAGTCAGGAGTCACAAAGCCAGGAGTCACAAAGTCAGGAGTCACAAAGTCAGGAGTCTCAAAGTCAGGAGTCACAAAGCCAGGAGTCACAAAGTCAGGAGTCACAGAGTCAGGAGTCAGAGTCAGGAGTCACAACGCCAGGAGTCACAGAGTCAGGAGTCACAGAGTCAGGAGTGACAGAGTCAGGAGTCACAGAGTGAGGAGTCACAAAGTCAGGAGTCACAGAGTCAGGAGTCACAAAGTCAGGAGTCACAAAGTCAGGAGTCACAGAGCCAGGAGTCACAGAGTCAGGAGTCACAAAGTCGGGAGTGTCAAAGTCAGGAGTCACAAAGCCAGGAGTCACAAAGTCAGGAGTCACAGAGCCAGGAGTCTCAAAGTCAGGAGTCACAGAGTCAGGAGTCACAGAGTCAGGAGTCACAAAGTCAGGAGTCACAAAGCCAGGAGTCACAAAGTCAGGAGTCTCAAAGTCAGGAGTCACAGAGTCAGGAGTCACAAAGCCAGGAGTCACAAAGTCAGGAGTCACAGAGCCAGGAGTCACAAAGCCAGGAGTCACAAAGTCAGGAGTCTCAAAGTCAGGAGTGTCAAAGCCAGGAGTCACCAAGTCAGGAGTCACAAAGTCAGGAGTCTCAAAGTCAGGAGTCACAGAGTCAGGAGTCGCAGAGTGAGGAGTCACAAAGTCAGGAGTCACAAAGCCAGGAGTCACAAAGTCAGGAGTCACAAAGCCAGGAGTCACAAAGTCAGGAGTCACAGAGTCAGGAGTCGCAGAGTGAGGAGTCACAAAGTCAGGAGTCACAAAGCCAGGAGTCACAAAGTCAGGAGTGTTTAAGTCAGGAGTCACAAAGCCAGGAGTAACGCTTTCCTCAGTGTCCGTTAGAGCGATACAAGCACACGGTCACATGTTTGTGCGCCGATATGTGCATGTGGTGTGTCTTATTCTCCATTTGTGTGTCTGCCTGTGTTTGTGTATGCATGTCTAGTTATGTGTGCGTGTGTGTGTGCTCGTATTGTCGCCAGCGTGTTCTTAATACCTGTTTTCCTGTCATTGGTGGGGAAATGAACCGGCTCCTCTTTCCCGGTGAACTCACCTCACTTCCTAATCCGATAAAAGTCGGGAATCCGGCCAGTTGGGGCAGGTGAGAGGACAGCAAGGAGCTGGTTTCCATGGTTACGGCTCATTTCCCATCAGCCAGCGAGCCAGGTGTTGTTGGGTGACTCTGGATTGACCTTATGTTCCTGTTGGCTAGGTGGGTGGCGAATGGTCACACGCAGCTCCTGAAGCTCATGTTTGGCACGCTGTTTCACTCCTCCACGGACTGCAGGGATGTGCGTGTGTGTGTCTGTGTGTGTCTGTGTGTGTGTGTGTGTGTGTGTGTGTGTGTTCATCCGTGTAGGTATGTGTTTGACGTATTTATGTGCGTATTTGTGAGAGTGTGAGGCTGTATAGGGTGTTTGTGCGCCTGTGTATTTGTGTGCGTAGTACATGAGGGGGTACCTGAGTATGTTTGTGTGTTTGTGTTGCTGTGTGTATATTTTTTAAAGTGTGTGTATTCGTGTGTGAGTGATTGTGGGCATCTGTGTTTCTGTGCAAAGGCGCACGCGTGTCAACGGCATAGGCAGAAATCACAGCATGGGTGCACACAGAGGAAGTCAGCTGGGCCCGGCCCGTCCAAGACCCGCCATACTTCGATAGGTTCTGAAACGCACATGTTAACCGAAGTGGACCATCACAACGATACGAGCCCGAATGCAGCACAGCTCATTATACATCATCAGAGGTGGTGTTACAGGCACCGAGACGAACTTTAACAGCACCACATAGCCTGACACACACACACACACACACACACACACACACACACACACACACACACACACACACACACACACACAGAGCTGACGGATGCAACAGCATCGTTAATCAGGATCACACTATTCCCCCCCTGAACAGGCGCCCCGAACGACCAGAGGAGGCGCTAGTACAGCGACCAGGACACATACCCACATCCGGCTTCCAGACCGCAGACACGGCCGATTGTGTCTGTAGGGATGCCCGACCAAGCCGGAGGTAACACGGGGGATTCGAACCGGCGATCCCCGTGTTGCTAGGCAACGGAATAGAGCGCTACCCTGCGGGCGTGCCAGCTTGAGATTAAGATGGCACGGGCACATCCGGGCACACCCGCGGCTGTGTGGTTGATGCATGTCTGCTTTTTGTGCACCGGTGTGTGGTGTGTGTGCACTGGTGTGTGTGTGTGTGTGTGTGTGTGTGTGTGCACAGCTGTGTGTGTGTCTCTTCGTGAGAGAGCGAGAGAATCCCTGTGAGTGGGCTCGACAGTCAAACAAAGGTTATATTACACACAGCAGACCGCAGACAGGATTACTGGCAGATTAGACGGAGCAGCCAGTGTCTGCTGTAATAACATCCAAGTCTGTGTACCTTCGCCGGGGGGCATCAGAGAGTCCAGCAATAAGCAGGCGTAGCTGACGGAGCTCTGTGTGTGTGTGTGGTGGGGCAGCATAGGAACTTCACAGTTGAGAGACAAGGAAAGAACGATGCTTTTTCTTGCCCGTCCTCTTTACCCCTCACCCCCCTCACCCCTCTCCTCCCCTCAGTACTGTGGCGGTTATGTGTGAGCCTGTTGTGGTACCAAGGAGCGAGGCCGAGAGAGAGAGAGAGGGGAGGCATGAGTGGAAAGGGTCAGCTGTGTGGGGGTTCACACCGGGCATGGGGAGGACTTTCAAACAGGTTTATCTTGGCCCACATCATCGTTAGCGCCGCGCCGGCTGGCTGTTAGCGGATAAATATCACTTTTCTGCCTTACTGAGCCGCTCGCTGTGGCGGAGAGCGATCGGATGCCGGTCCCCCCCCCCGCCGGGAAGGAATCCACGGTACCCCCACCCCCCGAAAAACCCTCATCCACCACCACAATCAGTGTTCACCGCCTTTCTGCTGGAGAACTCCTGCTGTGTGTGTGTGTGTGTGTGTGTGTGTGTGTGTCCGGTCTTGTGCCTAATAAGAATAGACCCGTTGCTTCATTAACGCATTATTGCAGAGGGGGGGGGGAGAGCGAGAGACAGAGATGCAGAAGAAGGAGAAAGAGGGATGAGACAGGGAGGCCCTCCTTCATGGAGGGAGCAGTAATTGCCTGTTTATATGGTGCACAGTAGGGCGGCGTGCTGGACTGCATTATTGAAGACCAGCTCTTACTGAAGGGATATCCATCATGCGGCTTGCTTGCATCTGGGTGCAATTGATTTTGTGTGTGTGTGTGTGTGTGTGTGTGTGTGTGTGTGTGTGTGTGTGTGTGTGCACCTGTTTACACGAGCAGCTCTTTGTGCCTTGAGAGTGTGTTGCAGCATCTCTCTCTCTCTCTCTCGCTCGCTCGCTCGCCCGCTCGCCCGGCCTTAGAGAGTTTAAGGTCAGTGCCATCTGTTGCGGCTTGTTACACTAACAAGTGCGCAGCTCGCCCCCATGGGCGACGTCCATCGGTGGCTCTGTCTCTGGAAGAGACCAGCTAAACGGTCCGGTATTGGAACAGCCCGGCGCCAGTGTGTTTGGGTTTGAACACGGCACATTACTCCTGGTTTTTGATTTCATAGCGTTTAGCAAATCCCGCCCCCCCTTGCTTGCTTAACGACACTGTATAAGATACGAAACTCCCTCTTTTTTTGGATTTTGTTTGTTTTGTTTTTTTTATTTTTATCCCTCCCCCCGCTTTTTTTTTTCTCCCCACTTATAGCCAGCCAATTACCTCACTCTCTCTGCTCCGCCCCCCTCTGCTGATCCGGGGAGGGCTGCAGACGACCACATGCCTCCTCCCGTACATGTGGAGTCACCAGCCGCTTCTTCTCACCTGACAGTGAGGAGTTTCACCAGGGGGACGTAGCGCGTGGGAGGATCACGCTAGTCCCCCCCCCGAGCAGGTGCCCCAACCGACCAGAGGAGGCGCTAGTGCAGCGACCAGGACACATACCCACATCCGGCTTCCCACCCGCAGACACCTCCAATTGAGTCTGTCGGGACGCCCGACCAAGCCGGAGGTAACCTGGGGATTCGAACTACCGGTCCCCATGCTGGTAGGCAACGGAATAGACCGCCACGCTACTCGGACGTCCATAAGCTGTGAAACTTTAATGCATATTGGATTGTTTTGGTACCAAAAACAGGACGTAGGGCAAAACAGTGTTTTTCCTTTGTCCACCTTGCAGAAGAGTGTGAACCCCTTGACCGGCTTGTCAGGTCGGACCGTCAGACCTGCTTATTCTTCCAGACGTGGCTCCAGATGTTCCCGCAAGCCCTCCCATCTTGCACTTCGCAGTGTTTCGTTGTGCCTATTTGGTTTTTCGCGAGCAAACCAAAATGGGAAATTTCTCGTGCGTGCAAACTTGCCTCGTGGATGAACTCCGGATACCGATAACCTGACGGGTTCAACGGACCGCGCTCGAAGCCCCCCGAGCAAGACGGTGAATTCCCAGGAGCTCTGCTCTGGGTCATCCCAGGTCGTCCTCTGTGTGGAGTTTGCATGTTCTCCCCGTGTCTGCGGTGGGTTTTCTCCGGGTGCTCCGGTTTCCCCCCACCATCAAAAAGACACGCATGTTAGGGTTAATTACTCCTGTCTGTGCCCCTGAGCAAGGCATGGCAAGGCCAACTGGAGTTGGCCTCCAGGTGCTGCACGGCGGCTGCCCACTGCTCCTAGCTACACGGCTAGGATGGGTTAAAGGGAGAGCACAATTTCCCCATGGGGATCAACAAAGCGTCTCCAAATCAAATCGAAACCTCCTCTTTGTCCTCCCTCTTCTCCTCTTCCCTGGCAGCTCCATATTCAGCATCCTTCTCCCAATATACCCAACGTCTCTCCTCAAAACATGTCCAAACCATCTCAGTGTATGTTGTGGACATTCCCACAGTGTGTTTGTGTGTATATATATATACTATATATACACACACACACACACACACACACACACACACACACACACACACACACATATATATATATATATATATAGTATATATATATAGTATATATATTACACTCACAAAGACAATGTGGAAAATCAGGACTGTTTCCCTTTAAGTCCTCATCGCTGGGTCGTTTTCCGCGCCAACGATCCCATACTGTTCTTCAGCATCTTCTCATCCTGTGTAATTGCAGAGAGTGTGTTTCTGGGCACAGAGTCCAAGAGGTGTGCGTGTGTGTGTGTGTGTGTGAGTTTGTGAGTGTGTGTGTCGGGGATTGTATTGGCTCATACCGCTGCGAAAGTGCCGCCAGCTGCTACCCTGTGTTGGGCTGTGTAGAGAGCTGAGTTCGAGCCAAACAAACACTAATCTGTCCCTGTGTCCTTGGCATTAAGTGGATGGTCTCTTCATTTTTTCTTCTTCTTCTTCTTCTTTTAAGTCTCTCTGACTCGGTTTGGTTGATTGTTCAAATGTGTGTTTCCCCAACACGGGGGGGCCTGGCGGGGACCAATTGGGGGTCATTGACGGGGTTGGACTTGGGTCACCAGCACTATCAGGAGGAGCTGCATTTTCCCCTGATGCTAGCTTTCTCAATACTGAATCATTTCAAAAGATTCCCGCTCCCCATCGCTCAGTTGGGCTCCTAACGACAGGAAATTTGGGCTTAAAATTTGAATTTTCCTGGACATGTAGGTCAGGTGAGTCGGCCATAAGTTGTCCCTGGGTGTGAATGTGTGGGCCCTGTGATGGCCTAGCAGCCTGTCCAGGGTGTCTCACCGCCTGCCGCCCAGCGACTGCTGGGATATGTTCCAGCATCCCGCAACCCCAGTGGGGATAAGAGGCTTGGATAATGGCTGGATCACTCCTGTATAACAGCAGTATTTCTGTGTCTCGGTCATTTAGCCGAAACCATGTTAGCTCGGGTCTAAGCTCATTGTCCTGGTTTCAGAATCACTCATTGGTGCTTGTCCTCCTTGCCTCAGCCCATCCTCCTCGTCTCCTTTAAATATCCTACTTCAGAAATGCAAAGCTGCCAAAAATCTGTAATAGAAAAATAAAATAAAGTCAAATGACGGTCTGTGATGAACAACAGCGGTGCCGTAAGGGAGGGCAGGACAATTCCCAGGGCCCCACAAAATACCAGAACATAAGTCAAAAACCTTTTGTGCCTCAGTTGTTGAAAATTGTTATTAATGGACTGTTTCGTGATCAGTACATTAATAAAACTAAGGGTTTACTGTTTGGTTTCTTATTTTTGGGTAAAGCTGTCCAGACAGCCTCAAGGCCACAACGCGCTGAAAGCGACGTGTCATTTGATGCTCCTGTGGCACACTGCAGGCATCGGATTTGAAAGGCCAACACCACAGAACCAGCAGTATTTTAGGAAAAGGTTGCTATTTATATGTAGGCAGGCACTAGTTTGTATGCCTTTATAGATACCCCCCCATTAATTTTCTATACATTTCTATTTGAGTAGCCTATAACATTACAGCTGGGGGACGAGCAATGATGCCAGCTGCAATGAGAGTCATAGTTCCTGTCAAGACCCGGCCTTCAAAATTCATACTTTTTGACAAGAACTCCCCTAAAAACAGGCTCAGTATGGAAATATCTTGTCAATATATTTGTTATATGTGTATTTGTTTATTATTACTATTATTATTTATTTCTTTAATAAAATATTGTCCTCTGGGGAAAAATCCCTACCTTTTTATTCCTTTTAGCGCTGTCCCAACAGGTACTGTGGCTGCAGAACAAACAGCTTTGGTTGCTGCCTCCTTACTTGATGCTCCAAACTCAAAACAAGGTTGAAGTAGAGGTGTCAAGGCAGTTTGACACACCTCATGGCGCTTTTGGTGCATGTTCTGCCATTTAAAACAATAGGTGCCAGGGCGTCCAGGTAGCGTAGCGGTCTATTCTGTTGCCTCTCAACACGGGGATCGTCGGTTCGAATCCCCGTGTTACCTCTGGCTTGGTCAGGCGTCCCTACAGACACAATGGGCCGTGTCTGCGGGTGGGAAGCCGGATGTGGGTATGTGTCCTGGTTGTTGCACTAGCACCTCCTCTGCTCAGTCGGGGCGCCTGTTCGGGTGGGAGGGGGGAACTGGGGGGGAATAGCGTGATCCTCCCACGCGCTACATCCCCCTGGTGAAACTCCTCACTGTCAGGTGAAAAGAAGCGGCTGGTGACTCCACCTGTATCGGAGGAGACACGTAGTAGTCTGCAACCCTCCCCGGATCAGCATGGGGGGTGGAGCAGTGACCGGGACGGCTCAGAAGAGTGGGGTAATTGGCCGGATACAATTGGGGAGAAAAAGGGAGGGGGGGGAGAAATGCCACAGGATTCACTGGGAAAGCCATTTCGGAATACCTGCATTATACAAAGGCAAGACATGGAAGAGCGAAGTGCCGTATACATGACAAATTCTCAGAAGAAGAAGGCACACCGAGACTGCTCCCTGAATGGTGGCTAGTTAGCAGTGGTGCTGAGTATCAGTTGCAGAAAAAGTTACCACCAGAAGTTGAGAAAAATAGAGCTCTCTTGCAGAGAATCCTAGACGCTACACTGCACTTGGCACCTTTCAGGGGTAAAACCCAAGACTTGATGAGTGTGGCAGAATGTGATAGAAAAATGCTCTCCCTCTTCCCTTGGGTGGTGCGTTGCCCGATGGCCATAAGGAACAAACTGCCCATGCTCGTCAGTGACTTTGCTGTCAAGAAGCGTCAGCATTGGGCTCTTGGGTAGTAGGGCCAGCGATAGTTAGTCCCCATGAACTCCTGCCATGCAGCCCCTTCCCCAAAGAAAAAAATCGAACAGGAATGGACAGTCAAAGGGGGAAAGCAACCGCTAGGAAGCAAAAGGAAACTAGCTAAGACATTTTGATGGTTGTGGATTCCAATCAAATAGACAATTTTCCTCTTTTGTTTCCTTCTTTACCGTTAATTGTATCTCTCGGGTCAAACGTAAATGAGTCCTAAACAAAAAACATGGCTGTGCACCTCTCTCTGTGCGTTGTGCTTGGATGAGAGTGAGCTTCTCCCTCTAGAGGAGGCCCGTCTGTTCTGACGTGGCAACATTAACATATCTCTTGTAGAGGGTATCACAGTCTTGCATCAAATAATGCACTCTACCGTATACAAAATACTGCCTGCATGTTTGCACAGTATTGCACACGTTTAATTTTCCACTGTCAGGAAATATTGGAGTGCAAGAGACCTGCAAGCCTGAAAATTGAAGTCATTGAAAGCTATGGGTCCAGTGGGTTCTAGAGGTGTGGATTTCTGCAGTTGTTTTTTGTTTGGGGGGAGGGGGGCAATTTGCTACCATTTAATGGGGCCCAAAATCCTTAGCAACGCCCCTGATCAACAACATGTCTATCATGCTGGTTCTGTGGTTTCAAGTGTTCCCCTTCGACCCGTTGCTTTTCTGTGTTTTTCCTCTTGGCTTGGTGACTGAAAGGTCTCCAGGTCCCGTCAGCGCTTCTGTGACACTTTCTGTCTCTTCTGGTTTGCAGTCATGCGAAGAAACCCTTTCGTGGTGGATGGCTGCTGTAGGAAAGGATCCCGCAACGCCTTGCAGGAGCTCTACAATCCAACGCAGGTAGGATGCTGATATTTTACACTTCTCTCTCTCTCTCTCTCTCTCTCTCTCTCTCCCTCTCTCCCTGTCTCCCTGTCCGTCTCTCTCCTCAGCTGTTCATATCTGTTCTCTCCTCCTGTCCCAGCTGCAAGGACTCTGACTCAGCAGGGTGACCGAAGGCAATCATAAGCCTTGACCCTGGCTGGCTTAAGTGTAATATTCCCCCTTGCCTAGAAGTTGTGTGTGTGTACATGTGGATGTGTGTTTGTGTGTGTGCACACTCACCGCGGACATGTGTGTACATGACTGCAAATGCTCATCCAAGTGTGGCTGCATTCGTGGATACATGCATGTGTATATATGTGTGTGTATATGTGTGTGTGTGTGCATGTGCGTACCTGTTTTTAGCCTCTCCATTCCTAAATCTGGAATCTACTCTCTGTCTCTGGAGAATGAGACATGTGTGCCTTGCGTGTCACTGTCAGGGTAACCAAATACTGACTGCCCTTTCCACCACCATTTTTCTCTTTCCCCCCCCAGCAAGGGGCAAAAGCATAATGGGCTGCGCTCAGTCGGGCCGCTAAGGGTGCGTTGTGATCCCCGGACGATACAGGCAGCTTCCTGTCAGCTCTAAAATGAGAGTGAAGGGCAACAGAGGCAAACTACGACTGCAGGGCCGCATCAGCCATCTTAACTCTTAACAAAGAGGGACTAAGGAAAAGTATTGAGCTGCGGCGGAGGCATACCTCTCTGGTGTCTATGGATAGCAAGTCTATTATCCCTCTGTCAGCGTCCTTTCTTCTCGGGCTGAGATGAGGATGGAGCCTCACTGCGTTAGCTCCTCTGTGCTGTGTGCGGCCGCGGCATATGAAGGGTTTCGTTTGAGGATGAAAGTTCCAACGTGTGAAAAACATGACACCTGTTCAGACATACTCCTCTCTGGAAGGCAATTAGTAAACACTCACTAATGAGGTATTCATCATCTTCAGAATCAGAATCAGGTTTATTGGCCATGTAGGTTTGCACTACATGGAATTTGACTCCAGTTTCGTGGCTCTCTCAGTGGACTTAACATAGAATAACAACACTACAACACAACAATCTTCAGATATATACACAAGGCTGACTTATACAGGTGAAATAAGAGGTGATAAAGTGCAGTGGTGCAGAGAATATATCAGAGATGCTGAAACGGATGTTAGCAGGTTACTTACATACATGCCTGAGGTAGATGGACATGACGGAGGGTGCCAGTATACGTACAATGTACAGTACAGTATATACAACATGGTTGGATTTATTTGACAGCATTCATTTGAATGACAGCCCGCAGAAAGAAACTGTTTTTATATCTGGTTGTTCTGGGGTACTGTGCTCTGTAGCGCCCACCAGAGGGGGGAGGAGTTGGAACAGGTCGTGACCAGGGTGTGATGAGTTTGCAGTGATGTTGCCTGCCCGTTTCCTGACTCTGGGGGTGTATAAGTCCTGAGTGGAGGGCAGGTTGGCACCAATGATTTTCTCTACAGACTTAACCGTCCATTGTAGTCTGTCCCTGTCCTGTTTGGTGGCTGATCCAAACCACGGAGTGATGGATGTGCAGAGGACAGACTGGACTATTGCAGTGTAGAACTGAATCAGCAGTTCCTGAGGCAGGTTGAACTTCTTGAGCTGGCGGAGAAAGTACATCCTCTGCTGGGCCTTTTTGGTGATTGTGTCTATGTTGGATGCCCACCTTAGGTCCTGGGAGATTGTGGAGCCCAGAAATCTGTAGGTTTTCACCACAGACACCGTGCTGTTGAGTATGGTGAGGGGGGGGCAGTGTTGGGGGGGGGCTCCTCATGAAGTCCACTGTCATCTCCACAGTTTTGAGCATGTTCGGCTCCAGGTTGTTAGGGTTGTACTGGAGGGCCAGCTGTTTAGCCTCCGGTCTATATGCAGACTCGTCACCATCCCGGATAAGGCCAATGATGGTTGTGTCGTCCGCAAACTTCCGGAGTTTAACAGACGGGTCACCTGAGGTGCAGTCATTTGTGTAGAGGGAGAAGAGCAGAGGGGAGAGCACACATCCCTGGGGGGCACCAGTGCTGATTGTGCGGGTGCTGGATGTGATTTTCCCCAGCCTCACCAGCAGCCTCCCGTCTGTCAGGAAGCTTTTAATCCACTGGCAGATGGGGCCTGGTACAGTGAGCAGGGTGAGTTTGGAGTGGAGGCCACATGTCACGTTTGCCACCTTCCCTTACAAAATATGATTTGGAAATTGAATTGACTCTTCGCTAACATGGCCAACGCATTTCGGCTTTGTCTTAGCGGGGTAAAGATCGGGTTGCACCATTGCTGGTAATTTAAAAAGCCAAATTTCTGTGGCTTCCAGCTCTCTGCGATCGCTCATTTTGTGTTTCAGTGCAGGTGATCGCGCAATACATTTGTTGTCATTTATATATCTATTTTCTGTTGTCAGGTTACCTCACAGTTGTAAAAAGTGATTTTGATCGAGGATCACAAAGTGTTTACTGCACAAGAATTACTGTTGGCTTTCGTTAGCTAGTTAGCATTTTGGAACCTCGGACCAAAGAACTCGTTTATAGTCGTGCAGTGGTCTAACAACAGAAACATAAAGGTGTAAGGACGTCCGGGTAGCGTAGCAGTCTATTCCATTGCCTACCAACACAGGGATCGCCGGTTCGAATCCCCATGTTACCTCCGGCTTGGTCGGGTGTCCCTAGACACATTTAGCTGTGTCTGCGGGTGGGGAGCCAGATGTGGGTATGGGTCCTGGTCTCTGCACTAGCGCCTCCTCTCATCGGTCGGGGTGTCTGTTCAGGGGGGGGGAGGGGGAACTGGGGGGAATAGCGTGATCCTCCCACGTGCTACGTGCTCCACCCCCTCTGCCGATCCGGGGATCGGCAGAGGGGGTGGAGCAGCAACTGGGCAACTGGGTTGACTCGGAAGAGTGGGGTAATTGGCCAAGTACAGTTGGGGGGGGGGGAAACACCCCCCCCCCAAAAAAAACAAGGGTATGTAGATGACAACACCTGTATTATGTGATCGGCTAAATTAAAACACAAAGTAAGTGATGACAGAGGGAGTTGTAAGCAACAGAACGTTGACTTCTTAACAGTGCCAGCAAGGGTGAGGCTCAGTTTCTACCCTGCCAAGGTGAAGTGAAGGTGCATCAGCCATGTTTAAGAAAAGGGTGTATTACCTCAGGTTTCAGAACAGGGTGTCAGGTTTAGTTATTTTTTCTAGGCTCATGCGTTTCCATAGCTTATCTAGACGGGCTTTGGATGAAAGGCAGGTGGGAAACCTTGTGATGGATTGCTTAACCTTGTCTTGATGCGTGCTCAATAATCCAGGTAAGAAAATCAAAGAAAGCTGAATACAAGAAAGAATACAAGAATACAAGAAAGCTGATACAACGTTTATTGACAGTTTCTGTCAATAAACGTCGTATCCAGATGAACCGATTCAGCTTTCTGAGATTGCTTAACCTTTCGCCCGCACTCGTTCATATCTATGAGCGAAGTCTCCTGTTCACCTAACGTGCAAGTTTTGAGCGGTGGGAGATAAAAACCCCCGGACGAGCAGTGGGATGACCTATAAACTCAACACGGACGGGTCGGGCTTGAACCCAGGACCCTTTTTTTGGTGAAGCCAAAACGTCAATATGCTTATCAGATTGATGCCTACATCAGATAGAAAATACATCTCTTTCCAAAACGGGTACACAGGCGGTGTCCTGGTGGTCCAATGAGATCAGAGCACACCATCTTGCGCCCGATCACATCCTCCAACCTTAACTTCCTGTCTCTCTCCTCTATCCCGTCGAAACGCTTTAAAAAATGATAAAGATCTTTCCCCTCCCCCTTTTCTCCCCAATTGTACCCGTCCAATTACCCCACTCTCCCGAGCCTTTCTGGTCTCTGCTCCACCCCCTCTGCTGATCCAGGGAGGGCTGCAGACTACCACACGCCTCCTCCGAGGCATGTGGAGTCACCGGCCGCTTCTTTTCACCTGACAGTGAGGAGTTTCGCCAGGGGGACGTAGTGCGATCACGCTACCCCCCCCCCCCCCGAACAGGCACCCCGATCGACTGGAGGAGGCGCTAGTGCAGCGACCAGGACACATACCCACCCGCAGACAGGGTCAATCGTGTCTGTAGGGACGCCCGACCGAGCCGGAGGTAACACGGGGATTCGAACCGGCGAGCCCCGCGTCGGTAGGCAACGGAATAGACGGCCACACCACCCAGATGCCTGCGTATCCGGGTTTCTAATAATGTACTCTACTGTAAACACACTTCAAATAACCCGTCCTGCTTCTCTAAGCTGTGTTTCCGATGGTGGAAATGACGTCCCACAGCACCAGCGCAGAGGATTCTATGGACGGTGAGCAGGAGAACACCGATTTCTGTCAATATAGGACACAATCAGGACTTTATTGCTTCGGTCCGCTACATTACTCATTAGTACCGATTGCACGTGCAAAAAAACCCATCGGTGTAATTTCCCGTCAAGCGCTGGGTGTTTTTCCAGGTAGCGGCCGTGAGCGGGACGGCTTCTGCTTCCAAAGTTGCTCTTGCGATAGCGTTTTGTCTTTGCCGGCGGCCTGTCAAGCCTGGATGCAGGAGAACACTGCTGGAGGTGATAGCATCAGTGATGAATAGCGCCCGCTCTCCCTCCTCCCCCTTCCATCTTTCATCATTCTCCTCCCCACAATTTATCACTTACTGTCGGCCATGTTTTCCCTCCTGCCGCTCCCCTCCCCGTCCATCCGTCTGTCTCGCTATCTATATGTCTGTCTATCAATCGAACCTCTCCTCGCTCTCTTTCTCTCTCTCCCACCTCTGCTCTCCTTCTCTCTCTTGCTGGTTTATTGCTTGGTAGTTTTTCAGAAGTATTCTGGGAGTTTTCACTGGTAGCCGGGTAGCTAAGATTAGACCAGGTGTGTGGACACACCATAAACCATGAATAGATTAACATTCCACTGGGAGGAGTTTTCATCCCACATATTCCCCCTCATGTAAAGCCTCATTGATATCCTTCTGTGTGTGTGTGTGTGTGTGTGTGTTGGTGGGGGGGGGGTGTTACTGTTGCCAGTGTAAACTTCAGTAGGGTGCCTGTGGTTAGTGGTTAAGACGTGTGTGTGTGTGTGTGTGTGTGTTGATGTGACACGACCCCCTCCGGAGTCTTGCACACAACAGCCCAAGGTCCCGCCTCCGGCAGCCCAGACCTCCAATCCCCGAGCTCCCGGCGGACCATGTGACGGCCTCCGAGGTTAACGGGAGGCGAGGGGACAAGGTGTCTTTGAGGCCAGGAATTTCACACAGATCCTTTTTAAGGTCTCTGGAGGGAGAACACTACATTCCTGGGTAGACACGAACTCGACGGCCTCCGCTCACGGGCGTCAGTGATCCCCGTCCCGATCCGGATCTGTTTATCTGCCGGGTCCTGCGAATGCACGGGAAGAGAGGTCTGATGTCAGATCTGATCGCCCGTACAGGAAAGAGAGAACTTGTCCCCCCCCCCCCCCTCATTTTTATTTTTACTTTCCGACAAAGAAATAATAATCTTCCCCTTCCAGTGGAAAGGAGCTGGGCTGCAGTGAATGCCGGTTGCGCCACAGAGACAAGTGGCATCATAATACAGTCGTCATTACCATGGCAGCCGCTGCCTCACAGCTAAACTGCTGATTCAGAGTTATGAGGTTTCTTCAGACATGGAAAGCAAGTTTTTTTCTTCTCCTTACTTTCCCTTAAAAGATTTCCTTACTTTTTTCCGGAGAGAAGTTAATGCAGATTTCTGTTGCTCTGCCCTGCGGCGGGGCCTCTGCAGGGATGAACGTTAGCAGGTATTTTAAGCAGTAATGGAGGTTAATATGAGTTCATGTGAGAGTGTAATGCTCATAGTTTGTGCATGCGTTTGGTTGTGTGTGTGCGTGCCAGAAGATAAAACCTCTCATGTACGCCTCAGGTATCGAGCCAAATCCCCAATTCCTTCTTTCTAGTGTGAATCTAGAGGGTGTAGTGTAGTACTTGAGGCAGCAGTGTGTGCACATGTGTTTATACGAGTGTGTGTTCATGTGTGTGTGTGTGCATGGGCGTCTTAATGCACAGGCTTACTGGGACTTCAGGGCCTGGGCGCCGACCGAGGACCAGCGGCCTCACGAGACATGTTTTCCCAGGCAGGATGTCGGTGTCTTTTAACCAACTCCGTGATGCGCTTTTGCACACAGAACAAGGATTCCTTAGTGGGGGGGGGGGGCTTTGAGACATCCGTAGCCCCAAGGCCTAAAGTAATGCTAAGAATGCCAACTTTAGTGGGTGTCCGGGAAGCATAGCGGTCTATTCCGTCGCCTACCAACACAGGGATCGCTGGTTCGAATCCCTGTGTTACTTCCGGCTTGGTCGAGCATCTCTACAGACACAGTTGGCCGTGTCTGCGGGTGGGAAGCCGGATGTGGGTGTGTGTCCTGGTCGCGGCACTAGCGCCTCCTCTGGTCGGTCGGGGAAGAGGGGGAACTGTGGGGAATAGCGTGATCCTCCCAGACGCTACTACGTCCTCCTGGTGAAACTCCTCACTGTCAGGTGAAAAGAAGCGGCTGGCGACTCCACATGTATGGGAGGAGGCATGTGGTAGTCTGCAGCCCTCCCCCGGATCAGCAGAGGGGGGCGGAGCAGAGACCGGGACGGCTCAGAGCGGGGTGATTGGCCAGGTACAGCTGGGGAGAAAAGGGGGGAGGGGCTATGCCAACAGCGACATACACATCGACTCAATCAGCTGAGATGGGAATGTACCAAAAATCTCGCCTTTAGCTGCCTTCCCAATTCCTGCAGTAGCACATCATCAGTAGAGTGAAGTGATCTTCGGTGTCGAAATACCAAGTGAGACCGGGACTCGTTGGCCACAAGCGTTACCGGCGATCCACCACAGGTGAAATAAACGATGAAGAGTCAGGGGAAGGCGCAAGAATACGACCTAAAGGTGAGAGACAGCCATTGAGAAGAGTTTGTAGGTGGCTTTGACCAAAACGTATGAGGCTTCTTTTACCCAGAGAGTTGAATCAGTTCACCCGGACACACCGTTTACTGGGAGAAACGTGTCGTCACTCTTCCGTCTCCGCTGACTGCGGGTATCCCCGACCTTATGCAGGCGGATTTTTCCCCCAGGTCGCTTCGTGAACTGGAATTGAGGAAAAGAAAAGCAAAGTTGCTCGAGTTGATCGGAGAGGGGAACGAAAGCTTACAGCACCTGGTTTTCCTGGGCGGTCTCCCATCCAAGTACGAACCAGGCCCGACCCTGCTTAGCTTCCGAGATCGGGCGTTCTTTTTTTGTTTGCTATCAAAATAATCAAATGGCATAATATACATTGCTGCAGTCATCTCTCATATACACTTGCAACACTTACTCCATGGAAGTGGAGGGTTTCCTTCCAGAGTACCACATGGAGGTGCATTTTAACAGTTAAACTTCAAAAATGCCGTCGTCATCAGTGTCTGCCACGCTGCCTTGTTTCACAGACACATTTTCAAATAAGTCGTTTTCTAAGTATTTGGGCGTCGTGAAAACACAAGATTTAAATAGTATGCAAACATTAAGTCTCTTATCCTCTTAAGTCTCTTATCCCCAGAATGAGCAAAATTCCTCCTGCTCCAAATTGCATGACTAAGTATAAAGTTCATTAAAATTAATTGTTGCCATTTTGTTTTTCACAAACACCAAACACAAAAATTATTTCCCAATCATTTTCATCTGTTGTCCCTTTCATCCAACTTTGTTTTGTCAGCCTTCCTATTTTCCTGGGGTTGTTTTACAGCGTTTCAGGGTTGGATTTATTGTGTAGATTCTGTTGTGTTTCCATATGAAGTCCAACGTTTCACACTGGGTACTATTACATTTGACATTCAGATTTTCTCATATTTTCTTTGCATTTGTTTAGACATTTTCTCGGCCGTACTCCTTCGGACTTTCCAACAAAATCGTGTATGTGTAATTTCACTTTCGTATTACTTGTGTTTTTCTTAACACCGTCACATTCGACCAAAAGATCAGACCAACCACGCTTTACCGACTTAGCCGTCTGCTTCTCGTTCATAGGAGCCCATTTTTCAGGAGCACTTGTTTTGACATTTTCTAAAACACCGTCTACTGTTGATCTTCTGACATCATCATCCCGTCCTGGTACCCGCTCATGCATCGCCCCGCGAGGTAGAAACCCTGGGACAAGCTCACAGCATCCCTCATCTGGCTCGCTCCTGCTGACACGAGCAATTCATTGCAGAGCATTTCCCCATTTTCAACTTTTGGATATAGAAAAATAGACTGTTCAATTATCTGATTTATATCTTCACAGTCATATATCACTTTTTTTTTTTTACAAATTCTGCCCAGACACCACACAACTCTGATAGAATAATGGGACTGTATCTGCAAAGCCCTTTCCAGACATGAAAAAGCCTTCACCACGACCTCCACTTTTATATAGCCAATGCTAATATTCATAATGTATAGCCTGAGAGCAGGATAAGCGGTTTGGCTAATGGATGGAGGTATATATATATATATATATATATATATATATATATATATATATATATATATATATATATATATATATATATATATATATATATATATATATATTTAATAATAATAACAGATATGTGAAGGTCATTAATGGTGTGGTTGCATTTGGTCTTGACATCTTGTTGCTTAGAAGCTTTGTTTTTCTCTTGTCTTTTGCTGAGACAGCTCTGATCACTATTTGGCGGGTGACTTTATATGTGTAATGCCCCTCTTGGCAAATTTGTAGTCCCTGATATTGAGCTATACAAATAAAATTGACTTGACTTTCTCTTTGACTTCTCTCATCTTCTGACCCAGCTGATAGCCGCCTCGCCTTCGGTTCTCCTCCTGGGTGATTTTAATATCCACACCGACTTTGATTTGACTGACTGTAAATCTGTAACTGCTACAACGCTTCAGCTCAACACAACATATCAACTTCCCCACTCAGCCATGGCCACATCCTGCGTTTGGTCTGCTCCACAGGTCTCACAGTACATCAGCTTTCCAGCCTCAACCTTTTCCAGCCCCAACCTCCATATCCATGACCATGGACACTGACATCCCTAGCCCCTGCAGAACAAGGACTCTTAATGGAGGGGGGGGGCTAAAGTAATGTGGTTGCCGATGTATATGTGTGTGTACATACTTCTCACGCTCCCTTCCACCTTTTACCATCCCTCTCAGCATTGGTCTTCCGGTATCTGAGGTTAGGATTATGCCGGTGGGGAGCAGGGAAGACTGGCATGGACTTGACAGAGACGTCACACTTTTCATGTGGAGCCAGAAACCCGTCTCCGGCTAATTCAGCCATAATACCTGGAAGTTACCTTGAGACACCAGGGAAAAAAGGTGTGTGGATAGATTTAAGGTGTGTGTGTGTGGGGGTGGGTGGGGATAAACCACCGACCGCTTGGAGACAGAGATTTGAGAAGGGCTTTGCTTACACTCTCTCTCTCTCTCTCGCTTCTTTCTTTCTCTCTCCCGTTAATACCATTTCTCTCACCTTTGACCTGCGGGAATGACGTAGGGGAGATGGAGAAGAGACGGATGGATTTAGAGAGAGGAGCGCTGCTCTCTCTCTCTCTCTCTCTCTCTCTGTCCGCCTCTTAACGCCCCTCTCTGTAAGGTAAACACAAACCATACAAAGACAAAACATAGCCACATTTTTAGAAGTGAAAAATTCTCTCTCGCTCCTTTTTCTCCTTGTTTCTCACAGAGAGACGGGAGGCAAGTGTAGTGAAAGTATGTGAAGAGTGAAACCCACTATTCCTTGTTCTCTCTCTCTCTCTCTCTCTCTCTCTCTCTCTCTCTCTCTCTCTCTCTCAGTCTCTATCATCTCTCTCTCTCTCTCTCTCTCTCTCTGTCTCCATCATCTCTCTCTCTCTCTCTCTCTCTCTCAGTCTCTATCATCTCTCTCTCTCTCTCTCTGTCTCTATCATCTCTCTCTCTCTCTCTCAGTCTCTATCATCTCTCTCTCTCTCTCTCTCTCTCTCTCTCTCAGTCTCTCTCAGTCTCTATCATCTCTCTCTCTCTCTCTGTCTCTCTCTCTGTCTCTATCATCTCTCTCTCTCTCTCTCTCTCTCTCTCTCTCCATCGATCCATCCATCCATCCATGATACCCTGTTCAGAAAGATATCCAAAGTGAGTGAAGCGCCTGTGTGTGTACGAGGAGACAAAATACTTGCTTTTTTTTACTTTCTCAAATTGCCTGAAAGGAGGAAGAGACAGGAGGGAGGGTTGGTTTGTGTTGTGTGTGTGTGTGTGTGTGTGTGTGCGTGCACGCGTGAGGAGAGCGAGAGCGTGCGAGACTTTCACGGTTGCGGAGGAACGCTAACGTGCTTTGTCATTATCCTGTCTCTGGCGCTTTAATTATAATCTCTTTTTTTCCTCTCCCGAGATACCGCTCAAGAAAATACTTAATGCTAACACGCACACACATCTACACACACATCTGCACACACCAGCGCACCCTTATAAGTGCACACAGGCGTGCAATACAGTGAACACGCACACATGCACGCAGGTATTTGTGTGTCGAGAGGCATCAGGACACTAACATACAGGCAAAAAAAGTCTCACACACACACACACACACACACACACACACACACACACACACACTACAAATTGCTAGCCAGCTATCGGTGCAGCGTTGTGCTATTCTTGTCATGTTTTTCGTAAACCCCCCTTCAGCATAAATCATACAGGATGAAGGGAAAAGCTTTGTGTGTGTGTTGTGTGTGTGTGGTGTAGTTAAGCATAGATTTTGTCTCCGACGGTCCTTCCACTGGGAAGCAGGCCGTTCTCGGCTAACAGGTTTAGAGTTACAGACGGGGAGAGCGAGAGAGAGGCGTGCCAAGGTATAAGATGTCCCAGCGGTTGTTAAGATTTCTATGCGCCCCCCCCCCACCCCTCCTCCCCCCTTCAAGGCAAAGCACATATGCTAAGCCCCTGCTGGCAAGGGCGCTTCTCTGCTCGAGTGCCTTTGAACAAAACACCTGACCTCCGTCAGCTGACGCTCCTCAGCTGACACGGTGCCCTGATCTCTCTGGGATAGGGGGCGTGAGGACGGGGTACAGGCGAGTGAGGAGAGAGTTTTCGAAAAGGGGGGGACCGACAGAGCATCTCTCTCATCCGGGTGTTTGTGTGCCCATGCCTGTTGGCAGAGCCCGGGGGAACTTCCTGTTTTCTGCCCCCGCTGGCAGAGACAGTGTGCCCATTCACCGGCAGCTTCTCACCGCGGTGCCCTTACACGACGTTCGGCGGAGAAATCGTGAAACGGTCGTTTTAAAAGTCGGACAGAAATTGAAACTCTTGATATCACTTATTACTTCGGTGGTCACACCATTTCACTTTTCCTCCTTTTAAAGGAGCGCCGTCTATTTCAGCTTCTCTCAGCAGTTTTTTTTAAATTTTTACTGATACTGACGATGTAATCAGACATACGTTTACATACAGCCAATCAGATCAAATCATCAAACTGTAAAAGCCCGCCCACCCTTACTTGTACTTGTCACTCAAAGTTCAGCTCATGAATATTAATGAGGACTGCGCCACTCCCTCACAGTTCTTGAGGTCCATCCATTTTCCAAGCCGCTTGGAACCCAGTTTCCCCTCGGGGATGAGTAAAATATTCTGATTCTGATTCTCCTAATTAGGGTGGCGGGGTGCTGGAGCCTATCCCAGCAGTCACTGGGCTTTCACTCTTCTTCATTCACTCAGTTCTCTAGTCATTGTTCTTGAGATCAGTTATGGATAATGGTATAAAAAGACACAATACTGGTCATTTTACAAATGAAAATTTGTTGCCCAATGTTGTATTATGCCGTGTTCAAGTTCTTAGACATGAAAAGTCAAATCTGATTACTGATTTCAGTCTGACTTCTCAGTTTTGGGCCATGGTAGCTCAACTATGTTGATCTGATCACCGCGTTCCTGGTGTGAGGAATGCTCAAGATCTCTGCTGTACATCTCCCCCCTGTCTCCCTCAACCAGAACTATCCTGTCTCTCTTCTTATCTGTCAAAATGAAGTGTGATACTGCCAAAAACCACCATGTTGAGAGCAGGACACCGAACCCGTACCTTCTTAGTGCAGCTGCCTCATGATCAACGGTCACGTGGCATGTATTGGTTATGTGTTGGTCATCTTCCATTGGCAGACAATGGAAGAAGAAGCATGTGACTTGAGTAGAGGACTTGCGGTTGTTGTTGTCGTTCGTGTTTCAGTGGCGTGGTATCAGGATGAAATGTGGATATTGACATACCACGAGACACAATTTTGTTGTCTGAATCAATGATAATGAAAATCTATTACCTCAAATTTCTCCCAAAAAGAGGTCCGAGTTATTTGTGGGATTACTACTCCAAAACTAGTTTTGCTATACTTTGCATCAACAACCGGTTCAGTGTGACTAACCTCAGAGCTCTGGATTCTTAAACATGGCATTTTTGCATGTGTGAGCAGAATTTCCCCTCGGGGATGAATGAAGTATTCTGATTCCGATATACATCCAGGGACTGCTCGTATGAAGGGGTTTCCGGGCTAAGCCCTCCCTGTCTTTTACAACAAAGATGAGAAAATTATTGTCGTTTTAAACGTTGGTGGAGCCCGAAGTAAGCAACAGCACCGAATAATCACAAGAAAAACACAGGATATATCTAAGTGGGCTTATGTTTTAACGCCCAAACACAGTAGCATCAGCCCCCATTCATCTTCGTAGTGAGTGAGTGACAGGCATCGTGCCATGCCCCATTGATTTGCTGATCATTTGGGCTAAATTCATTCAGCCCTCAGGCTGCTGACTTGTGACCAATGACGGCAGAGCTACAGAGTCATGGTACATACAGCCAAAACATTAAAACCACCTGTCTGTTTTATGTAGTTCGCCTTCGTGCCGCCAAAACAGCTCTGACCCGTGGAGGCATGGACTCCACAAGACCTCTGAAGGTGTCCTCTCTGCTATCTGGCACCAAGACATTAGCAGCGGATCCTTTACGTTGTGAGCTGGGGCCTCCGTGGATCGGACTGGTTTTGAGATCTGGGGAATTTGGAGGCCAAGGTCTGCGGGTGAGAAGCCAGATGCGGGTTTGTGTCCTGGTCGCTGCACTAGCACCTGTTCAGGGGGGAGGGGGAACTGGAGGGAATAGCGTGATCCTCCTACGCGCTACGTCCCCCTGGTGAAACTCCACACTGTCGGGTGAGGAGAAGCGGCTGGCGACTCCACGTGTATCGGAGGAGACGTGGTAGTCTCCAGCCCTCCCCGGATCGGCAGAGGGGGCGGAGCAGAGACCGGGACGGCTCGGAAAAGTGGGGTAATTGACCAGATACAATTGGGGGAGAAAAACGTGCACCTTCTTCCCCCCGTAGATTTTATAAATCCCGGCGATGGCGGTGAAAGATGCCACATTTCACCCCAGTTTACACAACTTTTTTGTGCGCAGCCACCTTTGTAAAGGAGGCCCCCGACCTCCCTCTGCTGGCTTTTCTGCTCATAAATGGCGCGCTGGAAAGTTATCGGAGGCTGGAACGCCGGCCTCATCGGAGAAGATGAATCTGCCACAAACACAGCAGAGTAGTCGAAAGCTTCACAGCGGGTGCCCAACAGCGCTGCATCCTACCGGCGTTCACCGAGCTGCGGCTGAAGCGTACTGATGACGTGCTCGCGAATCACGGTTTTGGGTGTGAGCAGAGCTGAAAATCAATAAACTCAGTTTATAATATTAAGTCTATTAAGGGTGACCATATTGTTTAAAATGTACATTTTTAGGTGGATATGTTATGAGAAAAAGCAGAATGTGAGTGTGTGTGTGTGTGTGTGTGCGCACAAAGTAACAGCAAAGCTACACTGGCCGCTTTATACCTGTCTGGTCGGTGAATGAACAGCATTGAGGGTCCGATAGACAGACTGCCCTTAGTCCTCCGTGTGTGTGTGTGTGTGTGTGTGTGTGTGTGTGTGTGTGCGTTGTACTTCTGTCTTTGTGAGGACCAATGTGAGCTTTTAACCATCAGAGTGAGGACATTTTGGCCAGTCGTCACTTCTTTAAGGGTGTGTTTTCGGAATAGAACTTGGGTTTAGGGTTAGGGTTAGGATTAGGGTTAGGGTTAGGGTTGGGTTAGGGTTAGGGTTCGGCATGTAGTTCGGATGGTTAAGATTAAGGGCTAGGTAATGAATGTAGTTAATAGGGGTCCTCACAAAGATAGAAGTACAAGAATGTGTGTGTGTGAGAGAGAGAGAGAGGGAGAGAGAGGGAGCAGTGCTTTGATCATCTTGACCCCTGAAGTGACTTCATAGCAGTCATCACAAAGATGTGATGCGACTTCCTTTGCCTACCAACACGGGGATCGCCGATTCGAATCCCTGTGTTACCTCTGGCTTGATCGGGCGTCCCTAAAGACACAATTGGCCGTGTCTGCGGGTGGGAAGCCGGGCGTGGGTATGTGTCCTGGTCGCTGCACTAGCGCCTCCTCTGGTCGGTCAGGGCGCCTGGAATAGCGTGATCCTCCCACGTGCTGGTGAAACTCCTCACTGTCAGGTGAAAAGAAGCGGCTGGCGACACCACATGTGTCGGAGGAAGCATGGGGTAGTCTGCAGCCCTCCCTGGATCGGCAGAGGGGGTGGAGCGGCGACCGGGACGGCTCGGAAGAGCGGGGCGATTGGCCGAGAAAAAAAGATGTGATGGGACATAAAGACAGATCTGATTTTGTTCCATCCAGAAAAGCAGTTATTGATAAAGAATGAGAATCCGATACGACTTAGATTAGACTGACGCTTGATCCTACTTCAGCTTGGACCGCAGGGATGGGTTCCCGACAGAGTCCCTTGCACCATTTGAAGTCCCTCTGAAGAGGTCTTCCAGAAACATAACAGCGGTGAGGATTAGAAAGACAGAAAGCCCCCAACAGGTGACGAGCGAGTTAACGGAATTAACCTGAAAAATTATACTTTAAATGAAGCAATGCTGCACTTTTCAAATCTCATGAGGATTTTAATTATTTATCCTGCAAAAAAAAAAAGAAAAAAGAAACGAATGTTGGACAGCTCCCCGAATTTAGTGTTCCAGTGCCGTGTAAAGCGACTGGCCTGCAAATCAACCGGCATTACATCGCATCGCCTCTTTCATCTGATCCGGAGTCCTGATTAGAAAGGTTGTGTTGAAGCTCAGCGATGAAGAGAAACGAGCCACGTCAGCATCACGCCGCCCCGCCACGGAATTTATCTTTCGTCCTCTTCCTTTTTCCCCTCCCATGAATTTACTTTTCTGTATTTTTCCAGCCTCTGTGGTGCTCTTTTGAACAAACATCATTCAAACAGAAGAAAACACATGTAGTTTTCTTGCGCCACCCCATCCCCCTAGCTCCACCCGCATCCACAAAGTGTTTATGTCACAAACTGTTGCCGTCAGCAGACCGGCAAGAGACCGTTCACGATCCCGTGGAAAAGTCCACTTCGCCCCGACTCACAGCAAGCAGAGGTGAGAATATTAAACCGGAGACCAGGTGGAGTGAGAGGACTCCTCTCCTCCCTTCTCCTCTTTCTCTCCTCTATCGCTTTCCCTTCTCTCTAGCTCTCTCCTCTTCCTCTCCTTCCTCTGTCTCTCTCCCTCCTCTCCTCTATCTCTCTCTCCCTCTGTCTCACTCCCTTCTCCTCTTGCTCTCTCCCTTTTCCCTCTATCTCTTTCTTCCTTCTCCTTTCTTTCCCCTCAGGGGATGAATAAAAGTATTCTGATCCTCTTGCTCTCTCTCCCCTCTCCTCTTTCTCTCTCCCCTCTCCTCTTTCTCTGTCTCCCTTCTCCTCTTGCTCTCTCTCCCCTCTCTTCTTTCTCTCTCCCCTCTCCTCTTTCTCTGTTTCCCTTCTCCTCTTGCTCTCTCTCCCCTCTCTTCTTTCTCTCTCCCCTCTCCTCTTTCTCTGTCTCCCTTCTCCTCTTGCTCTCTCTCCCCTCTCCTCTTTCTCTGTCTCCCTTCTCCTCTTGCTCTCTCTCCCCTCTCCTCTTTCTCTGTCTCCCTTCTCCTCTTGCTCTCTCTCCCCTCTCCTCTTTCTCTGTCTCCCTTCTCCTCTTGCTCTCTCTCCCCTCTCCTCTTTCTCTCTCCCCTCTCCTCTTTCTCTGTCTCCCTTCTCCTCTTGCTCTCTCTCCCCTCTCTTCTTTCTCTCTCCCCTCTCCTCTTTCTCTGTTTCCCTTCTCCTCTTGCTCTCTCTCCCCTCTCTTCTTTCTCTCTCCCCTCTCCTCTTTCTCTGTCTCCCTTCTCCTCTTGCTCTCTCTCCCCTCTCTTCTCTCTCTCTCTCTCCCCTCTCCTCTTTCTCTGTCTCCCTTCTCCTCTTGCCCCCTCTCCCCTCTCCTCTTTCTCTCTCCCCTCTCCTCTTTCTCTGTCTCCCTTCTCCTCTTGCTCTCTCTCCCCTCTCCTCTTGCTCTCTCCCCTCTCCTCTTTCTCTCTCCCCTCTCCTCTTTCTCTGTCTCCCTTCTCCTCTTGCTCCCTTCTCCTCTTGCTCTCTCTCCCCTTCTCTTCTTTCTCTCTCCCTCCTCTGTCTCCCTTCTCCTCTTGCTCTCTCTCCCTTCTCATTCGCCGTCTCCCCTCGTTGTTTGTGAATTGTAATAACAAAGGAGCAGAAAATGAGGGCCGTCTCTCCGGACTCCAACGCCCAGCGTTTCCAGACGTCTGAGGATCAGACAGGAGTTGACTGGCTCTTTTGTTGTTTGCATACACAACACGGACGATAACATCTATAGACCGCTGTTTCCACGCTGAAGTCAATGCTTATGCATGCACAGAGACCCCCCCCCCTCCTACCGTCTCGCTCTCTTGCTATTGTCTTAATTGGCGACTTTTCCTTCGGGAGCACACAAAGCTGTTAAAATCCAATGCATGTTCTCATCTTGTACCAGAACAGAAATGTTGAGGGTACCACTCGCTTGGAACGTTGTTTCTGGGTGGAATTTTTATGTCCTTCCAGCAATTAAAGCAGAAATATCCACAAGCTGAAGGACAGAGGAAATTACCCAAAACGTCAACCACCGAACTTCGTTTTCATCACGGTCAGCCAATGGTCAGAACCACCTCCGAGGTTTACGAAGCCCTGTCGGTTCCTGAACCAGAAAGACCTGGACTCAGGTGGGGGAGGGATTTAGGTATAGAGATTGATCCAGAACTGTGGAAGGCCTTATGTAGCAATGGTGTCACGTATATAGGTTAATTCAGTTCACTTTTTTTTTTTTACATCAGATTTTACCCCCTTCAAGCTACACGGGTTTAAACCCAATCTCTCATCCCTTTGTTTCAGATGCGCTCTAGCAGAGGGCACTTTCCTTCGGCAGTGTGGTAAATCACACGGTTGTTGGCAGGGGATCTGTGATGCTTTATCCACAATTCATGGAGTTACTTTCCCAATCGATCCTGAGATACGCCTTTTGGGCAACCTCTCAAATTCTGATCTTACACATAGTCGTTCCATCAAGCTTACAGAAACCCTACTGGCCATCGCCAAAAAAATGTATTGCAGTGAAATGGAAATCCGATCTCCCACTGCCAGTCGGACCGCGGCTCTCAGAAGTGAACAGCTGCATACCTCTGGAAAAGATAACCTGCTCAGTAAGGAACAGAATCATTTTTCTATAAATACGGCAACCTCTTATCAGCTCCACAGAGAATCTCCCGTCTCACACGGTCGTCTGCATCGTCTCTATTCTCACCACGCTAACGTTGTAGAAGACCGTTCTACTGTGGTGAAAGCGAACCTATCTCTCTATTGTTTCACTTACTCTTAGAAATTAAATTTCTATACCCCCCACCCCCTTTCTCCCCAATTGTATCCGGCCATTAACCCCACTCTTCCGAGCCGTCCTGGTCGCTGCTGATCCGGGGAGGGCTGCAGACTACCACATGCCTCCTCCCATACATGTGGAGTCACCAGCCGCTTCTTTTCACCTGACAGTGAGGAGTTTCGCCAGGGGGACGTAGCGTGTGGGAGGATCACGCTATTCCCCCCCAGGCGCCCTGACCGACCAGAGGAGGCGCTAGTGCAACGACCAGGAAACATACCCACATCCGGCTTCCCACCCGCAGACACGGCCAGTTGTGTCTGTAGGGACGCCCGACCGAGCCGGAGGTAACGTGGGGATTCGAACCGGCGATCCCCGTGTTGGTAGGCAACGGAATAGACCGCTACACTCCCCGGATGCTCAGCTTAATTTATTTTATTGTCTGTTTATTAACTTTGAGACATCTGCAATGTACAGTGAGCATGTATGTATCGCCGGTGTTTGGCTGTGGTTTGTAAAGTAGATTACTCCAGAAAAAGAAAAAAAATCCAGCGCACATCTCTCATACACGTGTAAGCTCCTGCACAAATGTGCACGCCCATGCATCAGAAATCAATATGGCCGTACGTGTTACTGATACGGAGTGATTCATCATTAGGTCCGAATTGACGGAGGAAGTGCTGATCCGAGGGGCCGCCGGTACCCTGACCCGCCAGAAAACATCTGAGGGGGAACAGCCAATTAGCGTGATGCCACTAACGACTTCTCCTGCTGCGGTTTTTATGAGTTTTTCAAGCTGCTTTCGGGACGCTGAGCTGTTAGTTTACAGCGTGTACACGAAACTGGGCATGCTACTAGACGAACGAACATCGATTAGTACAGAAATCTGACACGTGCACACACACACACACACCCCATAATAATGGTTCGGCCCATCCAGAGGTCAGCGACCCGCATCACCGCATCCTCTGAGATGGCATCGATATCTCCTCTGTCACCCCCACCCCACCCCACCTTCCTCTCTGTCATCGCAAACGCATGAGAGACTCCCCTTTATCAACGGGGAGATAAAATGGCAGAAGCTAATCCCGCGGAAAGCAGAAAGATAAGGCGAGGCAAAGCGAGGCAATGCCAGAGATGACAAGATTCCCTCCCGTCTCTCTCTCCCTTGTTAATTACTGTGCTTGTCATCCTCAGGGACCGAGGGACACAGGGGGGCTGTGAAATTTATGTGAGTCAGGACTATGTGTCGGAGAGAGGATGTGAGGGGAAAAAAAGGGCCGATTTCCATCATCAACAAAGACGTTATTTTGCTCCAACGCCTTAGTGGGCTTTGATGTGTCGGCACTGTGGCGAACAGGGAGGAAGGAGTGGGGTGGATGGAGGAAGACAAAGAAAAGAGGGACGGCGAGGGAGGGGTTGACGGATGAGAGCGTCGTTTTTCTTTTTGTTACAGAGCGGCTGTTCATCCGTCCATCCATCATCCTTCTGTCGGCGCTGGTAGAATTTACGGCTCTCGACAGCATTTGGATAAGCGCGGCACGCAGAGGGAGAGGCCGTGTGAATGCAGAGCAAAGAGAGAGAGATGGGGGGGGGGCAAAGGTCAATTGAGAAGGAAGGCAGCGAGACTGCAGAGGAATAAAAAGTGAACTCTTAACTTTTTAACGAGGGTAAAAAAAAAAGAAGGAGGGGGCAAACGCCTTGAGATAGGAGATTATTAGTAGAACATCTCAGCAGAGAGGAGCTATATCCAGCGCCTCGCTGCAGCAGGAGACAAAGTGGTGACCACGTGACCTGTGATCCCAGATGGATATCTGAGGACGAGGCTCGTTTAGAAAGTAACGGACCGTGACTCACTGCATTTTATTCACATAACCGCTGATTACCTTTGACTCTTCTTTTTCCTTGCGTTTGATCTGATTTTCCCATGACTTCTTCTGCCTGGGTGTTTTCCTGACAGATAACTGATCTGAACCAGCTACGCTCGTCTCAAAAGCATCTTTTATGAGTCTGAATCAGATACAGGGGGGGGGGGTGCTGGAGCATGCTTGCCTTGCATGTACTGCGTGACAAACAGCGGAAATAATGAATCACTGACCGCCTGTGTAGCTGAAGAATTCCTTAAAATAGCGTACAAACATAGAAACACTACATACATGTATGCATCTTCATCAAGATGTCTACCGTGGGAAAGGAGGTAGTAGGGGCTGGGTGGTGGTGGTGGTGGTGGTGGTGGTGGGGGATCTCTAGCCTGAAGTCTTTTCAACGCTTCATGTCAGCATCTTCCTCTCTCACCCCCTTCTACCGTCACGGCTGACGTGACGCTGAGAGGCGGTCCTTGTAAGTAGAGAGGGCAGCCAAGATGCAGTCCGCCTCGCGGTCGATTTGGATTCCCAAGAGGAAATAGCCCGTTACCCCTGAGGAAGGAATTTAGACTGCGAAAATATTCAAAGGCGAAAGAAAACATTCCTGCTTTCTTGCCGACCTGACTCTGCCCCGCCACCTCCAATAAACCTCCCTGCCATTCTGCTGTGATCCCTCCATCCACCCGTCTAGCCATCCGTTTATACATCTGCCCATTCTTTGCCCGTTCCGTGGTTTGTGGGTGTTTGAGGCTATCCCAGCATAGACTGGGCAGAAAGCAGGGAGAAACCATGCCGCGGCGGCGTGCAAATTTTGGATAATGAAAACTGATCAACTATGTCGTCCGACGCAATAAAACTGAGCAACATATCAAGCATTCAATCAAACCTGATTACATGTTGGGTGCTGTTTAGCTTTTTAATTTAGCTAGCACCTATTTCTTGCTCTTCTGCATTCCACATGCGAGCTCTTTCTTCTTCTCTTCATCTTGGCAGAATGAAAGCATTTCCTGTGCGGGCACAATTACATTTAACACTTGGCAAGAATGGCGGTCACGCCGGCAACAATGAAAAATGATTAAACCTAATTACACGTTGGATAACGTTTAGCTTTTTCTATTTTAGCTAGCGCCATTGCTCGCTCTTTGGCAGTCCACATGCAAGTTCCTTCTTTTGTTCTCATTTTGTGACAGATTCAACACATTTCCTGTGTGGGCGCCATCACATTTGAATACTTGGCAGGAATGGCGGGCATACTGGCGACAATGAAAAAAAAAAAACATCATTTAGAGGTGCAATTACACAACAGCACTTCTACATGGCAGGGGGGCGGGGGTCCTGCAGTGAGACATTACTGCTAACCGCTAACCGCTAAGCCATCCCTCATCTACACAGCGAACACGAAATACGCCTCCGTCGAGTCATCGCCAACTGGATCCGTGCATCCAGAACGCCGTGTGTCTGTAATATCTCTCAATGTCATTAGTTCCCCTAATGCTCGTGGACTAATCCTTCTCGCGGCCCGTGGAGCGTTTCAGACGCCAAACATGGCGTCGACTCATATTCAATTAGATGAGTGCGATTAGGAGAGATTAATGTCTTTCTGTCTGTTTCCCTCTTTTCTCTGTCTCCCTCCGTCCTTGTCTCTGTTTGTTTGTTTGTTTGTTTTCCTCAGTCTTTCATGTCTCTCCATCACTCTGTCCGTCTCCATTTCTCTCTTGTCACTCTCTACTATCTCGTCCTCTATGACTGTATAGTACCCATCGCTTTTTGTCTGTCTTTCTGTCTGTTTGTATCTGTTTCTTTCACCCTTCATCTCTGTGTTTATATCTGTCTCTCGCTATCGCTCACTCCGTCACTTATCGCCTAACTGTTCATATCATGTGGAGACACGCTTGTCTCAGCCTGTTTGTCTGTCTCTCTCACTCGCCTATCAGTTTTTGGTTCTCTATGCAACTCTGTCACCTGTTTGGCCTTCTAATAGGGCTGTTTAAAATTCAAACTCTCTCTCTCGCTCTCTTCCTCTCTCTCTCTTCCTCTCTCTCTGAATCGATCTGTGGTTCTGTGACGGCAGCCAAACTCTTGCCATGTTAATGTAAAGGAGTGACCTGTTCACACTGTAAAAGAGATGAGTCATTGTTTAAGTTTGTTTCTTGTTAAATAGGGTTGTTTTTAAAATTGAAATTGTCACTCTCTCTCTCCCTCTCCTTAACTCAGTCGGAGTTCTCAGGTCCAGCAATCCTGCACCAGGCGAGGAGGGACCAGGTGGCGGAGATGTGCCGGGCCCACAGCGCCTCCAGTCGGAAGCGGCGGTTTCTGACCCCAGGAGACCTCAAGCACTTGGTGGTGGACGAGGAGCACGAGCTCATTTACTGCTACGTGCCAAAGGTCGCCTGCACCAACTGGAAACGCGTCATGATGGTGCTCACAGGCCGTGGCAAATACAGGTCATTACAGTAGCACATGCTTTGCTCCTTATCTGGACCACAGGATGTTTTAATAAGCTTGGTGTGATTTCACGCTATTGCAACCTGTGGCTTGCTGCCCGGATTTCTCGTTAGATGTGAAGCGCTTCAGGAACCAGGCGTCTGACTGACTCTTACAAACTGACATTTAGTCTCACATCTAGCTGTGCCTCTGTGGAGACATGGAGGGGGCTGAAAAAAGGTGTGAGCGCATTTAAAAATATATGCTGTTATGGGGGCGTCCAGGTGGCGTGGCGGTCTATTCCGTTGCCTACCAACATGGGGATCGCCGGTTCGAATCCCTGTGTAACCTCCGGCTTGGTTGGGCGTCCCTACAGACACAATTGGCCGTGTCTGCGGGTGGGAAGCCGGATGTGGGTATGTGTCCTGGTCGCTGCACTAGCACCTCCTCTGGTCGGTCGGGATGCCTGTTCGGGGGGAATAGCGTGAGCCTCCCATGTGCTACGTCCCCCTGGCGAAACTCCTCACTGTCAGGTGAAAAGAAGCGGCTGGCGACTCCACATGTATCGGTGGAGACGCGTGGTAGTCTGCAGCTCCCCCGGATCGACAGGGGGTGGCGCAGTGACTGGGACGGCTCGGAACAGTGGGGTAATTGGCCAAGTACAATGGAGGAGAGAGAGAAAGGGAGGGGGGGTCGAAAAAAAATGCTGTTAGATGTTTCAGATTAAAATTAACATTTTAATCAGTTTTAGCCGCTGAGATGTCACATAATTGCTCGACATTTGGGCGGTATGGCCATTAAAGCTTAAGGTTACACAGTCCAGTTTGAGACTTCCACTGATAGTTAACACTGAATAACAGGAAATGACTTTCCCTGAGACGTGGCTGTCATGTATATCCAAGCACAAGTCCTGGAAAATGGTGGGGGAACCCTGGTGACAGTATATGCGTTTGTCACGTGTTTTACATTTAATCTTCATTCGTCTCTTTTTGTCATACTCATGTTTTCCACAGTGACCCTATGGAGATACCGTCCAACGAGGCCCACGTTCCTTCCAACCTGAAGACGCTGAACCAGTACAGCATTGCCGAAATCAACCACCGCCTTAAGAACTACCTCAAGTTCCTCTTCGTCCGTGACCCCTTCGAGCGGCTGGTGTCCGCCTACCGCAACAAGTTCACCCTCAAGTACAACTCGTCCTTCCACAAGCGCTTCGGCACACGCATCATCCGGCGCTACCGCAAGAACGCCACGCACGACGCCCTGCTCAACGGCGCCGACGTGAAGTTCCGGGAGTTCGCCGAGTACCTGGTGGATCCGGCGACGCAGCGCGACGGCCCGCTCAACGAGCACTGGCAGACGGTCTACCAGCTCTGCCACCCGTGCCACATCCACTACGACCTGGTGGGCAAATACGAGACGCTGGAGGAGGACGCCAACTACGTGCTGCGGTTGGCGGGTGTGGGCGACAACCTGCGATTCCCCAGCTACGCCAAGTCGACTCGCACCACGGACACCATGACGGCCCAGTTCTTCAGCAATATCAGCAGCCAGCAGCAGGTTCAGCTTTACCAGCTCTACAAGCTGGACTTCCTCATGTTCAACTACTCCACGCCCGGCTACCTCCGGCTGGACTAACCCAGGGGGACGGGGAGGGGAAGGGTTTGAACAGGCAAAGATAAACGGAAGGAAACATGAAACGAGTTGGAAGAGGATGATTTTTCAGAGGCAAACTTGTTTAAAAAAAAAAAAAACTAAAACTGTCGTCGTTCCTTTGCAGGGTTTGGGGGTCCGAGTTGGGACATTCAAATGAAAAGAGACCGAAAGACAGAGACAGAGAAAAGGGGATGTGATATTGGTTTTTTTGAGGCTGTCTAATCGGTTTTGGGTTAAAATGTGAGACAGAAAACACCGGTTGGCTTTGTAAGATGGAGTATGGGAGTGCGGGGACCAATAGTTGGCTAAATTAAAATGTTCGGACGAAGCAGGTCTTCATGGTGGATTGAGAAGGATTTTCAGAGTCGACGACGTTCCCTCCACGTCAAAGTGGATCGCTTAAAAATCAGACTGCTTCAGATTCTGCAAAGCAAACAACAGCCTCGCACGCGACCTGACCCCAAAGCATCATGGGAGCTGTGCTTACCCCTCCCCCACCCCCCAAAAAAAATCAGCAGAGACCATCCGTCAAGTTGTTAAAACATATTCCGTGTCTTTCATCCTGCTGTCCCCACGGTGTGGGTTCGACAGCGCCCGTCGACCTCACTTACATCGGATTCATGCATTTTGGCATTTCGGAGGGAAATTGGCCCATTGCCACGTCAAGGACACTCCATAATAGTTGGCTGTTGACTTTATTCTCATGACCCCTACAACTGTAATGACAGCGGTGTGGCCTTAAGCCAGGAGTTTATAAAGGAAGCAAGTTCAGTGTCACCGGCTTAAGTCATTTTAGTGACAGCTGACGGGACCTCTCCCTTTTACACCGTGAGGACCCCAGCAGCTCAGAGACCAACGCCACCGCTCTGACTGAAACGTGGAAGCGCCGAATCATCCATCGCCTGTAACACCATGCTCCCTTAACACTGAGCGCCACAGGAAGTGGGACAAGAAGGTGCCTGCATGACCGGGCGCAATGTATGTGAGTGACAGGTCCTTTGTGCCCCCCCTCCCACTGAACTGACCGCGAGACAGAAAGAGAAGCGATGCGAAGGGGTTGAAGGGACACGATGTCATAGCCCCGCCCTTCCACTTCTCGCCACGCCCCCCACCAAACAGGGACTCGGTGGCCACACCCGCAAAATCCCTTGCACCGACGACCAAACGTCTCAGTAAATTAAGATTTTCTTTTGTGTCTTCATGCTTTTTTTTTGTTTTTATTGTCTTACGAAGCGTTGCTGCGAGCAGCAATAAACACATTATTATTTAATTTGCTTTGTTGATTTGAAAAAAAATATTTTGTTTTTGTTTTTCTTGGGCCGACGAGCGTCTTTGGTAGATTTTAAGAAAGGTAGAAGTGACGTCATACAGTTTCGTTTTATCGTGTTCATTCTTCTGTGTCCAGCTCGCCTCCGATACACTTGTCATTCATTCACTGTTTCTGCTCCTCTGGCGAAGGGCGTGTTGTGGCCTACGACACGTTTCAGCCTGCGGCTTTGTCTCTCGTTGCATGACTCGTGAGATCTCATCCAAGGTTCCCCCCCCACCCCCCATTTCCTGTCGTCAGTGGTTCGGTGCCAGAACGGCCGCTAGCGCCGCAGAAACATTGCGATTGTGCCCGGCCCAGTCGCCTCTCCTCGCTTGAGTCGAACATGAGGAACCGTTTCTGTGCGCAGGAGCAACAGACCGCCGCCCACGTCTGAGAATTGGGTTGCATCATTCGATGACTACAAACACAAGTGGAAAGCTGTGTCAAGGTTAACAACTGCACCTTCTGTCACGCTGTGAACCGGAGTCCAGGTGGTTATGGAAGCACCGGCGGGGCGCGGTACCGAGAGGAGACCGAGAACATCTGTCCCACACAACTCTTCCTGGACAGACAGACAGACAGACAGAGCCCTCTTTGTTTATTTTCTACCATTTCTCAGCCGTCCTAGGACAAAAAAAAGACACATATTAGGAAAGCGTTGGCTCTTTCCGCTACCTGGAACGCGGGGACAGAAATAACGAGCCGCTCTCGTTTTCAGATGGCTCTCTTTCACCCCGAGCGTCCAACAACGTTCAGAGAGGCTCTGTCAAGCTGTGAATTTCAGCTGAAGCCTCCTCCTCCTCCTCCTCCTCCTCCTCTCCAAGTATTACTGCATACTTGGTGTGTGGACAGAGTTATAATGAGAGTTTTTTTTTTACCCACACAGACATCTGGCTCAAATAAAAGGGAAAGCTACTGGCTTGGCCTACATCTGTGGCCCTTGCCCTCCCTTAAGAAACAATGGCTGCACTCTCAGCATTGCCACCTCCTGAGTTTGGAACCCCCCTACCCCCCCACCTCCAAAGTTAGCTAACAGATTAACACTTTTGCTGATGTTGACGCCGTGTGGTGGCTGACTCAGCAGTTGTCAGGAAAAGGTAACAGGGGCACCTTTTTCTTTTTAACCTCCCCCCCCCCCCATTTAGCTCGGATTAAACTCCTCATTTTCACCGCAGCCCTTAAAACGCGGCATGGAAGAGCTCCCCACAAAGCAGCTTTCAGCCTGCGAAACAAGCCATTAGAGATGTGCTTCCCTCGAAAAGTCCCCTTCTGTAAAAATTCAACAGTAGCAACACAAGAAGCAGCACGGAAGTGCAGTTCTTGGCCAGTACGCCGGTCCCGCGGCAAGCCGGCAGACTTCTTAAACCGACGGCTCTGGGGAAACTCGGGGGGGAGGGGACGGGGTCGGCACCCGGAGCCCTCAGCGGTCCGTCTGGACCGTTTCCAGCCCTTGTTTTCGTCTCTATTCTTAACTTGGCGCGTGCACACATGCGGTCCGAGATCCCAGCTCCGTTCGGGGTCCCACGTGGCCCCGTACTGTACAAGTGTAAACTACTAATAAGACACGTTAGCCCCCTAGCTAACGGGTCTGACCCTCTAGCCGAGCGGTTAGCGATGTCGCTTTGTGGTGCAGTACACCCCGTATCGAATCCCGCACCGGGCAAGAAAATAACCGGTTACGTTGGTGGCAGCGGCGGGACCCGGAAGTGTGCAGATCCTCAGAAGTCTCTTCGGAGCGCGGGAAGAACAAAGCGCGGGGGCGCGCTTCCGGGAGAGGGTGACGACTGTAAACTACTAATAAGACACGTTAGCCCCCCTAGCTAACGGGTCTGGCCCTTTAGCCGAGCGGTTAGCGATGTCGCCTTGTGGTGCAGTACACCCCGTATCGAATCCCGCACCGGGCAAGAAAATAACCGGTTACACAAGTATTTATATATCCAAGCGAACGGGCGTATTTATGTTGTTTCTGGACGACGTCTGTTATCGGACCGAGTTGCATATTTACCGTTTGGCCCTGTAGGGAAACCGGACGTGTTTCGGACAGACGTCAACATATCCAAATGAGGTTTCTTCTTTTGTGTTTTTGACCGGATGAGTGGCTTTAACGGGGGTGTTATTTGTGTTCGCATATTTATTTTGTTATTTATACACATGTAAACTACTAATAAGACACGTTAGCCCCTAGCTAACGGGTCTGACCCTTTAGCCGAGCGGTTAGCGATGTCGCCTTGTGGTGCAGTACACCCCGTATCGAATCCCGCACCGGGCAAGAAAATAACCGGTTACATTGGTGGGATCCGGAAGTGTGCGGATCCTCAGAAGTCTCTTCGGAGCGCGGGAATGACAAAGCGCGAGGGCGCGCTTTCGGGACAGGGTGACGACTGTAAACTACTAATAAGACACGTTAGCCGCTAGCTAATGGGTCTGACCCTTTAGCCGAGCGGTTAGTGACGTCGCCTTGTGGTGCAGTACACCCCGTATCGAATCCCGCACCGGGCAAGAAAGTAACCGGTTACACTACGTTGCACCATCTGTTGCAGGAAAATATCGGTTATTATTTAACAAGTACAACTGCAGATGCCATCGCCCGTAGTTCTCTTTTATACGCAGAAGAGGCCCCCGGTGATGTAAGGGTCACACGTTGACCCTTTGGCACCGAGCTGCTGATATTTATATATAGACGTTATTTACTGTAAATCGTTGTGTCAGAGCATCGGCTGAAAATGGAAAAATGTCCATCGTCTCTATCCGTGGGACTATAATCCCAAAATATTATCCCACGCTCATCAGCAGAGGGACAAAGCCGCAAAACCCAGTTTTTCTACTCTCCTCTTCCTGTATGGTTTTCATGATGGTTTCCTGTTTTGTACAGCTGTATTCCTCTGCTACCCAAGTGTGTGCCCCTGCAGACCGGAGACGATGGTAACCATCAGTCTTTTTTTTTAATTTGGCCAATCAGAGGCTTACAATCCTCTTGTCAGTCAGAAAGTAAGTGCCGGTGGTTAAGGTTAAGGTTAAGCGTTGGGAAGGGTGTTGACACTCCCACGCTCCAGCGCCATGTTTGTCTGCAGCTTACCCATTACTCAAAGTCTCCGGTCTGCAGAGACACCCTGCTCCCGCTGCCACCGCACGTCTGGTTCGGCACACACAGCTGTCCGGTGTGGACGCCAGTCACCTGCAGGCGATCTTACTGAGCTGTAATTATTGGATATTTCCACAGTTAAAGGTCCCGTTCAGACGGTTTATTGTATTTCGATACTTTTGCTCTCGTTGCCTCACACACACAGACACACAAAATGCTGTACGGTGCTTCGTCTTTCCGGGCCTTTCAGCCGTTGCACCGCTGACTTGAACTCCTCGTCTGCCCTCTGTTCAGAGGGCTCCACCCTCATGTTCACCTGGGCCTCCTTGCACACTGACACACACAGACATTACTCATTCATGCCAACTGCAGTTCCCTTCAAAGGGTAAATCCATTTTCCAGTGTTTGCCGTCTCTCCTTGTGTTGCCTGTCTGCAACTGTTGGGCCGCCGATTGAGCTTCATTAAAAACTCAAGTCCTGGAACCGAGACAAGGGGACGCGTCTCTACCAGCAAGGCAGTTTTAACTGACTTAAATGACTCTGTCACGCTCATTTGTCTCTGTACAAGAGCAAAGGCCCGCATTAGTGGAGAGCTGACATGTCTCTCTCACACACACACAGACACACACACACACACACACTCACTAAGAGGAAACTTTCACTGTAGAAAAGGCGTTTTTCCTCCTGGTGAGTAATCCATTTTGCCATCTCAAAAGTAGCAGTCCTGTTACCGTCAGCAGGATGGAGAGTTGAGCTAATTCCTCCATTATGCTCTGGAATTAAATCGAAGTATCGCTACCAGAGAAATAATAGAAATCATTTCTGGGCTACTGACCACCTTCAACTCCATGACCCTCGCCCACCACCTCCAATTAACTCCTCTATCTATCAATTCCCCCACAACACAGCCTGTTCAGCTGTATCTCTCTCTCACACACACTCTAAACCAAACCCCTAGTCATAAACTTACCCATTTCCTTTGTGGGGACGTAAATGTCTCCACGGGGTAGGTGGTTTCTGATTTTACTATATTTCGGAGTACAACGATTCCTCGTGAGGATAGAAAAAAAAACAAACACACACACACAGGCCCAGATTTTATCAAGCTTAAGTGAGTTAAGATTTTTGTCTCGTTGGGACACTCAACAAACAGACAACAATAAGCAAAATGTTTGAAAGTAGGAAAAAAAGAAGAGTACCTACAGATATGGGAGATTATCCACCTGATTAAATGGAAATATCTAAGATGGCAGTATCATTCAGCAATATCTAAACATGTACATGCACACACACACACACACACACACACACACACACACACACACACACACACACACACAGTGAGGTACCTGCAGAGGTCCACAGCAGCAGAAGTCATAGTAAAGAGGGTTGGTCTCATCAGACCGCCCTGTTTAAACCCTCCCCACCCACTACACGGTTTCATGTGGCTCTGCGTCGCCCAGAGAATGTGTACGCCTTTCAAAACCGTAGTTAGAAATGCCTTTATTGAACAAATGTGTTGGTTTCAAATTTCATCTTATTCCAGATTGGCAGTCATGTATACTGTATACTGTATATATATACACCTACACACACATATATATATATATGTTAATTTTTTTGGTACCACTTTACAATAAGGCTTTCTTTATGAAGGGTTTATACGTGGTTACTGATTACTATAATAATTAAAAACTCATAAATTACCAAATACGCGATAAGGTGTTACAAAGCATTAAGTGTTCGGGTTGCCATGTCGGGAGTCCACGCTTTAGAGCGACTATACGTTCTCTCGGAAAACCACGTGACCGGCCAGGACTGTCACGTGCCCTTCTCAGCGAGCACCCATACAAATGTCAAGGTTAAGGTTATGCCCATGAAGACCCCCAACCTGGCAACCCAAAGTCCTGTTATTAATGTGTTATAACATCTTATTACGGATTTACTGTGTAACACATTGATAAGTAACCACTTGTAAAGTATGCCTTATTGGAAAGTGCTACTACACATTATTTTTTAGTTTAGTTTTTTTTTGGGGGGGGGGGTCGTCCCAACAGGGTTTATTCTACAGGATTTATTATTCCTCTGCTAATAAGAACAAGTCATCAGTGTTTTCTCTGCTGTTGTGTGTATCGGAGTGCCTAATTTGTGCTGTACCTACAAGTCATGATGGGATCATATCCTGTGTGTGTGTGTGTGTGTGCTCGTTGAAGAGCTCACGTTGTGCTGCCTTAGTGAGCATCTCCATGGGGCATCGAGATTCTCGTTCAAACAAGCGCCACCTATTTATTTATTTATTTGTGGGCAACCCACCCGACTCGTCTGGGTATCGCCATGGCAACACGCCTAAGCTCCTTCCCATCTCGCCTGGTCTTTGCGGGACGGCCTCCTGCTGCTCCGCTCTGTTCACTTTCTCGGTTGTTGTTTCTTTCTTTTCTTTTCTTTTCTTTTCTTTTTGTTGAGTTTTTCTTCCAGGCTTGCTTTTGCCGAAATCATGAATAATTGACTGTGTGTATCAACTGTGGCAGAACGGTTTTCGGTCCTGCAGCAGCGCGAAAGGACCCACGGTTCATTCTGTCTGATGTTTTTTCACAATAAAAATGCTGCAGAAACTCCAAAAACTCCCACCGCCTCCGTCTGCTGCTCTTCTGTGTCGCTGTCAATGAGGTGTCGAAGATGCACGGAGCAGCCCCCCCCCCCCGTGACATCCGGAGGAGGAGGGGGGAGGAGCGTCCCAAAGGTCACACGAGTCGACGTAAAGATACTTCACAAAGAACTCTGGGGAAACAGTGAAAGTCACCCATGTGAATACTACTTGAATAACAAGTTGTGAAGTATCTGATATTAAATTTCCATTAAACATCAAAAGTGCAAGTTAAAGCGAATGCCGTTTTTCAGGAAGCAAAAAGGTGCCTTGGAAGGTGCCTTGGCATCATTATTAGCGTTTGGAGCTTTATGAAGTTAACTCTGCAATAGGGAAAACCTCCTACAATGGATCTTTGCTGCTGTGAAGTGCCTTGTGGATCTGCAAATGTAACACATTCACTTATGCTTGGCCACTACTACTACTACTACTACTACTACTACTTTTGGCTGTTTTCATTAGGGGGCGCCACTGCGGAACATCCTTCCATCTCTTCCTGTCCTCTGCATCTTCCTCTGTCACACCAGCCACCTGCATGTCCTCCCTCACCACCTCCATAAACCTCCTCTTTGGCCTTCCTCTTCTCCTCTTCCCTGGCAGCTCCACATTCAGCATCCTCCTCCCAGTATACCCAGCATCTCTCCTCCACACATGTCCACACCATCTCCATCTTGCCTCTCTTGCCTTTTCTCTACACCCTCCAACCTGGGCTGCAGGTCACAATGTCATCCGCAAACACCAAAGTCCACGGAGACTCCTGCCTGATCTCGTCCCTCAACCTGTCCATCACCACCGCCAACGAGAAAGGGCTCAGAGCCGATCCTTGATGTAATCCCACCTCCACCTTGCACCCATCTGCCATTGCAACCACACACCTCACCACTGTCACGCCGCCCTCATACATATCACTTACGCTCGGCCATTAATGGCAGTTGCTGCATCGCACACCGCATGATTTCTTAATGTTGCGCAGTTGAATCAGACGATCGATTACAACCATTTCACTGCATCTCAACTTTCAGATTTGCAAGCAGCATTTAAATATCGTTCACGTTAATTCAGGATTTATTACATTTACGTTCCAGGATGAATGTTGTCAACGTTAATTAATGGTCATTACGAACGTGAAAAATCCAATCCAATTTGGATGATTGCAGTTGAATTAATATTTGGCACGAGAAATTCATGTTTAAGTTGAAAAGGAAATATAATCCATTCTAAAGGCCGCTTTGTTAAATCTCAACTGCGTTTTTGTCAGTGGTGAGACAACTTGCTCTCATAAACTACGATTAACCTTTAAACAGGACAGCTTGGGAACAGCTGACTGATAAGCTGCTGCTGTGTACCATCAGTCCCCTGCTTTATCAGACCGGCTTTTATCCCCAAACAGAAGAAGCTGGGTAAAGACGTTGGTACACAGTGGATAGAGTGGCATCACCTGCACTGAAATGCCAGGACCTGAATGTGATCAGAAGCTTTCAAACAGAAATTGCCTTGTTTACCCCTGTGGGTAGGTGGGTGGGTGGGTAGATGGTGGCTATTTGCAAAAGAGACCTGCTGATAAATACAGTTCGAACACCTTTCATCACCAATGGACGTGTCAGAGGAAATTCCAGCCAGTTGCGTCTTCCTGTCTCATAACCCTCTTCCCACACCTCTCTGGAGGATCGAGGTGGGACACACACACACACACACACACACACACACACCATCCATTACTGTGGGAAATAGCTTTTTGCTGATCTGGTTACGGATGACAAGAGAGGGATTTGACTCACCCACCTCGAACACCCACCGACAGATTGAGGAGGACGACAGCTGTGGCACCACCAGGCCCCCTTCACAGTCGAAGCTGTTGTCTGGGGGCGTCCGGGTGGCGTAGCGGTCTATTCCGTTGCCTACCAACACGGGGATCGCCGGTTCAAATCCCTGTATTACCTCCGGCTTGGTCGGGCGTCCCTATAGACACAATTGGCCGTGTCTGCAGGTGGGAAGCCGGATGTGAGTATGTGTCCTGGTCGCTGCACTAGCGCCTCCTCTGGTCGATCAGGGGTGCCTGTCAGGTGAAAAGAGGCGGCTGGCGACTCCACGTGTATCGGAGGAGGCACGTGGTAGTCGGCAGCTCTCCCCGGGTCAGCAGAGGGGGTGAAGCAGAGACCAGGACGGCTCGGAAGAGTTGGGGAATTGGCCAGGTACAATTGGGGGGTGGGGTGGGGCAAAACAATTACAGCAGGACATTAGATGCCGGTCTACTGTAACCTTGTTAGCAGTAATATTGGCTATCGTGAACTCATTTAATTTCATTCATCCTAATCTCTCTGGAGTAACAGTTATTTCCCTGCATGCGCTTATTAAAAGCTGACACCTCCACTGGAAATTGAAGCCGTAACCACCGGAACTTCATACAGTAACTCAGCCCATCGAGCCATCAGGTCAAGATACACCTCATGATGATCTACGGGCTTCTCAATTATCATCTTAATCCCTTTCAATACCATCATTTTATTCACTTACAAATACAGATTATTACATATATTGGCCAAAGATAATTAAGTACTGGACCAACGTAGTTTTACTTTGTTCCTTCACATCACTGACATTATCTCACCATTCTAGCAGAATACTCTACATCTCACAGCCAATGCCATGAAACACAGCGGCCCATGCACGGAGAGGCGTTAATTGAATCTGTGTTTCCATAGTTACCTCCCGAGACATTTCCTTCATAACACAAGGAGATGGCGGTGATACCTGAGAGGGTGTTCTCCATCGTGGCTGTGAGCAAGGCACTGCTGAAATGCTGTCTGTCTGCAAGTTATTCGTGATCACGGATAAAGAAAGCACCCACGGCTGTTATTGCTTTAATAAAGGTCACCCAAAGAAGTGTAGGGTCAACCTATAGTGTGGATGGATAGATATAGATAGAGAGGGAGACAGACAGATCAATCGATAGAGAATTTGAATTTGAATCAGCTCTTCATTTAAATCAAATTGTCAACTTACTAACGAGTGCTTCACCTACATCGCTAACATACCCTGAAATAATCAACAGCTCCAAAACAACAAATAGAAAACAGACCTGCCTTCTTAAAGACCACTTTCAACTCAGCTCAGCAGCGAAGATCAGCTCATCCTCTACGGTTGAACACAGCTTCCTTCCATTACACCAGATGGTTGTACATTTGTCTAGATCCTTCACTGCTCTGTAACAATTCAAATCTAGCCTTATGCTGGCCTTGACCATCCTGGTAAACAAGAGTTCAGCATCAGCCTGCACATCTCCATTCTTTTTCCCGGCTTTTGCTGCCCTACAACGACATTCAAGAGTTGGCCCTTATATTTCACATGTTGACTATGCTTAAGAACAAGAATAAAAGTCTGTTTGTAAAAACCTTCTTCAGATTATCGAAATACGTTCTCTCGAAGCAGGAACGGGGTGCGAGTCAAACATGTTCTAAAGAAATAACGGAGAACTGTTTCTCTCTGGGCACGATAAGGGCAGTCGTCATTCACATTAGGGCTTAATAAAAGCATTGACAGCCGCCATGCCGCGCAAGACCCTGCACTGCGCTTCAGCTTTTTTTCTATCGTTAACAGCGGTTTGTATGAAATCCTCCACACCGGCTTCACATTCTCGCCCAAGCCACGCTGGGCTCTCCGAGGTATATCAGTCTGACCACTCAGTTTGTCTTTATTCAGACAAACTGAATATTATTCAGAATTTTAACCATCACATTATACATGGCCTTAGCTTTAGGTCCATTTAGACCTGAGCTGAAGCATCTAAAAAAAGGACACATTCAATTTTTAAGATTGAATTGGATCTTCAATATCGGGACGTATAAAACCGTCGCAGTACGATGTTAAAAGTCCACACTTTCTCTGTGAGCTGCACGTTCCAATTGGCATGTAGAGCTCCCTGCCAGGTGAGGCGCTAGTGCAGCAGCATTGTCCAGGTTGGGCCCAGCCAGATCCGCCACCTGACCCAATGTGATTACCTTTGCCCTGCGGAGCAGTTTTGACACAGTGGGTCCTATGCTACAGGTCATGTCCATGTCTATGTCCACCAATCACCGCTGTTTCTTCTAAAAGCCAGCTCAGAGTCATAAGAGCCCATTCTCACCCTTTTGAACATATTCTACACTCTTATGAGCCCATGATAAAAACTAGGGAATCCGTTGAGATTCGAGTTCTTAGATCCATTAAAAACACAGGCATGCTTATTCTGAGTAGTATTGCACAGGCTACTCATCTCCAAACTAAGTCTCTAGGCCCAGTGAGCAATCTCTGCACTGTAGACAGAAGGCTGCACCCCTGCTGGCCAGATGGGTCAGTCCTTCACCACCTTCATCCTTAGGAAGGTACAGCACACTCTGAGGAACCCTGTGCAATTTGCCCCAGAAAAGGTTCACTAGCGCAGCCTCAATCTTAGCCAGGAGGGTGGTTGGAGGATCAGTGCATGTCAATCGATGCCATCGTGTTAATGACACCAGGTTGTTGATTACTAACACGCGACCCCTATGTGACGTTTTTGTTACGATCTTTTTCCGCTTGTTAAGGCGTCCTACTTTTTCAAAAACATTCTTGCAGTTCCTATTTAAAAAAAGATTCATTCCCCACAGACACCCAGATATTTCATCCCTCCCATGTTCCATGTCAAGCCCCAAGGTGACGTGAGCTTACCACTCAGTCCCTCTCCTACCATCAATGCCTCACTCCCCCCCCCCCCAAGTTAACCCTAGCTGATGATATTTGACCAAACCTGTTAACATTTTTTTTTACTAGCACATCAATGTCTCTTTGTCCCTTTACAAATATAGCTACATCCTCTCCATAAGCAGAGTTTAAGAGCTATGCCACAACCAGGAAAAACAACTCCAGACAACTCGCACCTCAGTTGACCATCACTGTGAAGAACTAAAATCAGACGTTTCTGTTTTGGCCCAAGAAAAACTAAACAAGCCTCTCTAAAACTGTTATGTAAAAGAGCTGCATTAAAATGCCAGAAAGCACTATTTGTTTTAACACTCGTTATAAAAACTGAACACTGTACAAAGGAGTGATCAGAGAAACCAGCTGGAATCAAGAGTGTTTAAACAAATTGAAATGTTTAAAACAATAAAACCGGTCGAGCCTCGCCATGGATAGCACATTATCTGTTGATTGTGTGCAATTATACTGCCTCTGGAGTCCATCAAAAGCTCCCCAAACTTCTTTTAGTTCACATGATTTGATTAACGTGTGAGATGCAAGGTGTAGTTCCTGATGATTTCTGTCCAATTTATAATTTTCTGTCCAGTTAAAATCCCTTCCCAGAAAGAAATACTCCTCACTGTCACATTTACTGATTATATCAAATAACACACATAAAAATTAGTCTTTCGGGGCCAACGGTTGGAACATTTCTAAAAAAATTATGTATACTTTCATATTGTGCTCTTACTTTCAGTAATCAGCCTTTGACCACTTCCTCTACTTTAAGGGAACATGGCATAAAATCTTTTGAATAAAGAGTCCCAACGCCACCGCTTGTATGTGATTTATGACTGAGACTCACTTCTCCGGCCCATTCCCTTTTCCATGCAATTTTGTTGTCTAGGGTGCCGTTTCGTGCAAAAGCAAAACATTGATTTTTCTTAAACTCCAGCAGTTTAAACACAGCCGCTCTTTTCATGTCACCCCTTGCTCCATTTAGATTTAAAGTGCCTAATTTTATATCATGTGTCATGAGAATGGAGCTGAGCTGTGCCAAGACCATACCTGCACTAACCAAAAAGATAAGAATAACCAACTCGCCTTAATCATCATTAAGGAGTTGCATTTTTTGGCTTTCTGCTCGTTTTTCCAGCCTGAAGATTTCCTGTCCAGTAAATGTGTTTTCCTCCGAACCGTCTGTGTTTTTCACAAAACATTTCACCGAGTCAACAAAAAAAGCTGCAAGTTGGGAAAGAAATGTTCCACTTTGACTGCTCTCAGTAGTTGGTAGCCTGTAAAAACTTCCTGATCTTCAGGAAAGCACAGCTTCCTTGTGTCCACCTGCACCGTTGTGTGCGGTGTGGATCTTAATTCACCGTCAGCGCCCTCTGGGTTTTCCTCAGGTAAAGGGGGGGGGATGCTTTTTTCCGTTTGAAATCCTCTTTGCTTTTGAATTGTTCTGTATGCCCTCTGGGGGCCTCCTCATCACCCATCAGCAGATCTTCCTCTTCCTCTAATACAGACTCTGCCACCCTAGTAGCAGTCTGCCCTATTTGCTCTGAGACCGCTGTTTATATCTCACCCAGCCAATTTGCTATGCACCCTTTTCTTTCTTTTACTCTGTTCATCCTCCCCTACCTGCTCACCCTAGCCACCAACTTCTCCTGCCTGCTCAAATTCTGTTACCACCTTTTTCACCCCGCTCATCCTGCACACTGCCCTCTCCTACCTGCTCAGTCTGTCTGCGTTCCTTATCTTTTCCAGCCCTGTTCTCTTTCTGTCTCACAGCCTGATCATTTTCTCCTGTCTCTCGCTCCCCTGCCTCCCTCCCTCCCGTCTGCCCCATGTCGATCCAGCAGGGCCGTCTCCTGCTGGAGACGCCCCGCTAGTGGCGGCATCGGGGAAGGTAGGATGTTACAAAAACTATGTAATCAAATTCGCCAGTTCTGACTTTAAGTGCTAGAGCCAAATCCTCCACGTTAGTTTTGAGAATCATAAAAACTTGTCCCCTATGACAGTGGTTCTCAACCTTTTTGGGGGTCCTGGACCCCCTGCGTATTTTTGATCTACCCTGAGGACCCCTCCACCTGATCTTGGGGGAGGGGGGTTGCAATTGGATAGAAACAGTAGAAACTGCATTTTAAATTGCATTATAGCATTTATTCACTCTTTGGGGCAAAAATAAGAGCTTTCAGTTGTAACTTAGATATAGTTAACAAAACAGAATTCTTATGCAGTAACTTTCAGATATATGTAACAAAACAGAATATGTATTCAGTAACTTTCAGATATATGTAACAAAACAGAATATGTATTCAGTAACTTTCAGATATATGTAACAAAACAGAATATGTATTCAGTAACTTTCAGATATATGTAACAAAACAGAATATGTATTCAGTAACTTTCAGATATAGTTAACAAAACAGAATATGTATTCAGTAACTTTCAGATATATGTAACAACACAGAATATGTATTCAGTAACTTTCAGATATATGTAACAACACAGAATATGTATTCAGTAACTTTCAGATATATGTAACAACACAGAATATGTATTCAGTAACTTTCAGATATATGTAACAAAACAGAATATGTATTCAGTAACTTTCAGATATATGTAACAAAACAGAATATGTATTCAGTAACTTTCAGATATATGTAACAACACAGAATATGTATTCAGTAACTTTCAGATATATGTAACAAAACAGAATATGTATTCAGTAACTTTCAGATATATGTAACAAAACAGAATATGTATTCAGTAACTTTCAGATATATGTAACAAAACAGAATATGTATTCAGTAACTTTCAGATATATGTAACAAAACAGAATATGTATTCAGTAACTTTCAGATATATGTAACAACAGAAGTTTTATGCAGTAACTTTTAACAATGCAAACGGGAGCGAGATCTCTTATTAAAATACAATAAATTACACTCGTGAAACAGATGTAATTAGAGAAAAAAGTCCTGTTACCCTTTATAGTTTAGGTAGATAAAGGTCTCAGTCACATTTGAGTAAAATAATCCTATTTCTATAAATGTCATAGGATCTTTTTTTTAAAGATATTTTATTTTCACGGACCCCTTGCAATTACACCGCGGACCCCTAGGGGTCCGCGGACCCCCGGTTGAGAAACACTGCCCTATGAGACATTATGTGTTTCAAGAGAGGAGACTTGCAACCTACAGAGGCCATTTTTACTGGGGACACTAGCAAGCTCCTTCCCCGAAGCTGCATTTCTCACTAACGGGGGTGATTCTCTCGGCTGGATTGACCACCGGCAGAATGGGAGTAAATATGTCCTTAATCGCCACACCGCTTTCCACAACCTGGTTGACCTTATCAACACTGTCAAGGGAAATAACTACGGCACTGTGAACCCTGGATACAGGTCGTAGGCTTCTATATCCCACAACTTCTCCTCCCGCCAAGCAGCTCTCCTCCACGGAGCACCTGACCACCGGGGCCAGTTTAATTGCATGGCGGTGTGTCAATTTGTTGAATACCATTCCTCCACCTCCCACAGCACCCCACCGAGCTGGTATCACCGCTACCAAACTAAAGACGACCAGCCCCACCCACGGAAATGGCTGGTTCAATGAATGGACCCCCCCCCCCAAAACCTGCTACACTCATATCAACGCATGCACATGCTCTCTCTTCTACTCAATGCTTACATGTAAACTGAGAAGAGACTTACTCGGTAACAGGGGCTACATAGGCACAGGCCTGCCATAGGCATAGGCCTGCCATAGGCACAGGCCTGCCATAGGCACAGGCCTGCCATAGACACAGGCCTGCCATAGGCACAGGCCTGCACGCATACACACCATAACAGAAGTCTTTGACACACTTAAACATACCAAGGTCAACAAAGATCTGCTACACTTACACCACATATTTCTTACTAGAAAATGTCATTTCTTATGGCTGACTCTTCCTCATCTTACTCGATGTGAAGCCCTTTATAACGTCTTTGAAGTCCATCTATTTATAGCCAGTTCACGCTCAATGGCAAGTATTGCCATTATCGTGGCTTGTAGTATTTAGAACGAACATGATCACTGCCGGCCTCCATGGCCCCTCCGCCCCCCTAGCGGCTGGGCCCCAGAAAGGTTTCCCCTTTTTGCCCCCTTACATGCGGCCCTGCTTAACACTGCCACAAAAAACCTAACCGAAGAAAAGAAACAACAACAAAAAAACACATGAAAATGGCAAGGCGGATAGAAAAGGAGCTTAAGTTTGAGAAACTCCCACTGAAGCAACACGAAATAGCTCTGACGAGAAACTCGCTTTTCAAACGGTGCTGCTCTGGTCAACAGGTGGAACGCAATGAACACCAAGTACAGCTGTGCAAAGGAGCCATCAGGTAACATTGCTACACAATAAGTAAGCTATAATATTACTATAAGAAATGTGCATATGTGTAAGAAAAGTATTTCTTGTGTTGTAATTGCATTTCTAAAACGAACAAGCAATATCACCGTTGATCCGTAAACGAGGATTTACATTAACACTGCAACAAAATAGGAGGAGCCAGCTGCAGCTCACAATACCAGATTGTTCAGCCGATACTACGACGACACTGCAGTAGTAACATAACATGGCGGATTCTTCCGCCCATACCGTGTGGGTTTCGGTGCCCTCGCCATTGACGCGCCTGCTATTCTCTAAACTGGGCCCCGTTCAGACTCGATGCCCACGCGGGCATCGAGTCAGGGCCAGGCCTCGGCGGCAGGGCCCTGATTTGATCCGTCTCTCATTACATCGATGTTCCTGAGCGCCAGTGGTTCATTTCAAGTGGGATCCTTTGAAGAAAACCACACAGGGTCCATAGAAACAGAGCGGAGCGCCGTGCCTGGAACGTCATGGTTATTAATGAAAAAGAAAAAATCCCAACATGCCGTCTTGCCATTACACGACACTGCAAAGGATGGGCGTCAGCTTTCTAGTCTGGGGCTGTTCAGCTTTCTAAATTAACCGCCAAATTCAACCCTTAAGTTAGTCGTTTTAGGCGTTCGGGTAAGATATACCATTTATTCTAATGTGGCAATTGATTTTATTTCAGTTACTTCTAATTATATTTAATGAGTGAATTTGATGTAAGGTGGTTAGAGCGAGGCTTACAAAGAAACAAATCCTAAATTTACCCGCAACCCTAAAAATGAACATTTATATCACAAAATATTGACTCCTTTTCCTCGCCCTCAGCACACCATCCACAGTGGATTTTGGTGCTTAGCCATCTCAGACAAACAGTAACATACTGATGATGCTCCTTAATGGTGTGTGTATATATATATATATATATATGCAAATAAAACCGGTTCACATCGAGGCTACGGCCTTGCAGGTTTTTAAATATTTACTAAATGATGACACGCTTCTCTTTCATCTTCATAAAATCTAGACCCTTTATAAGTATTAGGGCCTTGGCGGTCACACATGCTTGAACTTAATATTGTCGGATATTCACTCCCGTTCTATGCGAGCGAAAGGACGACTGAAACATTCCTTTCCGGTCACGGTGGCGAAGGAAACTCGCATCTTTGCTTATTGTGGAGTTCAACTTTGGTGAACACTGACCAGTGAATCCGCAGCCTAAACCGACAGCGAAGAAGTGTGTGTTGGTGGCTGCAGTTTTCTGGGTGAGCCAGGATGGAGGAGACTTTGATTGTTGCTGTTGTCTAACCAGCCAGTGTTGTAAAAGGTTCCATCCGTTATCCAAACTGCTTATCCTGCTGCTCTCAGGGTGGCGGGGATGCTGGAGCCTATCCCAGCGGTCATTGGGCGGCAGGTGGGGAGACACCCTGGACAGGCCGCCAGGCCATCACAGGGCCCACACACACACTGGGAGAACATGCAAACTCCTCATACAACACATCACCTGTTGGGCTGACTGGGCTGGCATCTGGATAGATACATGAGACTTTGTAGGGTTCAGAAATGTCCAGCCGGCTCTTTTCAGGGACCTATGCAAAGCGGAGGCGCATCTTCCACATTGTGGGGTCGGCTTTATCCCGTCCTTCCCTATACATATGGCCTTCGCACAACCAAGTCCGTATTTTTCATACGCGTTATTTTAATCCGTCATCCGATAAAAGTCGTTACGTGCAGAAACCTCGCACAGAGTCCAATGTGTGTTCTTCTTGTTCCATTCGTTGCGATCCTATTCCACAGTTCTCAAAAATACTAGAAAAAAATACACTTTTCAAGAATACACGACTTCATGACAAAACCTAATGCACCGTATGATCAGCAATATGGTTTTAGAGCAAACAGGACTTCATTTGCACTTATAGATTTTTTAGATGAAATAACAATGGCAATAGAAAACAAAAAAATACGCAATCAGGGTATTTCTGGATCGAAAAAAAGCATTTGACACCGTAGACCATGAATTATTACTGAAAACACTACAATCATATGGAATTAGAGGAACAGCACTCTCCTGGTTAACCAGCTACCTACAAGACAGATATCAATATGTTGAATTACAAAACTTCAAATCTGACCTACTGAAAGTGACGTGTGAGGTCCCCCAGGGCTCAGTGTTGGGACCATTACTGTTTATTCTCTATAGAAACAATATTTGTGAAGTGTGTGAATCTCTGAAAGCCATTTTATTTGCTGATGACACACATTGTATTTTGCTGTGGGGGGTAATCTGGATCAACTCCTGGATATAGTGGAAAAGGAACTGATGACGTTAAAGACGTGGTTTGATGCGAATAAACTAACACTGAATTTAAGTAAAACAAAATGTATAATCTTTGGTAATCGTAAAATTAACTCAAACAAGAAACTCACGATTAACAATGTAGAAATGGAAAGAGTGACTGAAATTAAATTTCTTGGGGTAATAATAGTGGACAATAAATTATGTTGGAAACCACATAACATCATTTATTGTCCACTTTTACCCCAATAATAATATATACCAAGGCCAAAGTATCCAAATCTTATACAAAGGCTAAAGTATCCAAATCAATCGAAATACTATTCAAAGTCAAAGATCTTCTAACTCGAGCTTCACTTTACACCTTGTACTGTTCCCTCACACTTCCATACATCACCTACTGCGTGGAAGTGTGGGGGTAGACATATAAAACCAACACTGAGTCAATCTTCAGTATTCATAAAAGAGCCATAAGGATAGTACACAAAGCCAACTACAGAGAACCAACAAACCAATTTTTTTTTTATCAAACTAAAAACACTAAAATTCAAAGATCTGGTTGATTTTAAAACTGCTCAAATCATGTACAAAGTATTAAATCATAAAGTACCCAACATTATTATCCAGGGGCTGTTCCAGTTGAGCGAAAGTAATTATGACCTGAGAGGAAGATGTACGTTTAAACAAAACCTAGTAAGGACAAATGCAAAATATCACTGTGTCACAACCAAAGGAGTCAAGATATGGAACAATTGCAGCGATGAAATGAAAACATGTGAATCAACAATCAAATTTAAAAGACTCTTTAAAAATAATATGTTGAACAGATATGTGATGGAGCTGTGACATCTTGTTTGAGTTGTTCTCGAGTTGTGGTTTAAACGTTTGCTCTGCACTTGCGCGGATTGCTTGCTTTGTTCTTGCTCTGTTGAATGAATTATCTTCATTTGATTTACTATATTTACTACCACCATCATAGTCACCGGTGGTGGATGATTGAGTCTTCATTTAAATCACACAGTTCAATGTTGAGATATTAAAACAGAAAAAGAGGGTAGGATTAGAAAAGTTTTAACTTCTGCCTGCTCCTTTTCGAACTGCCGAGATTCGAAACAAGTGTCTGATGATGATATCATCTGATTGTTTTGATTTTTTCCTTTTCTTTTCTATTATACTGTAGCGAATTCGGGGGACAACGCATGAACAGGAACTGCCGCGGCCGGGAAGCGAACCCGTATCGCCCGCACCGCAGGAGGCGTCGCTAACCGCTAGACCAGGGGTCTCAAACTCAACTTAGCTGGGGGCCGCTGGAGGTAGAGTTTGGGGGAGGCTGGGCCGCAAGTATTCCAACAAAATAAAAAGTACAACCGATCCAATGTTCTCAATCTTTTTTTATTTATTTATTTATATATACAGGTGATCAAAACAAGACAGGTAACAGTACAAGTGCAGGAACAAAGTCGAACAGTGTGAGACCAAAAGGGGACACCAGGTTCTGCTATGACAAGATGGAATACTAATAAGCTAATAAGCTAACATTTGAAGCACAGGAGGGGCATCTTGCACATCAAAGGAGAAGGGGTAGGCAAAAATGTGAAAAGTGGCTCTGTGTGTCTTGAACTCTGCAAACCTGTGATCAGATTGCTCCTGTAGCTTCACAATGGCATCAGCATACTTCTCACCACTGAATGGCGTGCCTGCATCCATGAGTGCCTTGCATGCTGGGAAATGGCAGAGGTTTGTCTGAGAGAGCTGGGCTTTCCATAACACAAGTTTTGTGGAGAATGATCTCACGTTGTCATAGGCAGCGCTGACAAGCTAGCCCTGGTTTTGTAATTTCTTGTTCAGTACATTCAGCTCATGTGTGATGTCAACAAGGAAAGCTAAGTCCATGAGCCATTTGGGATCACTTAGCACAAGAACAGCCATCCCAGCCTTCTCCATGAAGGCTTTCACTTCTGCTCTCAACTCAAAAAACCTCTTCAAGACGTTTCCCCTGCTGAGCCAACGTACCTCAGTGAAGTAGAGCACATCCTCATATGCTGACTCTATTTCCTCCAAAAAGGCGCGGAACTCACGGTGCTTTAAACCCCTGGATCTGATATGGTTGATGCATTTCACAACGACAGACATCACATTGTCAAACTTCAGGCATTTGCTGCAAAGGGCCTGCTGATGGATAATGCAGTGCAGAGCAATGGCCTCCTCCACACCCTCCTCTTCCGGTTTCTTTTTGAACAAGTGCCACCACTCCATTTCTCCTCCCTGTCATCGACGGTGCTCCGTCGGTTGTTATTCCAGAAAACCTCTTCCATGGCTTCCAATGGCATCACCCAGCTGGCGGAATATCTCCTGAGAGGTGGTCTGGCCATGCATTGGAATCACTGTGAGCAACTCCTCCATCACTTCACAACTGTCGTCAACACCACGGACATAGATTGCGAGCTGCGCAGTGTCAATGATGTCTGTGCTCTCATCAAGAGCGACTGAGTATGCACAGAAACGTTTGGCTTTCTCACGCAGTTGATCATATCTGTTACCTGACAGGTCAGAAATGCGCTCTGCCATTGTGTTGCCTGCAAGGCCGATGTTGCTAAACTGACCCAGACTATAATTGCAGCCTGTAACATGCACTTGTTAACAAACTCGCCTTCTTTGAATGGCTTTCCCGACTTAGCAGCAATCATCTCACTCACCACGTGGCTAGCTTCGACTGCTGCAGCATTATCTTTGCTAGCTTTCTTGAAGAAATCTTGTCGCTTCAGTAAACATGTTTTAAGATTGGCGACCCGTTTCTCTCTCTCATCTCCCTGGTATTTTGTATACTCATCATCATCAGCATGTCTAGTCGAGTAATGACGTCTGATGTTGTATTCCTTGTGCGCCATAACTTTCCCGGTGCATATAAGACACGTGGGGCTGCTTCCTCTGTGCTCAACAACAAAACATGCCGTCTCCCACTTTACCTGAAATTGTCTGACCAACTTTTCTCTTCACGGCAGGTTTTGAGAAAGACATAACTGGGGCTTGCTGACAGGATATATTTTCCTTCCGCTTGGTGTCGCTCCGGAGTCAAGTTTCAGCCAAGTTTCAGCCGTCGCTGCTAATTCGCGCTGCCCATTGTGGTGCGTTCAAGTTGTGCCCGGAAGTCGGACTTTCTGAGCTCCGAGTTGGACATTTCAACCGGAAGTCTGAAATCCGAGTCGTTCCAATTTACAACTTCCAACGGAACGGGAACGCACCATGACTTGACGACAAACGCGACACCGGAAGCTGTCATGAGCCTGCGCCATGGTAGCTCATAAGTGAAAAATAAAGGCAAGCGCGGGCCGCACTAACGCTAAACTTTGATGTCGAGTAGAGGACCACAAAATAACGTCCCGCGGGCCGCGAGTTTGAGACCCATGCGCTGGACTAAAGGGTCAGACCCGCCAGCCAGCGGCCGGCGGGTCTTCTTATCCATGCACGTGACAGTACATTTTAATTTAATTTTTTTAACGTTCGAAATAAACTGAATAAACGAAACTAAATATATTCGTTGCGAAAATTCGCACCGCAGTTTACCTGAAGGGGCTGAGCTGTCCTCCCTCTGGGTCTCCACACCGTCGCTCTCCCTCTCGGTCTGTGTCTTCGTCCTCCATTCCATCCTCATCGCCCAGCTGAACATTACTACCTGACCTGTTGAAAGTGGCCCATCTGAGCGATGAAACGATACTGTGCGGCCATTAAATCGCGCTCCACCGTAAGCGTCGTCATTGTTGTCACCTCCTCTTTGCCGTGGAAGATCTCGGGAAGGACACTGCTTCCATATATTTCCACTTCTTTTTCTTGCCGACTCCCGTCCACTTCTGCCCTGCTCCTCTCCTCGCTGCTTCAGCTAACGTGGGCAAATTGGCTCAGCTGCCTACAGCGCAATCATCACCGTCTCACATAGGCGTTTCTAGCCCATTTTGGGGGGTGCTGCAGCACCCCTAAATTGAACCCCGGCACCCCTAAAATTGAAGAGATTTTTTATTTTTTACTGTATGTCCATGTTTAATAAGCTGAAGAAATGTCAAAACCATATCCAGTATATGGTTTAAACGTAATATTTTAACAACAAAAATACAGCACCCCCCCATGCTTCGAAAATGGTTTGATCCACCACCCCCAAATTTATCTTGCCTGGCCGGCCAGCACTCTGGCTGCTCAGCACCCCTAAAGCTCTGATCCTAGAATCACCCCTGCGGCGTCCCATCTTTCGTACATCCGTTGCTTTTGCGATCAATACCCACCATCCCCAATGCCGCGCTGTTCTGCGATCACCTGCCGCAACCCGTCCTTAAATTCCGCGTCTCTGTCATGAAGCGCTTTGCTTTGCGCGGACAAGTTTCTCGGCTGCCATTTTGCGTGACGTCGTTTGCACGTACGGTGGCTCTGAGTGGTCAAACCACTCTCTGAAGGCTTTTGACGGATGCGAAAAAAAACGCAGAAAATCAAACCCGCTCCGAAATTTTCTTGCCCGGTGCGGGATTGGATACGGGGTGTATTGCACCACAAGGCGACATCACTAACCGCTCGGCTAAAGGGTCAGACCCGTTAGCTAGGGGCTAACGTGTCTTATTAGTAGTTTACAGTCCAGTCGTCACCCTCCCCGGAAGTGCGCCCTCGCGCTTTGTTCTTCCCGCGCTCCGAAGAGACTTCTGAGGATCTGCACACTTCCGGATCCCACCGCTGCCACCAATGTAACCGGTTACTTTGTTGCCCGGTGCGGGATTCGATACGGGGTGTACTGCACCACAAGGCGACGTCACTAACCGCTCGGCTAAAGGGTCAGACCCGTTAGCTAGGGGCTAACGTGTCTTATTAGTAGTTTAGACTAACATAACTTGGCTAAGCTAGCTAACAAATATTACTTGTACACCAACTCCGTATTTGTCCATGAAACCATGACAAAATGTACAAGAGAGGCAATTAAGTGAAACCGTTTACTTATCTTTCTCTGGACTTCAATGTATTGTAGCGTGCATGGATAAGTAGCCACGTTGGTCCTTGACTAACGGGTCGGACCCTTTAGTCGACTGGTTAACTTTGGCGCTTGCGGAGTGGGAGACACGGGTTCGCGTCCCGGCTGTGGCGACGGTCTCCCGGACTGCCCCCCTGAATTCAGTATACTTTCCCGTCACAAAACCAATAACCACTACCGCTCAAACGGGGACAACTGGTTTGTGTACGTCACATCCTGCACTGCCCACATTCAGCACGACACGCGCATTTCGACCATGGATGGATTAGTGGAACCGGATACAGAGAATGAAAGCAATCCCACAGGCAAGGATCCCTTAAATCAAAGGCATGTTGATGTATTCTGCTGTTATACCAAAGATTCCCCCATTAGTTATAGCCGGATTAGATGTTTTAGATATAAAATGCAGTAAGGGATTTTTAAGAACTAGCTTTACTGCAGCCTGTTTTCCCTCGCCCTTGAAGAGGAAACATTAATTTTCGAGATTACACCAGAAGCTCTATAATCAAGATAAGGACCATCTTTCTTTTCCTGTCCCACCCAAAGCAAAAGGAGTGCATTTCAAGACAGTTAATGACATCTACCCATGTAATGATTTCATGCATCATAGATTCAATTTTGATTTGAACATTTATGGTTTCTGTGCACGGATCAGACACTGAACCAGCAGAACACCTGTTGACTGCGAGGTCACAGTGGTGGATCTAGAGATTTTTTCCTGGGGTGGCAAAGGGGTGGCAAGACTGTGTCCCAGAGGTGGCAGCTGCCACCCCTGTTGCCACCCTGTAGATCCGCGCCTGTGAGGGGGAGGGGGATTCTAAATCGGCGACTTCTGTTTGAGATGAGTTTGGTGCGGGTCTCATTGACCTTCACCATGCATGTACATAAAATATACTTTAAAAACATATTGTCTGATTTATAAATGGGGTGGCAACAGGGGTGGCAAGACTGTGTCCCAGAGGTGGCAGCTGCCACCCCTTGCCACCGTGTAGATCCGCCCCTGCGAGGTCACGCTTCTTGAAAACAAAACCCGTTTAATGGATTTGTTAATGAGATGAAAATATATAAGACATGTGCAAAATTGATAAAATCAAGAAAAGCCCAATGTCTTTCTGAGAATCTTGGCACTTTAATTCCTGATTGACCACTTTGTGTTTTTTTTTTTTAATTTTATTTTTGTGTTGGCTGATTTATTTTATTATTTTTGTTCATAACTTCCTTTGTGTGATTGTTGTATTTGCTCAGTGTTTGTATTTGCAACTGTTATTTTGGAAGTTGTGAAATGCCTTTTTGATTATTGAATAAAAAAAAAAAAGAAAGAACTGCGTACGGCGCCGCCGCTCAACCTTGCAACCAAATTTTCCCAGTGGCCACTCGAGGTATTGCAGCGAAAAATCCCCTGCGACCCAGAAAGCATTTTCCCCATAGACCACCATTGTAAAAGAGACGCCTGTAAAACTGTTGACAGGACACCTGCAGCTATAATCATGGTCAATTATTTTGCTTTGTATTGTATATTTTTAAACCATGGGGTTTTAATCTTTTAAGAAAATTTTGAGCGTCACACATTTAATTTCCTGCATTCTGGTGAATTTGTATGCACCAATTTGCTCTTTTTCTACATCAATTTATTGTGGCAATGTTTTATTTACGTAAAAGAAAAACAACTTTCAGATAGCCTATAGTGACACAAAAAGGGAAATAATGAAGTAGACTGTCATTATGTATTTCAAATATTTATTCTCCTTCAGCTATTGCTCACAAACAGTTGGATTCACAAAAATAACAATACTTCACTTTGAAAGTAGTAGATGCATTTGAACTAATACCATACCCTTGGCACAAATTGGTTTGTAGATGTACCTACTACGTTATCTCATGTGCCCGAAATTATCAGTTCAAGTTCATTTAAGCTAACATAAACGTCTAGGGGCTACTGTTAGCAAGCTAGCTAGCTAGCTAGCTAGTTCGTGAGGGGGTCTGAACTGATAACCCCAAACACAAGTTATAAACTAGATAAGGCTATAATTCATCCGGAAATACGTAAGAAAAACTAACTCAGAAACCCCAAAGGTAAGAAAGGGTGGTGTACTGGGCTAGACAAGCAAGCTGGCTAGCTACGTTACTTACACTTGCTTACACCATCATTCATGCTCCGGTCTACTGGTTGTCAGGAGCAACCGCAAGACAGCAACGAGGTCGGCAATCCCAGTGGCAAGGTTAAAATGGTATGGTCCAAGCGTAGGGGTGTATGGAAATCGTCGGAAAACAAGTATGAATGACATTTTAAGTAGTTCGACTGTCTGTGTTGTTATTTTACCTTTTTTGGCGAGGGAGTTCACATTATCATTCATGGTATATTTTTTGGGGGGGACAAATTCACCTCTTCTAAATATTGAGGGGGACATGCCCCCCTGACCCCTCCATAAGTTACGCCCCGAGTCTTATCCAACAAACATCTGTTTCACAGCTATGCATGTTGAGTGATTTACACCTGTACCGGTCCAGTTCACCCACAGTCTCCTACTGTTGGACACTAAATTATTGTAGCGAATTCAGGGGGCAGTCCGGTAACCGCTGCACCCGGGACTCGAACCCGAGTCTACCACGCCACAGGCGACTGGTGCTCCCTATGCCCACATGCCTCTGGGGACACGCGCTTCTGATGGCCTCACGGTCTGTCCATCCCACTTCTGACACCAATATAGTGAATTCGAGGGGCAGCCCGGGTAACTGCCACAGCCGGGGCACGAACCCGTGTCCTAGATCTCCGACACGACCCTGAGGCCCCGGGGGTCCCCTCTCTCCAGGAGGGCCTGGAAGACCTGGGAGTCCAGGTTTCCCTATGGGCCCTGGCAAACCTATTAAGCCTGTCTCACCCCTGTCTCCCATGAGACCTGCAGCCCCGCACATGCCCACACTGTCTGGAAAATCATACGTGCCTACCGGGCCTTATTATATTTCATTGGTCCATTTGTCACAATGGAGACTTGTCATTTTGCTGCCTATGCAGGCCGGACCAGGACCAGGACGGCCTCGCCTTTCACTCACACACCCCATAACTGTGACCACACAAACACATGGAAAACATACAAGCTCCACAAAGATGGGCTGGGATCAAACACAAGACCTTCTTTCTATGAAGAAACAGAAGTACGAAACCACCGCCAAGTACCAGCACACACCAACATTTGCAGTGCCTTGCTCAAGAACAACTCCTACAGTATAGGGTTGGCATCTCAACAAAAGAAATCTTGTTCGATATTTGGAACAGAAATGTAGGCGAGTTTATAGTGAATTTGAATGTCGGGCGTCCGGGTAGCGTGGCGGTCTATTCCGTTGCCTACCAACATGGGGGTCGCCGGTTCGAATCCCCGTGTTACCTCCGGCTTGGTTGGAGTCCCATAATTGGCCATGTTTGCAGGTGGGAAGCCGGATGTGGGTATGTGTCCTGGTCGCTGCACTACCGCCTCCTCTGGTCGGTCGGGGCACCTGTTCGGAGGGGGGGGGACTGGGGGGAATAGCGTGATCCTCCCACGCACTACGTCCCCTGGCGAACCTCCTCACTGTCAGGTGAAATTAGCGGCTGGCGACTCCACATCTATCGGAGGAGTCATGTGGTAGTCTGCAGCCCTCGCCGGATCGGCAGAGGGGGTGAAGCAGCGACCGGGACGGCTCAGAAAATAGGGTAATTGGCCAAGTACAATTGGGGAGGGGAAAAAAATCCCCCCGAAAAAAATAATTTTAACGTCAAAACGCCTCAAATTGCAAGGCTAAATACAGGCTTGACCAGGGGCCCTGTAACGAGTTGTCCAACGTGTACTTCTGTTTGTATGGGGAAGGAGGAGACGGGACATAAGCAGAGACAGAAGTCTCTCAGAAGAATTTAGTAGAAGGTGCACGACCGCACAATTGGGCTTGTTGTCGTTTCCCTCCATACACACACACACACACACACACACACACACACGTTTTTGTTCATTCATTTCTCAGTTCATTTCCGAAACGTGTCAATATTCAAATTTAGTTTCGACATTCAAATGTACAGTGACAGCCCCGCTCCGTAGTTCTCGAGTGGCCAAATGCCTTGCTCCTCCCTCAGGTCACCTGGGATTTAGGGATTTTAACAAAACCAGTCCTGATTCACTTTCTGTCCTTCGGTCATAAACACAACATTGTACATGGGTTCACAGGTTATTGTTGTGACCAGAGCGGTTTTCATGACGCCCCCTCAGGCCAGACTTACCGACCATCCAGCCAGCCTCCAACCACCCAGCCCTGGCAGTGTCCCTCCTCCCCTGGCTGACCTTGTGGTCTGGCCTCCGATATGTCAGAAATAAACCCCGTCCTGCCCTTGGCTGAAGCCCTACACCCTGTCATTACAGGGAGGCAAACTCCATTTGGAGGTGGAGTGTGTGGGGAAGTGTGCAAAACAGAAAAGTTAGAGACTGCAGCTCTATGTACACAGAGAGAGACAGACAGACAGAAAGAGAGAGAGCGAGAGAGAGAGACAGACAGAGCAAGAGACAGAAAGAGACAGAGAGGAAGACAGAGCAAGAGAGACAGACAGAGACAGAGAGGAAGCTAGAGAGACAGAGAGAGCGAGATAGAGTAAGACAGACAGAGACAGAGAGAAAGACAGAGCAAGAGAGACAGACAGAGAGGAAGCTAGAGAGACAGAGAGAGAGCGAGATAGAGTGAGACCGACAGAGAGCAAGAGCGACAATGAGAGACAGAGCGAGAGAGAGAGAGCGAGAGACAGACAGAGAGAGAGAAAGCAAGCGAGAGCGACAGTGACAGAGAGCTAGAGAGAGACAGACAGAGAACGAGAGCGAGGGAGAGAGAAAGACAGAGCAAGAGACAGACAGAGACAGGAAGCTAGAGAGACAGAGAGAGTGAGATAGAGTGAGACAGGCAGAGACAGAGAGAAAGACAGAGCAAGAGAGACAGACAGAGACAGGAAGCTAGAGAGACAGACAGAGAGCAAGAGCGACAATGAGAGACAGAGCGAGAGAGAGAGAGCGAGAGACAGACAGAGAGAGACAAAGCAAGCGAGAGCGACAGTGACAGAGAGCTGGAGAGAGACAGACAGAAAGAGAACGAGAGCGAGGGAGAGAGACAGACAGAGAGCAAGAGCGACAATGAGAGACAGAGCGAGAGAGAGAGAGCGAGACAGACAGAGAGAGACAAAGCAAGCGAGAGCAACAGTGACAGCTAGAGAGAGACAGACAGAAAGAGAACGAGAGCAAGGGAGAGAGACAGACAGAGAGAAAGCTAGAGAGAGCGACAGTGACAGAGCGCTAGAGAGAGACAGACAGAAAGGGAACGAGAGCGAGGGAGAGAGACAGACAGAGACAGACAGAGAGAAAGCAAGCGAGAGCGACAGTGACAGAGCGCTAGAGAGAGACAGACAGAAAGAGAGCGAGGGAGAGAGACAGACAGAGAGGAAACTAGAGAGACAGAGAGCGAGATAGAGTGAGACAGACCGAGAGAAAGCAAGCGAGAGCGGGAATGGATATCAGATATTTGTTTATGAGGCTTTTCCAGGCGACTTGTTCGCCGCTGGTCTCTGCTCATTAGCGATGAGCGGAGATGCAGTTTGTCATGTTGGTGTTGGGAGGATTGCTTCCTTCTCCCAAAACGGAGCCCAAAATAGTTCAGCCATGAGGAAAAACAACACAAGATGTTAAATTACACCGTACGTCCGTCTACACAGCTCTGTCCGTCCCATCTGTCCAATCTATATCTGCAGATCTCTGCCTAATCTATATGGTCTATATGTACGTGTCTCTGTCCATCTAATCTACATCTCTATTTACACATCTCTAATTGCCCTCTACCTCCATACATACTCTACATCGCCCTTTCTGTCCAACGTATATCCGTTTAATCTGCATCATGCCTCGGTCCTAGCATGTCTCTCTAGATCTGTGTCCACACACACCTCCGTCTGTCTCATCCACAGCTCTACCCACGTATCTCCGCCTGCGATACATGAGCAGAACAGACCCCCCACCCCCCACCCCCCACAGCAAGCATCCAGCCTGCTTAAGTGTCCTTGACTGAGAGACACTGAACCTCCGCCAGCTCCCGGGGTGCTATTCTGTCCCGAGCCCTGACCCCCCCCGATCTCTCGGGGTAAAGGGAGCAAAAAAAGATTTCCCCTCCGGAGGATCAGCAAACCAGCGCGTTGTTTTTAATTGGCCCTCAGAGTGCAGAGGTCAGCCACCCAGAATGACTAATCATGAACACTTTGCATGTGTGATGACAGAACGGCGTGGAGGAGGAAGCGTGCTGCCAAGCGTCGCCGCTGTACGCTCTCCGAGGGTACCCAACCGTGAAGGGGCGGGGGGGGGGCGAGGACAGACTGCCACGCACAGCACAGGAACCTCGCCAAGCACTCGCTAACCACCGATTACTTCTTCTTCTACTCGCACAGATCTCTATATCGATATATCACTCGCTGTCTCTCTCCATCTATATATCTGTCTCTACCGATGTCCATCTGCCCGTCCATCCATTGCTCCATTCATCCATCAATCTATCTTGCTAGTTATATCTACCGCCCCATCAATCAATCAATCATCTATAGCTATCACTTTCAGGATATTAGTATATCTATATCTTTTTTTGGGGGGGGTGGGGTTTCCCCCCCTTTTTCTCCCCCAATTGTATCCAGCCAATTACCCTACTTTCCGAGCCCTCCCGGTTTCTGCTCCACCCCCTCTGCCGACCCGGGGAGGGCTGCAGACCAGACTCCTCCCATACATGTGGAGTCGCTAGCCGCTTCTTTTCACCTGACAGCGAGGAGTTTCGCCGGGGGGACGTAGTGCGTGGGAGGATCACGCTATTCCCCCCTCCCGAACAGGCGCCCTGACTGACCGGAGGAGGCGCTAGTGCAGCGACCAGGACACATACCCACATCCGACTTCCCGCTCGCAGACACGGCCAAGTGCGTCTGTAGGGACGCCCGACCAAGCCGGAGGCAACACGGGGATTCGATCCGGCGATCCCCGTGTTGGTAGGCAGCGGAATAGACCGCCACGCCACCCGGATGCCCCAGTATATCTGACTATAGCCATCTATCTACCTATTTACCTACTATCCCTACTCCATATCTGTGTATCCATCCATCTTTGTGTCAACCCATCTATCCATGTGTGTGTATGTGTATGTATTTAGATATGTATCCACACACCTCCATCCATCCATCCATCCATCCATCCATCCATCCACCCATCCATCCATCCATCCATCCATCCATCCATCTCAGTCTCTCCGGTGTCTCGTGGTTGCTGAGGGGCACTCGGCTCCATTTCTCACCGCCGAATAACGGTCGCCTGCCTTCCCTCTGCCTCCTGGGTTTCGGGTTCGGTGCCAAACGAGACCGATAAGGCTGCTAAATAGAGACGGATCGACCCGGAGTTTTCCAAGCCGAGTCATCCGGCCCGGTGACAGCGCTATCGATCCCTCCGCGTCCGGCGGGCCAGCTGTTGAAGGTGGAAGGGCGGGGGGACGCTGACCTACGCCGTCTCTGTGAAGACACGACTTGAAATGAGCAGGAAGCCGAGCTGGAAAGCCAAGGAAAAAAAAACCAGAAACCCTCCAACATCCATCTGCACTTACTCTGAAGAGCATACGCTTACACCCACATCATTCATCCACCCCCCCCACCCCCACCCACAGCCCGCCTACAGCCAGCGTGCACGGTGCACCAAAACGGAGAGACAGGACGGGAGAGGAGAGAACACCTGAGAGAGTTTACCGGTTGACGGGCCACGGCGAGGTCAGGGGTCAGGGCGGCTCCGCGTTGGGATTCCTCAAGCTCAGCCAGAGGGGAGTTTTGGACACGACCCCGCTCGATGGACAGTCGATTCCCCCGCCGCCACATCTCCGTTGGTCCTGCAGGAATTTCGCCCCGACGTGTCAGGAGTTTGCCTGTTTACCCACTCAGAGCAAACAGACGTGTTCTCCTGGTCGGCGCGCCTCCTTTCGCTTGCACCCATGACTCAGCAATCGGTGGAGGAGATTACAGCTGGGGTCAGCGCGGTCGCCTCACAGCAAGAAGGTCCCGGGTTCGAGCCCCGGGGTGGTCCGACCTTGGTGGGTCGTCCTCTGTGTGGAGTTTGCAGGTTGTCCCCGTGTCTGGGTGGGTTTCCTCCGGGGGCTCCGGTTTCCTCCCACAGTCCAAAGACCTGTAGGTCAGGTGACCCGGCCGTACTAAACTGTCCCTAGGTGTGAGTGATAGCCTGGCGTCTCCCCGCCTGCCACCCAATGACTGCTGGAAATAGGCTTCAGCATCCCCGCGGCCCTGAGAGCAGGATAAGCGGTCCAGATAATGGATGGATGGATTACAGCTGGTCACCACGACGGTGTTTCCTGTTGAGGCTTTGTGGAGATGCAGAGCCCCATCACACACACACACACACACACACACACACACACACACACACACACACACACACACACACACACACACACACACACACACACACACACACACACACGTGTGTGGTGGGGGGTCTGCTAAATAAATTCAAAATACAACATCAAAGGGCATCCGGGTGGCGTGGCGGTCTATTGTGTTGCCTACCAACAAGGGGCTCGCCGGTTCGAATCCCCGTGTTACCTCCGACTTGGTCAGGCGTCCCTACAGACACAATTGGCCGTGTCTGCGGGTGGGAAGCCGGATGTGGGTATGTGTCCTGGGTATGTGGGTATGTGGGGGGAATAGCGTGATCCTCCCACGTGCTACGTCCGCCCCTGGTGAAACTCCTCACTGTCAGGTGAAAAGAAGCGGCTGGCGCCTCCACATGTGTCGGAGGAGGCATGTAGTAGTATGCAGCCCTCCCCGGATCGGCAGAGGGGGGAGGAGCAGCGACCAGGATGGCTCAAAAGAGTGGGGTAATAAGCCGGAGAAAATTGGGGGAGAAAAGGGGCAGGGGGGGGGGGACAAAATGCAACACTGAAAAAGCTCATCATTTCAACAGCTGGCCGTCATCTATTTCCACGTCAACGCCACAGCTCCTCCCGAGTGTCCCACGGCTCCTCCCGAGTGTCCCACGGCTCCTCCCGAGTGTCCCACGGCTCCTCCCGAGTGTCCCACAGCTCCTCCCGAGTGTCCCACAGCTCCTCCCGAGTGTCCCACGGCTCCTCCCGAGTGTCCCACAGCTCCTCCCGAGTGTCCCACGGCTCCTCCCGAGTGTCCCACGGCTCCTCCCGAGTGTCCCACAGCTCCTCCCGAGTGTCCCACAGCTCCTCCCAAGTGTCCCATGGCTCCTCCCGAGTGTCCCACGGCTCCTCCCGAGTGTCCCACAGCTCCTCCCGAGTGTCCCACGGCTCCTCCCGAGTGTCCCACGGCTCCTCCCGAGTGTCCCACGGCTCCTGGATGGAAGCTTCTCTCCAAAGCGGCAGTGTTTTCATCCCCGTCGGTGGCCCAAGAGGGAGTAGAGCCCCCAACCCAAGCAGCGTTCGCGCAACCCTCTACCATTTAAGCTGCGGTGCCATACAAAGGCAAACGGGCCGTGCTTTGAAGGTCAAAGGTCACGACTAAGCTTTCAATTTCCCGTCAGCACGGTACTCCAACAGCACTCGGTTCGGCGTGTTCTCGGACGCGGTGGCAGAGTGGGGGGTGTGGAGCAGCTGAGCTGTCACTCAGCGCGGATCAACCAGTCCCACACCTCAAACGAAGACGTGCCAGAAGCGGGGGGAGGCTGAACGCCGTGGGGGGCGGGACTCTCTCCCCACCGAAGGAGACTTTTAACGAGCGCTTATCCAGCGGCCCCTGATGGGCTCTGCATCTGGCAGCCGAACGGTTCGCTGTCCGCCAAGCCAAGCGACGAGTACGGTGACGTCAACGGGTGGCTGGAGAAACTCTGATCTCGGCGGTACCTCTTTTGAGACGGCGTCCCAGAAACACATCCCCCGTCCTCTCCGCTAAGCTGCGTCTCCAGCGGCGGAAATGACGTCCCCCCCAAAAAATAACAAATGTTCCTCGGAGGTCAAGTGCGCGGCTAAAAAGCAGGAAATCTGGCGTCCGGGTGGCGTGGCGGTCCATTATACCGTTGCCTACCAGCACAGGGATCGGCGGTTCGAATCCCCGTTACCTCCGGCTTGGTCGGGCGTCCCTACAGACACAATTGGGCGTGTCTGCGGGTGGGAAGCCGGATATGGTTATGTGTCCTGGTCGCCGCACTAGCGCCTCCTCTGGTCGGCCGGGGCGCCTGTTCCTCCCACGCGCTATACGTTCCCCTGGCGAAACTCCTCACCGTCAGGTGAAAAGGAGCAGTTTGCGACTCCGCGTGTATGGGAGGAGGCATGTGGTAGTCTGCAGCCCTCCCCGGGTGGGCGGAGGGGGCGGAGCAGCGATACAGTTGGGGAGGGGGGGAATCTACGTTAGTCATTTTCTCCTCTTCATCTGCTCCAACAATTTGTCGTTGTTTCATCAGGAGTTGGAGGGTGGAGGTGCCCCTCGTACACGTTAAACACGTCTGAGCGTCCTGACCACCCCAGCTAGAAACAGGGCCCGTTTCCAGTGGCGGAAGAAGTATTCAGAACCTTTACTTAAGTAAAAGTAGCAATACTATAGTGTAAAAATACTTTGTTATAAGTAGAAGTCCTGCATTCAAAATCGTGTTAGCATCAAAATATACTTAAAGTCACAAAAGTACTCCATCCAATCCATCCATTCATTATCCGAACCACTTATCCTGCTCTCAGGGTCGCTCATTATGCAGAATGGTCCATTTCAGAACCACATATCATATTATCGGACTGTAATTATTGATGCAATAATGTGCTCATCACTTTAATGTTGCAGCTGGTAAGTATGGAGCTAATTTTCAATTACTTTATATACTGCTGGGTAGCTTAGCCTATAAAAATATATCATTATTAGTCGAGTTATAATTTGGATTAGTAATCTAAATCTGCAAAGTAACTAGTAACTAAAGCCGTCAAATGCAGTGGAGTAAAAAGCACCATATTTCCCTCTGAAATGTAGCGGAGTAAAAGTATAAAGTAGCATAAAATGGAAATACTCAAGCAAAGTACAAGTACCTCAAAATTGGACTTAAGTACTGTACTTGAGTAAATGTACTCGGTTACATTCCACCACTGCCTGTTTCCAATTACCTCCCTCTGTAATGGCGCTATTGTCTCCCTTTACAACGAAGACTGGCACCGCCGCGCCCAGGGAGCTGCCTGGGGGGGGGGGGGCAATCCAGGGGGAGCTGAAGGAGACCGGTCGCTACCTCCAAACGCCGGGTGTGGAGGCGCCGCAAAAACACACCGTGAATATAAAAGGACTCTCGGGTCAGCGGGAGACTCGAGGGAATGAAACGAGTCTGCCACCGGGTCGGGTTTCACAAGCCCTCTGCTGCCGTCTGGGTCGGTTCTGCGGAGCTGATGGACCGAGGAGGGCTCCTAGCTTCTACCGTCAGCTCCCCAAAATGCCAAACACTTGCTGATCAAAGCCGGCACAGGGCCCGGTTGACCTTGTAAAAAAAAAAATGGGCTGTCTAGACAAGAACAGGGGTACGTTTGTTGAGGACACACGTGAACACACACACACACACATACATACATACATACATATACAGAAACACATAAATCATATGAGCCACGGGCACTTCCCCAGTGAAACAGGAGCCGGGGTGGCGGTGTCGGGTGTTTTAACAGTAAGGCCGTGGCCGGGCCTGCTGTGGTCATAATGGAAACCGTAGAAAGCTCGCTGTGAAGACTCCACTCCACTCCCAGAGACACAAAAAAATAAATCTATAAACATGAATAATCCATATTATCTGCCTTTGATCGCACAAGGCAGGAGAAATCCGTGCCGCCGGAATGTCAGGCGAGCTGGAGCATTTCTCACCACGTTCAAAGAGCCGGGGCAAATCCATCGGTTACACAACCCAGAGCTCTGCGCTGACGCCGGGCACGGAGTCTCCGCGGAGGCCCGTTCTCCTTTGATCCGTAACCTCCTTGTCCCGTTTTCAAGGAAAACTGCCAGGGAACACCTTATGACACCCGCCTTTGAAGCGTTATCCCATTTCCACGCCGCCGCGTCCGACACCGGCCCCGCAACCGCGGAGACGTGCGTATCCGAACGAGGCCGTGTCCTTATCGGCGCGCGGCGCCGGCTCGCCTGCCCAACCGAATCAATGCCGAGACGACTTCTGAAGAAACTTTGAAGTTTCGCCATCTGACGTGGGGGGTGGGGGGGGGGGTGGCTCGCACGCCGCCAAATCAGCCACGTCTAATGCCGAGCGACAGCTACCCAGCAACGGGCACGGCGGCCCAGCGGTTGGCGCTGTCACCTCACAGGGAGAAGGTTCCTGGGTTCGAATCCCTTGGGGGAGGGGGAGTCATCCCAGGTCGTCCTCTGTGTGGAGTTGGCATGTTCTCCCCGTGTCTGCGGCGGGTTTTCTCCGGGTGCTCCGGTTTCCCCCCACCATCAAAAAGACACGCATGTTAGGGTCAGTATTCCTGTCTGTGCCCCCGAGCAAGGCAACGGGACAAGAACTGGAGTCGGTCCCCGGGCGCGGCAGGGCGGCCGCCCACTGCTCCTAGCTACACAGCTAGGATGGGTTAACCTGCAGAGAGGACTTTCCCCACCGGCATCGATAAAGTATCTCAAAATCCATCCACCCATCATCCGACCCGCTCCTCCTGCTCTCAGGGTGGCGGGGATGATGGAGCCTATCCCAGCAGCCACTGGGCGGCAGGCGGGGAGACACCCTGGACAGGCCGCCAGGCCATCACAGGGCCGAGACACACACATTCACACCTAGGGACACTTAGTACGGCCGAGTCACCTGACCTACATGTGTTTGGACTGTGGGGGGAAACCGGAGCCCCCGGGGGAAACCCACGCAGACCCGGGGAGAACATGCAAACTCCACACAGAGGACGACCCCGGATGACCCTCCAAGGTCTGACTACCCCGGGGCTCGAACCCGGGACCTTCTTGCTGTGAGGTGACCACGCTAACCACCGCGCCACCGTGATCACTTCCTCCTTAACGAGACAGACGGGTGGTGCTGAAGGTGCGGAGGTCTCCGCTCAGGTCACTGAACACGCAGCATCGCTCGGCGGGAGGAGAAAACGAGATGACTCAATTCATGATTTAATGACTCCATCATGTGGCGGACCCTCGACGCTACGAAAGGGGCTTTACCGATCGTACGAAGACCCCCCCCGGTTTCTGGACACGCCGGAGCGAAGGGAGTCGTTTCCCGCCTCGGGCCCGGGCGGGCGGGTGGGCGCTGGAGCGGCGGGCGTAAGGAAACGTGTTTTTCCTTCTCGAAACGCGGAGGTCAGGGAAGAAAACGAGCATCGCCGGCTGGCGTTGTCATGGAGACCACAGGGGAGCGGAGATGAAATGTCGGAGGGATGAATGTGACGTTAGCTCTTCGTTTCAGCTCATCTGGAAAAAACAAACACACACACAAACACACACACAAACACACACACAACACCAAAAAAACCAACAACACCGCTTTGCCGCCGCGTCTCGTCACGTCCCACTGACTGACAACAGTACAACCACCTTCAGCGCACACATCATACATGCCTCAACTACACAATAAGCAGTGTGTGTGTGTGTGTGTGTGTGTGTGTGAGACTTTGTTGCTCATCTGCCTCCCTCGGAGCCGACTCGACAGCTCAGCCCCTTCCTCGACACCGCCGCATCACTCCATCTCCGTAACGCCGTCCTGGCGAGAGGACCGCCGCGGGGGTGGGGGGGTGGGGGTGGGGGAAGAACCAGAGACCAGTGGTGCTGCTGAAAATACTGGACATTTATTCAAACCCCGAGGCTGTGACACAACCCACAAAACCACACAAACAAACAAACAAACGAACGTCATCGTGGAAAAAGACGGGATGACGGTACAAAAGAGACGTGGTTACACAGTACCGCACCGCCGTCGCAGCAGAAAGCGTCGAGGTGAATGGCGTGATGGAGCAGCGATCCCGAGCGGACCGGCGACCCCCAGGAGGCACATATCACGGACACTGGTGTGGGGAGTCACCGGCCACGCCTACATGCACACAGTCAGTAACAGACCTGCTGAAGCATCTGGTCCCCCCCCCCCATTTTTTCTCCCCGGTTGTACACAGCCAACTACCCCGCTCTTACCCACATCCGGCTTCCCACCCGCACACACGGCCAACGGTGCCTGTAGGGATGCCCGACTGAGCCGGCGGAGGCGACACGGGGATCCGAACCGGCGAAGTAATAGCAGCCGTGCTGGTAGGCGGTGGAACAGACCGCTACGCTACCCGGACACCTAATGTCTCCTTCATCCATATAGATGGTTCGGCAGGGGGCGTCCGGGTAGCGGGGCGGTCTATTCCCCCGCCTACCAGCACGGCAAGCATTACTTCGCCGGTTCGAATCCCGGTGTTACCTCCGGCTCGGTCGGGTGTCCCTACAGACACAACTGGCCGTGTCTGCGGGTGGGAAGCTGGATGTGGGTGTGTGTCCTGGTCGCTGCACTGGCGCCTCCTCTGGTCAGTTGGTCGGGGTGCCTGTTCAGGGGGGAGGGGGAACAGCGTGATCCTCCCACGTGCTACGTCCCCCTGGTGAAACTCCTCACTGTCAGGTGAAAAGAAGCGGCTGGCGACTCCACATGTATGGGAGGAGGCATGTGGTAGTCTGCAGCCCTCCCCGGACTGGCAGAGGGGGTGGAGCAGCGACCGGGACGGCTCGGGAGAGTGGGGCAACTGGCCAAGTACAACCGGGGGAGGAAAAGGGGGAAAAAACAAGAAAGAGACATTAATTCTGGCTAACAGCCAGAGCACACATGTATTTACTTGACAGCCGCGTGAGGATGCTAAAGAGGAAGACGTGATGAGCTAAAACCCTCCATCGAAACTCGCACAAGTCAGGACACACTGTAAACACTCTGTAGACGCAGCCGCCGCGCCCGGTCCTCGCTCACCTCTCGGACGTGTGCTTGCCCACCGACATCCGACTGACCCATCTGCACGGCCAGTCGAAGACGGCGAACCGCCTTAACCGTGTCACGTGGACAGGGACTGTGACCCCACGCCGTTTCGAACAACGCCGTTTGCACGACGACGCGTTTCTGTCCGAGTCTGGCCTTGACCACATTAACGGCGGACGCCGCCGCAAATGAACAGTCCTGCTGGACCGCCACGCCACCCCTGCCGTGTGCGAGACACTACACCCCCGAGGACATCAGGGACCAGTGCGGGGGTGTAAGGGACGAACGGAAGATTAGAATGAGGGGGGGAAATAAGGGGGGAAGGAGACGGTATTGGCCCAATTCTTGCGTCTGCTGTCGGGAAGTGCCGTTAAGACAGACGGCGACCCCTACCTCTGAGCCCCTTCCACATGTTCGTTTCCTGTCTAAGTGACTTCATTGGGGAAGGATCCTCTAATCCTCGCATCGTCTGCCGGCGTTGCTGCCAGTCAGCCGGCGCAGGACCGCCGTCCCCTGTAGATAAACGCCGAATAGGAAATTGCACGATTATGCAAAACACTGAAAGATGGCACATGTTCCAGCTGCTGGGAGATTGGTCGCCATGTGAATAAAACATGTCGGCAGACGGGGGGGGGGGGCAGACACGGAAACAGGTGGCGAGACTCCCGTACCGACCACACCGATAAATCATTCCGAGCCTGATGTTCCCTTTTAAGTTTGGCGGGCTACCATAATATGTTCAACCGTATATCTAAATGACCTTGAGCTGAGCAACGCACATTTTATTGCGGGCCGCTGTGATTGTTCTCCCCCCCCTTTTGGCCCCGCCCCACCTTTACGCCCAGCCAGTCGGCCAGCCCCTTTCGCCGTATTACCGAGAGGATAAACCTTGTCAACCGGGTCGGAGTTTTTTTACCCGCATCTTAGCCGACGGGCGGGTGGGCCGCCTCCCAGCTCGGCCACGGTCCAGCAAACAAACAGCGTGGGTCGAAATCTCCCCACCAGACGAGCGGCGAACACAGAAATAAAACATGACATCATCGGCGTATACAAGTAAAAAATAGAGTCGGGTGCAGAAAATAGTCCCTTTTGATTTTTTT
>JAJHIY020002049.1:367500-377500 GCA_022114975.2 Lampris megalopsis
CTGATGTATGGCTGGTGTCAGAAGCTCCAGAGTCCACATCATAAAAAGGATGCTGGAACTAGTCCTGGGCAATAATTCAATGTTATCATTTATCCTCTTTCATACTGTATTGTACGGGGATGAAATACAGACCGTGTCATATCATCGTGATACACAATTTTATTGTCCGAATAAACGATAAAGGGAACCTCAACAAAAAATGTCTCACAAAATGTGATCTGAACTATCTGAGGGAGTATTATTGGGAAACTAGCCTTGGTTCGGTATTATACTTTACATTGCCAAACCATTCAATGTAATGAGCCTTGGTTGGATTCTTAGACATGGTATTTTTGTATATGTAGGCAGATATCGGGATATAGATTGATATCATGTAAAATTCCCCATGGTGCTTTGCCCAAACATCCCCACCTTTTAGGGTTTCTGACTAGGAGAAAGAGGAACACCAGAGGCCAGCAGAGCCCTGTAATCGTTCCCATTCCTTGACTACGTCAACCAGGGGCCATTTTTTAGGGAATCAATTTGATTAACCTCTTCCTGTTCAGAATCTTTGAGCGACTCCAAAATCCCTATCAGTCGTTTCCTTCCCTTCAACCTCTAAGTAAAACCCGCCATACAAGAATCCATCCTTAGCAATGACACTGGGACATAGGGAGAACCTCTTTGGATTCCCAGGGCCATCGTCAATAACATCTCCAAAACTGACTAGTTTTCCATCCTCAGAAATTACAAGTCTTGGATTTACTGTATCCGGGTCCGGAGGGATGTTGACCATAGATTTCTGGGTGCGTTTTATGAATGAACTGTGGGAAATTCTCCAGCTTCTTCTTGAATATGTTCTCGTGGTGAACCACTGTGGTCCTCACTGTCTGCACTCTCAGTTCCTGGGTGGGGAAAAAAGGACATCATCAGGGATTGGGGGCTCTGTGGAAGGTGAAGATGACCTTTGGTAAACAGGAGCCACTCAAGCTCCGCATGCCCCCTTTTCAATGTCAAGATCTCCTTCATCTCCCTGATGACGCTGTTGACCCAGCAGAGTGGCTTTCCATTTCCTCTCAATGATCTCCTCAGCTCAGCTTGCGGTGGTGGACGCCTACGTGTTGGCTGACATCTCTTTCCTTTCTCTTTCATACCGTGTCACTGTGCACAGGATCTCAAGAATCTTCTCCCATGTCTCATGGATTGCCAGTTGAACGCCTGTGTTGGTCCCAGCAAGTTCGGTCTTCCTCTTTTCACACCCTTCCTCAAGGAAGATGCTGTTATGCGCTCGGCGGTCCACTTTGGTGTAAATCTGGCACAAATTAATTTTGTCTCTCTGACAGAATTGCTCAAGGGGTCTCTAATGCCTGCAGCTTACCCCATCCTCTGAGTTTTCTACAGGGTTGGCTGACATTTCTTTTGAAGGCAAAAGGTAAATGACATGGCTCCGGGCGATTTTTGCAGCATGACTCCACAGCCTTTTTAAATTGTAACATGCTGATGAATCTTGAACCATGAGCCCATAATGAGACTTTTATACACAGGGTCTGTCTCAGGCCGGCTTTACACGATGAAACTCTCACGCAACTTTAATTGCTTGAAACTTAGGTGAAACTAAGTTGTGATTGAGTGCATGGTGTAAAGCCCTCTGCGACGCACTTGAAATTTAAGCATTAATGCACCCATAGCGCTCTCCCTATTCTGATACGAAATAAGATACAAAGATGCAAATGTAGTCACAATGATATTTCCCGCTTGATATAATCTAGCAAGAAACAATACGACAGACGAAAAATGACCAATCTAGCTAGCCAATCTTAGTGAAATAAACTATTAAGTCATGTTGCACGAGACTTTGATTATTTTTGCATTGCCTCATGTGGCCGTTGTGTTTCATGCAATTTGCACCCTGCAACTAGTTGCGTTAAAGTTTTACCGTGTAAAGCCGAAAGGGTGCGGAAATCCAACTCGGAGGTAGACGGCAAATAAACAGGTTACGTTTAGCTCGCTACAACAGGCCAACATTTCACCGTGCCCCAATTTTCAAATGAGCTTTGGAATAAATATGTCATTAGGGGGGGGAAATTAATTAAAATGTAAGCGCAGTGATATTCAGCCGGTTTTTCAGAACAAATCAGGTTCTCCTTTTCCAAATGTGCAGCATACTTAATTCTGTTAGCGTCTCTCGAGTGCACCGCCGGCCGAGACAGATGGAGCGTACATATTTTTTGAGTTACTTCTGTCACGTGCCTGAGCACACAATTAATTCCATAATCACCGAGCTGCCACGCGGTCATATGAAAGCTGTATAAGAGCTGTCGCTCACAGCTCGGTTCAGGCAGCGTCCCCCGGTGCCGTCTTCGGGACAGAACGACGATGAAATTCACGAATCACGGTGACGTGCGACGACGCGTCCGCTTGGCAGACCACGTAAGCCCCGTCCAAAAAACGTGAAAGTGGAAACTGAAAAGGGCCAGGTTGCGTTTTAAGTCGGCGCGCCGCACCAAAAAGCACCAGTCAGGCGATGGGCTCCTCAGCACCTGCTACCTTTAACGATTACATGTTACTTGCACACAAATCTTGACAAGCTCTCAACCCTCACAAATCATAGCGCCAATCTCTGCTTCACACAACGAACCGCGTTCTACAACTGCGGTGGCTCTGGCGAGCCCCCCGACCGTGCAAAGCCGTAAGGCGACTGTAAAGTCTCACGACTCCAGCAGCGGGCCGGGTCACATTTCGGTGCTCTACGTCTTCATTAAAAAGATTTAAGGGGCCCTTCCACTTTCCACTTCAAACACAGCGGGGGGGGGGGGGTTACCCCACAAGCAAAGCAAACGCACCTCGCATAAAATTCCTCACATTCCGGAAAGCCGGGGCCACGTCGCCACGCACCAGAAACTAAGCGAAAACAAAACAAGGAGAATGAAAGCAGCGATTCACATCGAGTCTTTCCTTCCCCGATTGTCGGCCCTGAAGGCCTTCAGAAGGCCCGAGAGGAAGCCGCGGAGGTCACATTCCCCTCGGCTGCCCCCATCAACCACAGCGCTTTAGGACCCACACCCGTTTATCTTCCAGCAGCACCACGAGAGCGTTACACGCGTCCGATCCTCTCGTCTTTTAAATTCACTTATTCACCGTCTCACAGACTAGCACCTTCTGCAGGGAGGCTAGTTGGGTGCCGCGAGGCCGCCGCTCATCGAAGACGCGGTTACTGCTGTTTAACGTTCCTCGTGGAGTATGTAAACGTATTACTGATGGAGATGAAATTTCACGCAGGTGGTGTTTTTCACTCAAAGAAGAGACGTGGCCCATTAGAGGGATTGATGCAGCCAACAAAGTGATTCCTATCTGCAAAATTCAACTCACGAAGAATAACTTGGGCAATCGTGGGACTCTTGTTTACAAAATTGCATCATTATTCAAATTCGGCAACCCGTTTTACTTTTTCTCCACATAATGGCCGATGATTATCAGGTGAATATGAAGGGTTTTTTTACGCTATGTACACAGAAATTGGCCGGCGTGGTGGCGCAGCGGTTAGCGCGGTCGCCTCACAGCAAGGTCCTGGGTTCGAGCCCCCCGGGGTCGTCCAACCTTGGGGGTCGTCCCGGGTCGTCCTCTGTGTGGAGTTTGCATGTTCTCCCCGTGTCTGCGTGGGTTTCCTCCGGGGGCTCCGGTTTCCTCCCACAGTCCACAGACATGTAGGTCAGGTGGATCAGCCGTACTAAATTGTCCCTAGGTGTGAATGTGTGTGTTTGGGGGGGGCTGTGATGACCTGGCAGCCTGTCCAGGGTGTCTCCCCACCTGCCGGCCAATGACTGCTGGGATAGGCTCCAGCGTCCCCGTGACCCTAAGTAGGATAAGCGGCTGGGATAATGGATGGATGGATGGAAATTGCCGACTCAGCTCCGTGAATCAGCATTTCATAATCAAACGTTTCCCAGATCACGTCGACCACAAATTGTAACGTGCTTTGCCTTCAATGCGGCAATTGTTTAAGAGGAGCAGGCATTATTTTTTCTGGGTGGTTTCGTCTTTTCGTTCCCATCTTGAAATGAAACTAACCACGGGGCATAATTTGAGTCATTAAAACAATCTTAAGACCATTAGTTCGAAATAGGCGTCGTTACTCATCTTTATTATAACTTTCTTGTGCTGAAGAGTAAGTAAGCGCTCATTTTACGCTCCGTCTCTGCCTACTCGCATCTCGAGGAACGTGAAATAAAGCGACGCAGATCAAAAGAGCAGCGACGGTGGCGTGTGTCGCCTCACGTTTCATCGGTCTCGTGTGTCGCCTACATTGTGTCTCGGCGTCTTTCATGCCCCCATGTAACGCCCAAAAAAAATCAACGGGGGTCGATTGTGACCTGTCTTTTACCCAAGAAGAAGAAAAAGTAGAGACTTCTCGCCATCGACGTGGCCGTGTGACGCGTCTCGTTTTCCACTGGACTCATCATTCAGTGAAGTCCGTTCCACCATCCTAGACCCACAACACCATCCTAGACCCACAACACCATCCTAGACCCCCACCACCATCCTAGAGCCACAACACCATCCTAGACCCACAACACCATCCTAGACCCCCACCACCATCCTAGACCCCCACCACCATCCTAGACCCATAACACCATCCTAGACCCCCACCACCATCCTAGAGCCACAACACCATCCTAGACCCACACCACCATCCTAGACCCCCACCACCATCCTAGACCCACACCAACAAACCAATACCAAAAAAAATCCAATTTCTTTTCTAACGATGAGTAGATAAACATAAGGCGAATCTTTTTTTTTTTTTGGCTTCCCCCTTCCCCCCCCCTTTTTCTCCTCAATTGCATCCGGCCAACTACCCCACTCTTCCGAGCCGCCCTGGTCGCTGCTCCACCCCCTCTGCTGATCCGGGAAGGGCTGCAGACTACCACATGCCTCCTCCCATACATGTGCAGTCGCCGGCCTCTTCTTTTCACCTGACAGTGAGGAGTTTCACCAGGGGGATGTAGCGCATGGGAGGACCTCGCCATTCCCCCCAGCCCCCCCCCCCCGAACAGGCGCTCCGACCGACCAGAGGAGGCGCTAGTGCAGCGACCAGGACACATACGTACCCCCATCCGGCTTCCCACCCGCAGACACGGCCAATTGTGTCTGTAGGGACGCCCGACCAAGCCGGAGGTAACGCGGGGATTCGAACCAGCGATCCCCGTGTTGGTAGGCAACGGAATAGACCGCCACGCCACCCGGACGCCCCGGGCGAATCATTTCCTTAGAATGCTGCACGGATTTTGAGGGGAAAAAAATTCTGCATTACTTTCTAACAAGGCCGACGGGGCCTGCTCACCTGCAGCAGGGCAGCCGCCAGATAGACGGCCATGAAGATGGGGGTCAGGGTGGTGTGGCCGCTCTTCATCAGGTGGATGGTGTACAGGAAGATCAGGTGACCTGGGAGCACCAATAGGAGAAGCACCTGAGCCGAGCGGTGATTGGCACCTGGGAAGAGACGGAAACGACACCGGGAGGGAACGCACAAGAAGAGTTCAGCAGGTCATTTATGCAAATCAGACATTTCAGCACAAAATGATGCTTTGACTAACCGGGCACACGGATCATCTTCAAATAAAACATCTTAGACCTTCTTTTCTTTTAATTTGATAGGATAGAAAGCAACTAATACATTTCATCCTCCTACTGTGCCTAACATATCTCCAGTACATTTTGGGACGAACCCCCTGAAACGGAAACGTCAAATCTTTCTCGACAGGTTAACATGAATTAGACTGAGACTTAAACGTTGCTCAACATGCCGATACCGTAATCATAAAACACGACAAATTAAAGGACGCATTTAGCCGATGCGAGTCGCGGGGCATCTCGTTACCTGTACCACAGAAGGTGCGGCAGGGGTAGTAACAGCCCTTGGCCTCCTCGGGAACCTCCCCAGCGGCACTGTGGAAGTGCAGGTGCGTGGAGATCCGGCTGGACTGAATGGCCACCAGGTTCCCCCCAATACCTGCAGGTGAGAGAGGAGGGCTTATTTTCCCCATGGGAGGAGCGCGGGCCTTCAAGGTTCCCTAACGTCAAACTTCATCCGGCACTAATTTTTTTTTCTTTATATATAAATTTATTTCTAGTTTCCCCCTTATCCCACCCGATTAACCCAACGGCATATGGCCGGAACTCTTGTGGAATAACTCCCCTGGCTCACGTTTCCACAGGAAGGAGATAGGCGTAACACCAGCTTCCTTCAGCCTCGTGTCGGCTGCGCTCGCTATTTTACACGCTGAAGCCTCCTCGCATGGATTGCATCACCTTCAGGCGACGAAGGAGGCGTAGGGAGAACGCTTTCAGTTGCTCGGCTGCAGGTGCCGGGATGGGCCAGAGGGGTCGCTGGAGAACGACGAGTCCCCGAACACTACACCGATCTACACCCACTATCCCTCGGGTAAGGGTGGCCTAATGAAGGCCTTCCCCGTGGGCGCTCTGGCCGTGATCGGTTACGGCCAGTCTGGGATACGGACCTCCCAGCAACATGACGAGCGGGTTGCCAGAACGGCGGGTTATCCCGCTCGGCCACCAGGGCGGCTGTCCGGTGCTAATTTCTAGGATTTGGGGGATTCTTGTGTCCAGTGTGCAGCGATAGTTGCTGGTCTGTGACCAGGTCTTACAAAACTATATCCTTCCAAATCTTTACAACGAGCCACCTACAGCCAGCTTAGTACATAAAATGTGCCATCAAGTGTGCGCCCGGAAAGAGCAGTTATTTTGCACATTTTCCACCGAATTTTCCACGACACGGGAACGATATTGAACATATTTCCCTTATTTCATCCGTTTGGCAGACCCGTGCGGGAACGCCAACTGGGAAAAGCGTGGCCAAAACGGCGGCCCGGAATCTCTGCCGAGGATCGCTACGGCCTTCGGTCGGCGACTCCGAGCTGCGGGCACTCGTGCAGCACTCTGCAGTGCAGGTTTTCTCCTTTCTCAGAGCGAGGGAGCAGCCGATTACACACACACACACACACACACACACACACACACACACACACACACACACACACACACACACACACACACACACACACCCCGATTCAGAGAGAGAGCGGGACCGAGAGAAGGAAAGAATGGGGGGAGTGAAATAGAGCGAGAGGGATTTTTTTCTCCTATTCACTCTCTCATGCTCGACTGTAACGAACATCCGACAGAGGCCTGCTCCTCATAGGAGCAGCGCAGGGCGAGGATGGGCTCCATCCATCTACGGGAGGAGTGACGATGCCACGGCCAGCTACCCCTGATCCAAATAACACTCGGACAAACTCGCATCATGGCGGCTGCAGCCTGGTGACTAGCAGGAGTCTGGCCCTGCAGGATTTTCTCCTGAGCAAATGCAACATTTCTACACATGTGGTGGTGGTGGGTGGGGGGGGGCGTTGACGGCCATCCGTAAAGACTCAATCGGCCGTGTCTGCGGGTGGGAGGCCGGATGTGGGTATGTGTCCTGGTCGCTGCACTAGCGCCTCCTCTGGTCATTCGGGGGCGCCTGTTCTGGGGGAGGGGGAATAGCGTGATCCTCCCACATCCCCCTGGCGAAACTCCTCACCGTCAGGTGAAAAGAAGCGGCTGGCGACTCCACATGTATGGGAGGAGGCATGTGGTAGTCTGCAGCCCTCCCCGGACCAGCAGAGGGGGTGGAGCGGCGATCGGGAGGGCAGAGCGGGGCAGCTGGCCAAGTACAATTGGGAGAAAAGGGGAGGGGCCCTAAAAAACAACTTCTACACATGTGAGCACAGAGCAGCACCCGGGAGGAAATGGACTTTGCTGTGTGTGTGTGTGTGTGTGTGTGTGTGTGTGGTGTGTGTGTGTGTGAGCATAAAATAGCATCACAAACTTTACAGTGTCAATAGAGCGACGGCGGCGGAGGGGAGAGGGGATTCTTTATCGGGATGATAAAACACGTCATCGTTCACACGCTGTCGGCTTTTGGCGGAGGAACAAAGTCGCCGCCTGCATCGCGACTCCGGTCCATGTGCCGCTTCGCATTTGTCTGCGTGCCAGCTTAAAACTCCATTTTACTCCCCGGCCTTGGAGTCTCCTTCATCCGTCACTTCTTTATTCTTCTTACGGTGGGAGGTGCGCTGGTGGAGATTGTTGCCTTCAAGACTTCAGTACCTCCTGCAGGCTTGGTGACACAAGATGGACTGTATCCTTCCCCCATATCCATCACACCGCGCTCCCAAAACTCCTTTAATGATGTCATGGGAGGCAGGGTGGCCGCCTCACAGCAAGAAGGTCCTGGGTTCGAGCCCCCGGGGTCGTGTAACCTCGGGGGTCGTCCCGGGTCGTCCTCTGTGTGGAGTTTGCATGTTCTCCCCGTGTCTGCGTGGGTTTCTTCCGGGGGCTCCGGCTTCCTCCCACAGTCCAAAGACATGTAGGTCAGGTGAATCGGCCGAACTACATTGTCCCTAGGTGTGAATGTGTGTGTGTGTGTGTGTGTGTGTGTGTGTGTGTGTGTGTGTGTGTGTGTGGGCCCTGTGATGGACTGGCAGCCTGTCCAGGGTGTCTCCCGCCCCCTGCCGCCCAATGACTGCTGGGATCGGCTCCAGCATCCCTGCGACCCCAGTTGGGATAAGCGGCTTGGATAATGGACGGACGGACGGATGGACGGACGGATGGACGGATGGATGTGAAAGCAGAAAAAGTAAAGTGAGGCCGCTGTAAGTCGAACCTCTAGATGAACACGTTAGGGCCACGGATCCAAATTCAACAAAGGTTTCGCCCCGAGGACCAACCAGGGGAAGGCTGATTCATTATTAACCACCACGCCGTACAGCGCCCCATGCTGTAGGGGGCAGTGTGGTGGCAGTTATGGGGCATTTATGTTCCAACGCTGGATGAGTTTAATACAGTCTAGTATCTGGATACTTTTCTCCCCTCACCGTGTTCAATTCTAATTATTTCTTGTTTGACTGCAGACCCTCGCCGAGACTCCCCTGCCCTCCTCTCTAACAGGACTCCCCTGCCGTCCTCTCTAACAGGGCTCGCTTGCCCTCCTCGATGTCCTCTCACGTCGAGGACTGCCCTGCCCTCCTCTCCATCCTCTCTCACCGGGATCCCCTGCCCTCCTCTCCGTCCTCTCTAACAGGACTCCCCTGCCCTCCTCTCCGTCCTCTCTCACCGGACTCCCCTGCCCTCCTCTCCATCCTCTCTAACCGGACTCCCCTGCCCTCCTCTCCATCCTCTCACCAGACTACCCTGCCCTCCTCTCCGCTCTCCATCCTCTCTCACCGGGCTCCCCTGCCCTCCTCTTCGGCCTCTCTAACAGGACTCCCCTGCCCTCCTCTCCATCCTCTCACCAGACTCCCCTGCCCTGCCCTCCTCTCCGTCCTCTCTCACCGGACTCCCCTGCCCTCCTCTCCGTCCTCTCTCACCGGACTCCCCTGCCCTCCTCTCCGTCCTCTCACCAGACTCCCCTGCCCTCCTCTCCGTCCTCTCTCACCGGACTCCCCTGCCCTCCTCTCACCCGACTCCCCTGCCCTTCTCCCCGTCCTCTCTCACCGGGCTCCCCTGCCCTCCTCTTCGTCCTCTCACCGGACTCCCCTGCCCTCCTCTCCGTCCTCTCTCACCGGGCTCATCACTGTGACGGCTGTATTAAATTAGAGCCCCGGGGCAGCGTCCACTTAATTCAATCTGTCCCGACGCTTTGTCTCGGTAGTGACGTCTTCCCCCGAACAATCAGCGGCCCACCCCGGGGCTTCTAGACAGACAAAATACCACACAACACGCTCGCATGCACCCCTGTCACCCCCCACCCCCCCTCTCTAACAGTGTGCTAACATCTGCCCTGCTATCATAACAGTATCTGTGGCACACACACACAACACACACACACACACACACACACACACACACACACACACACACACACACACACACACACACACACAGTGTGATGAGTGTGCGTGAGTGTATATGTGTATTCACACCATGAAGTGTCCCACTGTCCACCATGTTGTTTTTAACGTGA